>JAMZAV010000162.1:0-549208 GCA_024449915.1 Sweltsa coloradensis
TTTAATCGCCAAACCGACTTCAGAACGAATTCCTCGACCCTCAAAACCATAAAAACCACATACAACGCGATACTCTAGGCTAAACCATTGCAAAGATAGTGTCAGATGTGGTAAACGGCCGCATATGGATTTTGGGCCTGGCGGGGTATGCCCACACTTTCGCGAGGGGCATGGGGGCTAAATTTTTATAAAACCTTCTTAGAGGACAAATCCCGTTGAAAAATCGTCATTGTCTCTCAACGGTCACAAAAGTGTCGAAAATGACTCTACTATAGTCCTAGGTCTTCATCATGTGGTATACCAATGTCTAATATTCTTTGTTGTATCTCTTCCCACATGTTATTTAATCTATTATCCAACATTTTTCTTCCCTCCTGTTCCTCCTCCAAGTCTTCTCCAACACTCACCAATCTCATTTGTGTTCTTCCCATTTCCTGTTCCAGCCTGGAATATGTTTTTTCCAGATCCAGCTGGATGTTTACCACCTCTGTAGTGCATTCTTCCACCACCCCTTTCATGCTGGTGTACACTTGGTCTAACACACCTGCCTTTCCTTCTTCTTTATCTCTCTGCTTTTCCAACATTTCTACCTTTTCACTCAATTGTTCAATATGTTTGCTCATCTTACCTAATGTTTGTACCATCAACTTCCACTTCTCACTACTAGGCCTACCCCGGCTCTTAACCATTCCAATGTGGTTCCTCCTCTTCCTTTGAGCCACCCTTTCACCCATTAGATCATTCCTCCTTGTGTTTACCCTAATCTTGTTACTTATGGTGCATCTCTCACCGGTTTTTATGCCTAACCCCAATTTTAGGCCGAGAGGTCTGCTTGCTTTTGATACAGTTATACTTTCTGTCTCAATTTCCTTGGCTGTTGTTTGTATGCATATTCCTACCTTTTCTTCTTCCAACGCCAATCTCTCATTGCTGCACCCACACCACCATTCACTTTTCTTTTTTCTTCTATACTCCTTTCCATCGACTCCTGCACATTTAAAATGAGACCAAATGGCACATGAAGTACACTGGACTCCCGCCCTAACTCTTTTCTCACATCCCCAACATTGTGATTCTTCTTTTTGACTACTGACATTTAAACCACTGTCTACACCTTCTTCCACTGTCTTACTGTCGACCATCTTGTTTTATAATAATGAAAATTGAAAATGTATAGCATTTATTGTAATAAATAATATTAAAAATAAAAATAACATAATAATAATTTTTTTTTATCAAAAATCATTTTTAAATGTCACACTAGCTGAGACTACTTACAACTTACAACTTACAAGGCAAAGAGCCAATGACCACCCCAAGGTAAAATAATCTCCACAAGTAAGGTACCCAACAATTCCGCTGGGCGATAGAGTAGTAGACTATGAGTTTGACCTTACAATCTTCCCATCTACTTCATAGTTTTTTTTACAATCTATTTTAAGCATTTCAATGAATTCATGTTCATTAAAGTGGCTCATGCGAGTGTACCAGCGGACTCAAGAGTACAAGAGTATAATATTATTATTCAGCTACAACTGATAAAATAGGGCCTACTTGGTATTTTTTGCATCAGATAATGTTACCACTGTAATTTATTTTACTACTGTAAGTATTAATATATTTTTAATTGTTAAATTTTTGGAAAACATATTTATTTTCATCTCTTATTGGTACAGTTGCTAACTGACTAGTCAAGTATTGCCATTGCAATACCCAACGTCCCAACGTGCCAACGTCGGAAATCGAAACGTTTCATCAAAGTAACACGTTAATCACTAAATTAGGCTAGTGGGCCTATGGACGAAATAATGTTGTGTTCGTTAAACATTAAACATACAATATGATAGGCTTTCATGTAATTACAAACAATAAATATACGATATATGTTATAGTTGGAAACTTCTTCTCGAGAGTGGTCAAACCTGGTATTTGGCTCGGCAACATGGCACGGGTTGCCTTCCCTTTCAGGAAAGCGCTATTCGTACCGGTCGCGACGTACGCAGCCTATTTTCTCCAAAGTTCTTTGTGTTCTTTCGTTAGGTTAGTCAAACTTTCCACCTAGTTGTAGTACGCCACGCTAGTTTTAGGATATAATCGATAAGAGCGCATCCGAAATCCTTTCCGTTAAAAACGTTAAACACTATAGAATAATAGCTGAGAAAAGTATGCATATGTCGCGCCCGGTACAGATAACGCTTCAGGAGACCGAGTGGATGCGTCGAGAGAACTGCCGCCTCGAAAGTGTTTCATACCAAAGTTAACAGTAATTGCGAACACATGCTTTGAACAGACGTTCAATTTCATTCAAGAAATATTGGCAGTAGGCTTTAAAAGTATTAAAAGTCTCCTAATTGCCATCACATAACTTTTATGCTCAATTTAAGTCCGCGTGTATATCTTCTGGGCTGCGAAAATATCCCTCTGGACCAGCCCGACACTGTAAGTGCTGCTGGTCCAAAGGTTAGAGTACTCTCCTTCCACGCGAAAGGTCGCCGGTTCGAGTCACGATTGGGAAAACTTTTTTACTTTTTTTTACTCATCCCATCATTATTGTTCACTTGTTATAGGCACTCCACGCTAAGAAAGGAGATGCGCGCGCTTTCGACGGGCCAATCAGCGATCGTTATTTTAAATTGGAGCCTGCTGAATAGCTACAATTCACCCGTTAAAAGCGCGCGCAACTCCTTTCTTAGCGTGGAGCGCCTATATCTATGACGGGTATGATTTTTATAACTTTTCATTGGAAATTACTCAAACACGAAGACACTCTTCTCTCAACGTTTGGTTAGGGCTAGGCTATAAAGTCAATTCTCAACAATCTCAATTTTCGCGGTCTATTTTCTCGTAAAAATATAACGATAATATAAAACGACCAGTGCGTATAGGTATTATATTTTCATGCCGGTCAATGTTGTTCTCGGATTGCTCCGTTAGCATTTTCCTCCCGTGTCATCTCTCGCGGTGGCTAGGTGAACATACTGCTGTAGGCCTACCTCCCAGCCTCGGCGCCTATGCTCGGCGCTACGTCACAGTGTGTGACGTCACGCAGCGTTGCCAAGTCTTTCAGGCGCTTCGACTTCTTTTAAAGTATGCGGTAACTTTGATCTACAATATCGCGAGAATTAATTCGGGAAGGTGATTGTTTCAAAAGCTTGTTGTTTAGAGGATGGAATAACGAAAATTTTAAGCCATTTTTTAATAATGTGTTGTATATTTTGGATGTTCTACGACATATTTAGTGAACGAAAGTGTGGTTTTTTGCTCACCTACCATGTTAGAAGATAGGAAATTCCATCTCATTAAAATGATGATTCCTCAAAATTTAATTCGGAACATACTTTCTTCTATGGCAATTATTAAAAAGCACACTTTCAGGAATAACATATGTGAATTGTGGGCAGATCTGAAATAAGGTCAGTTATGATGGAGCCACTTTAAGGAATTCCAAAGTTCATTAATCATAACCATCTACAAAAATTTGGAATTTTTGAATTGGATGTAGGCCTATTCAGATTATGTAACAACACAGTACTGGTACCTGCAGGACAGACGGCACCTGCTTTTATGTGCTAGATTAAAGGAAGCGATAGACAAAATGCCAGAGGGCATGGACGTAACGAAAGACTGCTAGACGCATGATGAGATTGATGACATAATAATGTAAATGCGGGCATAGGAATAAAATGTTCTCTAATGAAATGGCATTTCATGAAAAAATATAAGACCAAGTTTGATAAAGTTGTAAAATTTATCTCTTTTTAAACTTTAAACATCAATCAAGTCCAATGCAGCGTGAAACATGGCTTGATTGCTCGTCTATCAACCACTTTGGTGTTGGTGTCCTACTTTTTTACTTTTTATTTGATTTTGTAGGCCTACTAAAAATATTAACTACCGGCATAATAAAATAAAGATAGTTTTACGTACCTCACTGCAGTGTGTTTGGCCCAATGCGACAAGGATATCCGAGGCGGGCATCTGCAAATCTGGGTGATACTCTTTGTTTAGGGTCATCTCATTAACACTAAACTCAATCAGTTGAAACAAAATATCTCTACTGACTTCATGTTGTTCACAAATTTTACTCATCGTCTTCAGAAGTGTAATCAAGTGATATGCCGGCATCTAGAACAAACAAAACCACAGGCTCTGTCACACAGTAGGGCCTAGTATATGAAGCTAGGCATAAGTTTGCAGTAGACTACAGAATTTGCAGATTAAAATTAAGATAAATATTTAACAAGGCGTCAATGTCAATTAGGTAATAAGCCTACAACTAATTGGAGGTTTGACAAACAATGCTGAAAACAAAGTGAAAGGAAGAAGAATGAGGAGAAAATAAATACATAATTCCAAATTAACCACCACCAACCCAAACCTAATTTACGATCAGCGTCAGCTTAGGCGTCAACGAGAACTTAAAAGTTGGGCAGTGTTGAGCATGATGTTGTTGCATTTCCGCTATCATGAATGCTTGCATTAGAATACCCTATGCACGTTGAGCTTGGAATAAACTTTAATGTTAGCTTAAAAGTCAATCATAAATTAGGCTTTCAACACGAGCACACGCTCATGTTCCTAAATCACATACTTTTTAGTAAGTAGGCCTAAATGAATAAATGGGGAAAGGAGAAAGGATTCCAACAGCTTACGTGAAAATTGTAGCTGGCTGTCTGAGACAAGTAGACATGAATATAAACAAACACAATTGTCAAAACGTTTCAGCCCACGTAGCCTTAGTCACTCGACTGTAAAAGAAGAACTGACTCAAAATATTTTAAAATGTATTACGACTAGTCTACTACGTATAACATACATAATAATTGATACAAACTTCTAGGCGCTGTTGGGGGTGTAGGTGTCAGTGGAAAGCAATGGGCGGGGTCAACTGAGGAGGGAGGCCTAGGCCATGATCTAACAATATATCTCGTTACTGAGGTCTGCCGATGTGCATGTGGACGGAGCTTCCCGCCGTGCTGTGATGTAAGCCGGTGCGCAAGTTGGTTCCCGTCCACTCATTCACTCCATGCATTCTCTTCACTCCACTCCACTCGCATGATTGTTTCGGTTTGTTATTAATAGTTGTAAATCGTGTGTACTGTGTAGAAAAGATGGTAGTATGTTCCGTGTTTGGCTTCAATAGCAACTCGAGAAACAGTGTGAAACATGATGGCTCAAAGATACACTTTTTTCGATTTCCAAAAGATTCAGCACGTGTAATCAGTTGGTTCGACGGTGTAAACGAAAAGACAAAATTATCGTGACGTCTGCCTGAATGTGCTCTGAACATTTCACTGAAAGTGACTTAAATGGGAAACTTTCAACATCAACACTGTTAAAATATTCCCCTAAAAATGTTAAAAAAATGCTAAAAACCTGGTAGTGTTCCCTCTCTTAAAATGCCACTTATTACTACATCACTCACAGAAAAAGACACTGAAAAGTGAGTCAAGAGAAAAGAAAATCGCAAAAAGAGAAAGCTGAAAAGAGAAAGCTTATAATCAGACAAAGATTTGAAGTTATAAGGGAAGATTGTAGCCTACACTTACCTTAGGAGTTCTTTTTCGATAAACAACAGCACTTTCTAGAACATGTCTTGGATGATGCTTGGCTATTTTGCGAAGAGATGATGCAACAGCCTCACGGACAATCTCATCTTTATCAGCAGAAGATTCAATCAGTGTACAAATGACAACTGGAAAAACATCAGTAATAAGCCACACATGTCATGCGAAGCAATTTTTTTGATCTTGAGTTTTTTTTAAAACTTTTTTACCTCAAAAATGGTAAACAAATAATAACAAGGTAAATAATTAACAATAACCTTCCTAGCACCTTCCCACACAAACAATATATATACTAAAACTCCCCTATGATCAGACTGGAGCTTTGGCCGCCATACTGGAAAATGGTGGCCAAAAAGTGTTTGTCATCGTCGATTATCTCCAAAATGGTTAGTGATGGACAAAATGTCGCAACAGCAAAAAATCCCCATTCAATTCTCTAAAAAAAAAGTGTACTCTATATTTTTGGTAGAGGCAAACGTCACAATATAATATGTTGCTTATTGGAGTAGGGCCTACCAGCTGATCTCCTAATTTTTACGCTCAGCATCAAACTCATAGTTAGTGTGTGGTTGGGGAAAGGAGAGAGGAGACCAACAGTTACCTTAAAGGATGTAGGTAGCTGCTCGAGACGAGGTGCACAAATATTTTTTTGCATACAATTAATACAAAATGTCGAACGTTTCGGCCTAGGTCACCGACCGTTGGAGAAGAACTAACAACTCAATTTGGTCACCGACCGTTGGAGAAGAACTAACAACAAAATTTTGTATTAAGAGGGAATGGGACACATTTGGCTGTTAGCAAATAGCTATTCGCTCGGCCAATATGCATCCGACGTATATGAAACTTTGCAAAGTTGTCAATAAAGCATACATAGACAGCCCTGTGGTCATAGATTTTCCAAATTTTGACTTAATCAGTCAGAAAAAAATCACGAATATGGTCAATTTTAGAGTTTTTAGCAAAATCAAAATTGGTGAAAACTTATTTAATTATTATAAATTATTTTAAAACAAAATTTACAAATGTGTTACTGAAGAGCCCTACAATTCCACATTTGTGACATATGTTCAAAATTTCAGACACCTGTGGTGTCAGTTGGCCGAGCGAACAGCAATTTGCCTAAAACGCATGTCCTATACTCTCTTAATTGTATGTAAATAAATATTTGTGCACCTCGTCTCGAGCAGCTACCTACATCCTTTAAGGGAACTGTTGGTCTCCTCTCTCCTTTCCCCAACCACAAACACTAACCTAGCCGATAGGCTCTATCTAAACCAACATCATAGTTTAGTTTTTTTTTTTTTTTTCAATTCAGTTCAGTTTTATTAGCATCCATGTAGGGGTAGGTTACATTGTAACATTGGGTTTGTCAATACATTATTTTACTATAAACTAACTAAAAATAGCCTGTTACATAAATGAGCATTTACTACTCCGGACTAATTACCATAATTATATAAACATACATTACAAAATGCTTTTCCACAACAAGGATGTTTGATTAATAAAACAATGATAAAACAGTGATAAAACAATGATAAAAAGTGATATATTTGCTATCTACCAGGTAAACATGTCATCTTTTTCATTGGTGATGTAGGTATTCATTTATTGTGTAGAAACAGTTTTCTATCAGGTTTGTTTTTATTGCTCTGTTTGTCGGTGCTTGTTAAGTTTTTAATGTTAGGAGGTAGTCTATTAAATAAAGTTATGCCCATATTTATTATTGATGTCTGTCCCTTTTTTGTGTTGTATTGGCTCGGATGAAGATGCTCTTTCTGTCGTGTGTTGTGTGCGTGAACTTGTGTGTTCGATGTGAAATCCTGTCTGCTTTTAATTGTTTGTTTTAAAATTTCTAAAATGTATAAGCTTGGCATAGTCATAATTTGAAGATTTTTAAAAGCTTCCCTACATGATTCCATATTTTTTAGGCCTGCAATGGTCCTGATTGCTCTCTTTTGCAATATAAAAGCATCTTGTGAATTTGTCGAATTTTCCCACAAGGGGATAGCGTATTTAAGGCGAGCTTCAAAATAAGCGTGGTACACAATTTTTGCAGTATTTCTGCCAATAGTTATTAATGACCTTCAGGGCATAGCATGCAGATGCCAATTGAGCACATAGCGACTTCACATGGTCTTTCCAGCTAAGGGAATTATCAATTTTTGCTCCTAGCACCTTTGTGCAGTCTACCTCATTTATATTAGCTTCATTCAATGTAATGACTAGTTAATCCTTAACGGCCTTTTTTTAAGTTTAAAGTGTATAAAGTTGGTCTTTTTCCCATTCAAGCCTAGTTTGTTTGCTGATAACCAATCGTTAATTTTGAATGCTGCTGCGTTTGCCTTTTCTTCAACTACTAACAGGGATGTGTCAATAATTAGGGATGTTATATCATATCTGCATAAAGTATTACTTTGTCAGAATTTATATTTGCTTCAAGGTCATTTATGTAATTAATAATTTATGTACAATCTAGCCAATTTACACATCACATCACATTTTCTTAGCAATAAAAAAGTTACAGACACCTAATATATACAAAAAATCACCTTTCATACATCTCATTTTCTTAACAATAAATAGTTACAGACTCATAACATAAAAAAACAAATTACATTTCATTTAAACACCGAAAAGGCATAATATTATTCAAATTATACAATAATTCTCAAAACTTAGCCTATTTACAAAACTTGTTCCTTTATCAATTTAGTACATTTCGATTTAAACATTCCTAAACTTTTTACATTTTTTACCTCAATCGGCAACTTATCAAATGGCTTTCAAAGTCCAACTCGCTACCTTCCCATGGTTTGGCCTGTGAGTAGGGGAGTAGTGTATTCCCCAAAACTAAGGGCGAGCTCTGGCCGGTTGGGGTGCGTGTTGCAAAGAGAGCTTTCGCGCAACTTTTTATCACACCTTTCTTCATTCACACAGCCTTACTCATATTTATTTTCTTCTTTCACTTTTTTCGTCTCCATACTTGCCGGCCCTCTCTGCAACGAGCACTCCTCCGTTCCCACCCAGTTTAACCCATCCTATCCAAAATCCTCACTCCTGGGTCGTCGTCGGGGACTTTCCCCTTCCCTTTGACTACCTCCCCGACGGCGACGACAATGACAACACGGACGGATGATGACACAGACGGAGACGACCATGACGTGGGGGAACCCCTGCCCTCCCCATACGCTTGTGGCTGGTTCTGACTAGCACAGGGCCCCTATTCAGTAACTTCACGGGTTCAACTCTGTCACGGAACCGACTCGGGAGTAACAGTAATTGTTCCGGTTGTTGTTGGTCGAGGTCGAAAGGTATGATTTACATGGCAGTGGGCGGTCAAATGTGAACAAATGATTCGCAGTCAGTTGTCAAATATTCGAAATGACATAGATGTGTGTATTATTTTCAATCGGGGAGAAATTGGATTTAAATGGTATAATTTCATGAAAAAAGGGAACGCACGGGACTTTTAGGGGTAGGCCCTTAATAAAGGTAGGTTTTCTTTGAGCATAGGCCTACTATTGTTATTCGCTTGAGAAAGTTAATAATCTGGTTGTGTTTACATGTAGGCCAAGGCTTTTCATCCACCATTTTAGGCCTATACAAATATAACCGAGTCGGACTCGGTTGTCACGGATTATATCGCAACGATATCGACCTCAACTGGGTTGATCACTTACAACCGAGTCGATTACGGTAGAAAACGCCCGGGTCCAACTCCGTCAGAGTTATAGAATCACAGTCCAGGCCTGTCCACCCCTTGTCCCCCCGCGTCACCCCTTACGTCCCTCTCTTCGTCTTGATTAGCCAAGCCAAGTTGCATAAATATGAGACGTTAAGCAATATACAACAGGCCTACAATACGGACTCGGATATATAGCCCTACTATGATTATACACCCACAGTTCGTGATAATCATCTAATCTCA
Source organism: Sweltsa coloradensis (assembly GCA_024449915.1). Taxonomy (NCBI): domain Eukaryota; kingdom Metazoa; phylum Arthropoda; class Insecta; order Plecoptera; family Chloroperlidae; genus Sweltsa; species Sweltsa coloradensis. The sequence goes on from JAMZAV010000162.1 coordinate 9,502, forward strand.
TCTTTTATTCAAGACAAAACTAATAACTCATTCTCTTCTATTCAATAGACATCAAAACACCACCAACTCTAAAACATCAACTCTCTCAACAACAATAATATTTTTTTTATAAACAAGGTAGGCCTACTTTTGCTGCCACAATGTATGTAACATTGGACAGGCGGTGTCAAACCTCACTCTTTACCACGTTTATTGGAACTTCTTCGGTTGGGCGGTCCAACTTTTCAACACTTGTTTTTTTCAATAAAAACATACGCACCCGAAATCCTTTCCATTACGGGTACAAAACTACTTACGTTAAGTTAGTCGACCTTTCCGCCTAGTTACCTGCTGCGCTAGTTCTAGGATATTTTTTAAAAGAGCGCACCCGAAATCCTTTCCGTTACAGTGTATAAAAGTTGGAACGCCCCAACCGAAGAAGTACCCGTTTATTTTCATCTGCTTCTTCTATGTTACTATGGCTGGTCATAGGAGCACAGATATTTCCTTTAAGCTGTAGGCCTAGTCCTAGGTTGTGATGGCTGTAGTGCAGGACAATGTGCAATGACCATGGTAGTAGGCTAGGCCTAGGCCCTAGCTAGGGGCTAGGCCATGCCATCGATGGCTATCGTTTCATTCAATGACATTTATCGTTGGCAGTGGGCGTGAGCCGACGACCAAGGAAATAGGCCTAGCCATTGTCAAAGCAAGCATTGTACATGTTTAGGTCTAGGCCTAGGATAATTTGATTTGATTGGATAGCCCCTATTGCTTAACGTCTCATATTTATGCAACTTGGCTAATCGAGACGAAGGGAGGGACGTAAGGGATGACGCGGGGGGACAAGGGGTGACCACAAATACAAGACCAAGAATAATATTAGATCTATAGGCGACCAATGTCCTCAAATTCAAGGCCCTACGGCCTATGCCACCAAGCCTAAGCTAGGCTAGGTCTGGGCTACCTATTGAGGTTAAGTAGGCTCAGCTCAGACTAGGCCTAGGCCTAGGCTTAAGTTTAAGATCAAGTTAACCGAAGGCAAAACGCTTACCAACGATTTCAGTTTCCTTTGTAGCAGGCCTCAGTCCGCTTCCTTCAATTATGTTCATTGTATTGTAGAACTAACCCAGCTAGTAGATATATAACATCTAGGCGATGTGATATTGAAATTCTCCACTGACGTTTCTTCGTCAGATCAAAAGTCAAAACATGTGATGTTTTCACCTTGGTACTCCAAACTAGCCGAAGGATCGCAGCACCATCGCTCCTCGCAAACTTGCACTGTAACCAACAGTTTTAAAAAATACGCAAACACAAACAAGTGTAAATAATTTTCAAGGCAAATATTTTTAAACAAATATATAAAAATCATTAAAAATTACATATATAAATATCTTTCAGATAGCTTAATGCCATTTTGATACAATAATATGGGATATCTATGACTAGTACCTACCCAAACATTGAGATGCAATCATGAATGTAATCCACCAAGGTTGGCAACAAAAATTCGTTTGTATATCGCAGTGGCGGTGGCAGGTTTGTTTGGTTTTTTGAAACATTTGAACTCGGAACGCAGAACGCTCAGAAAGTCGTTAGCGAAATTGTAGGACATACGTGTGTTGTTGGTGTACATTTTACGTTTTAAAACTATTAAACCTAGTACAATCCTAGTGCCAATCAAACAAATATTAATCTTTTCAAAATGTTTAAGCCGGATTTAGAGAAAAAACTTAAGGATTTAAATGATTATGCCCACAAACTGATTGGTGATTTGGAAAGTTCTGCAAAGGTAAACCAGAAAGGATATGGCCTAGGGGCCTAGGGTAGGCCTAGCCTAAACTTTACCTAATCGGAACTCTTGTACTTGGCGGGTCCCAACTTTTTAACACGTATTTTTCAAGTCAATTGTTGTAGGTGCGGCTGCCCACTTATGTAAGACTAGCTGGGGTCCGGCGGCGAAGCCTCGGTGGGGGTTGGGGGGCCTAGTCCCCCATTACCGACAAGAAAATAAAAAATTATTCCTCTAACGTCGCTAGCCTAGGCCTATTTTAAACGAAACACCTTTTGCGTTGAAACTCCTTTATATTTAAAATAGCGACGTTAGAGGTGTTGTAGGTGCAATATTTGGCACTCTTGTCGCTAAGCGGGTCCAACTTTAATAGTTAATACTAACCTCGCCACGGCGCTTCGCGCCCACACCCCCACCCCCCTAACCTAGGTTTTCCTAGCATAAATTTTTGCTAGGAAAACCTAGGTTAGGGGGAGGGGGGGCGGCGAGGTTAGTAGGCCTACTAGGCTAGAGTAGGCCTAGGCCCCTACACGAAAAATAACGTTTTTAAAAGGTGGACCCGCTTAGTGGCAAGAGTTCCCAATATTTAAACCTTTATTTATAAGTTAAACTTCATTTGAAGGTGTTTAGAAGTGTTTTTCATCGGAAAAAAACGTGTTAAAAAGTTGGGACCTGCCAAGTAGGCTACGTTTTTTTTCGAGTCAATTGTTGTTGTCAATTGTCACCTACCTTCTAGGCCCTAGCTCTAAGCTATGTAAGGACTAGGGGTAGGCTAGGCGTAGTGTCCAGGTTTTAAATAGCCCTAGGCAGCCTACATTTTATGTTAGCCTACTTCTTCGGCTAGGGGGCTCCAACTTTTATATGTCCTGTAACGGAAAGGATTTCGGGTGCGCTCTTATCGATTATATCCTAGAACTAGCGCGGCGCACTGTAGCCAGCGGAAAGTTCGGCTAACCTAACGAAAGTACACCTTTAACATAAGTAGGCCTAGTAACAAGGCAATATTAGGGATGGGACGTTCAGTCTTGGTCTTGGGCACGTTCCCCCAAAAAAGGAACTTTGAAAAGTTAAGTTACTTCTGCCTAAAAAGGAACTGAGACGTTCGTTTTAAATAGCCCTAGGCAGCCTACATTTTATGGTAGCCTACTTCTTCGTCTAGGGGGCTCCAACTTTTATATACACTGTAACGGAAAGGATTTCGGGTGCGCTCTTATCGATTATATCCTAGAACTAGCGCGGCGCACTGTAGCCAGCGGAAAGTTGGCTAACCTAACGAAAGTACACCTTTAACATAAGTAGTAACAAGGCAATATTAGGGATGGGACGTTCAGTCTTGGTCTTGGGCACGTTCCCCCAAAAAAGGAACTTTGAAAAGTTAAGTTACTTCTGCCTAAAAAGGAACTGAGACGTTCCTCGTTCCTTTTCAATAAAAAAGGAACTGGAAAACGTTCCTCGTTCCGCAAAAGGAACTTAGTTCCTTTCAAGTTCCTCATACCATCACTGATTGAAACAATAATAAATGTGAAATGAGTTAATTTATCATCACTCTTATTTATTAAAGTGAGTCCCAGGCCATCTGACGAGGGTGGCGCCATTTTCGAAAACACAAGATGTCACATTGATATTTTTGGTTATCACGAACAATTCCGTATAATTGTCAAATTTGAAAAATAACTTTCAAAAAGACTGTACGAAGCAGCACTAGTCGACATATTAACGTTTCAAAACGGCGCTTACCTTAGAAAATATGTGTAAAAAGTAGTCCAAAAACATTAGTGTCACCTGCAAGGCTGTATCACAGTATCTGTATGCCCAAGTGGTATACTAACCTAGCCACGGCGCTTCGCGCCCCCCCCCCCCCAAACCCGTTAACCTTCTTTTCCCAGCAAAAATCCACTGGTATTTAAACAATTTACCTCAATTATAGTTAAAACTTTACAATGCCAACCCGCGTAGGCGGGGATATGGAAAAATGAACACATTGAACACGTAAACACTCGGGACATTTCACTGTTGTTGGTTCGCCATGTTGGACATTAACATCCTGCTTTTACGTAGTACCAACCTTTTGCACTAAAATACTCAACCTACAAAACCTTTTAACCTCGCTATTTTAAATATAAAGGACTTTCAACGCAATATGACTTTTGTTTAGAATAGTGACGTTAAAGGCGGGTTTGAAGGTTTAACACCAAAAACGTGATGATTCTATTTTGGATTTTTAAATTATGTTATTGTAAGGTACTTGCAGTGAGTACAACATCTCAGCACGGTAGGCCTAGGCTGCGTCACTCCTCGCCACTTATAGTTCATGTTTTTCAACTTTTTACACATTTCCAAGGTAAGCGCCGTTTTGAAACATTAATACGTATGTTGACCAGTGATGCTTAGTAAAGCCTTTTTGAAAGTTATTTTTCAAATTTTACAATAATACGGAATTGGTCATAATTACCATATTTTTCATACTGCAGTTAACGATATCAGGAACTGGAATTCGACGGGATTACGACGGCGAAAGGAACTTATAAAGGAACGTTAAATTCGTTCCAAGTTCCCACGAAATAGTAACTTTGACGTTACAAGTTCCTGATCCAAGAAAAGGAACGCGTTCCCACAAAAGTTCCTGAAAAAGGAACGCGTTCCCGGGAACACGTTCCTCCCCAAGACTGGGGACGTTTAAACGTTTTGTGGACGGTTTGAGGTTAGGTAGTGGCTATTTAACCGTAGGCTACGGACAAATTAACAATAACAAATCGTCCGTAGCAGTACGATACCACCTAACTAGGCCAATAGCTGCAAATATCACAGTGCATTGTGGCAGAGTGGTAGCGCATCCGAATTCTATGCGAAAGGTCGGCGGTTCAAATTTTTGTTTGGTCGTTTTTTTTTTACCATTCTATTTAGATCCATGTTTTTTCTGCAAATGATTTCACTACATTCGGCCCCGTCGCAAACACAATTCTAGATGATAAAAGCGTTTAAAAAGTGCTAGGCCTAGGCCTAGGTAGGCAGCCTAAAAAGCGTTTAAAATTTCAGTAAAAATTTTTTTAAAAAATTAAAGTTACCAAAACAGCAAAAAGGACGACGACATTTAGGCCTAGGCCTACCAAAATGGACTGTCGTTTAAAATAGCGATGTTAAAGGTCTTGATGTTTTTTTTGTTGTTACTAAAACAGCAAAAAAGGACGACGACAACCGAAAAAGGACTTCCGTTTAAAATAGCAACGTTAAAGGTCTCTGAAGATGTTTTTGTTACTGTAGTAGGCCTACAGTCTACGCTTAAATTGTATAACGTAATTTTTCCGTAGCTACGGTTAAATAGCCACAGCTTGAGGTTATTAAATTCGCAAAACGTTTAGGAATAGTTAGTAGGCCCTAGTACTTTTTTTTTATGAAATGTTATTTTGTTATCACTTTTGGAGCCTACACAAACACGGGCTAACAGTTTAGGCCGATAATTTTCTAAAAATGCTCAATTTTGGTGGAGGTGCCGGGTCCCAGGCTGTATTAAGACATCTTGTCTGTTACACATGGTGGAAGTGCTCGGTCATTGAATGCAAGAGTGAGAATAAAACCGTTGTTAATTATTCGTCGGCCGGTCATAAGTAGGCCCCTACAAAATTATGATTTTTGTTATTAACCAAAAAAAAAGTGTTATTAACCTAGTTAAGCTAGGCCTAGTTATTAACCAAAAAGTGGATTCGGTAGTAAAGGATGAGTGGGTATTAAGATGGATCAAGGACTTTCTTGAAAATAGAAGTCAAAGGGTAAAGGTAGGAGGTGAACTATCAGATGAGGCAGAGGTAACATCAGGTGTGCCGCAGGGCAGTGTTTTGGGACCTCTACTTTTCGCAATATTTGTGAATGACATAGCGGATGGAATGGGAGCTAGAGTGCGTCTCTTTGCGGATGATTGCGTGATCTATAGGGTGATAAGGAATATAAATGATGAAGGGAAACTAAGGGAGGATATGGAAATCTTGGGAATATGGGTGACGGAGAACTGCATGAGTCTAAATGTAGATAAATGCAAGTGGATCCGATTCACCAGAAGGAAAAACAATGGTGAAAAGGGAGGAGGGTACTCAATCATGGGGAAAACCCTAGAAAGGGTAGAAATAATAAAATACCTTGGCATATGGTTCCATTGTCAGCTCAAATGGAATGACCATATTAATACAGTGATAAAAAAGGGATTCAAGTGTTTAAATTTCGTAATGAGGACTCTCAAAGTGGCAGGGCAAGAACTCGGAGTTCAGGCGTACAAAACCCTAGTTAGGCCTACGATGGAGTATGGAGCAGCGGTATGGGACCCGTACAAAGCTGGTGAGATAGCGGGCATAGAAGCGGTTCAGAGGAGAGCAGCCAGGAGAGTCTTAAAAGTGAGTGAGTGAGTGGTGAGAAGGATATGGAGGGAAGTGACTGATGAAAATGGTAACAAAGGGAGGATCTATGAGAGTGTGGGAGGGATGGTGAGGGATTTAGGATGGGAGAAACTTGAAGATAGGAGAAGACAGGATAGGCTAAGCAAAATGTATAGGGTATCCAGAGAGCATGAAGGATGGCAGGAACTGCACAGAGACCTGAGGAAGGCAAACTACATTGCAAGAGGGGACCATGGGTGGAAGTTTGAAAGGGGAATATGGGGCACGGATTTGGGAAGGTTTTCCTACTTGCCTAGAACGATAGTCGAGTGGAATGGTCTGGCGGAGGGGGTCGTAGGGCAAAAGGACATAAAGGGCTTTGTGCTGAAATTAAAATCAAAATCACTGCCTATGGACATACCTGGAATGGATGAGGAAAGAGGAAACCAAAGGGAGGAGCAGGAGGCAAGCATGGAAGATGAGGATTGAGACAAGAGGGAGCATGGAGTAAGAAGAATAGTAGCGAAGAGGATTAAGTCTGCCACCGACTAGAAAGTCGACTGCAGAACTTAAGTGATAAACAACAACAACAATCTTGGCCTCTGCCCACCTAAATTTATAATTTTTTTCTTTTTTTTCTTTTTTAGGAGATACGGTTTGGAACGTTTAAACACAATTACAAAAGTTGGACCCCCCGCCGAAGAACTGCCCATTTTACAGACCTATATGACTGTCTAACTAAACAAATGGATTTAGGGCTAGGGCCTAGGTGTTTCCTGTTCGGTGGGATTTCAGTTGTGGAAGTGTGCGGCGAGGCGTGGATTTGTACTTTTTTCGATTTCACCTGTGGATCCTAGGCCCTACCCATGGCGGTGCCATCCGCGGATTTCCTAAATATTCATACCTTTTATTTTAATCACACAATAGGCCTACCTTATTACACGGGAAAACTATTTTTATATTATTTTGCAATAATCACCCATATAACATGTAGGCTACGTAACATTTCCTTTTGAATCAAGTCTTGGTGTAGGGGGTCTAGGCCCACCCCTAGCTTATGAACGAAGTAAGGCTAGACCTATCATTTCATTTGGGACAAACGTCGGTAGGCCCTACTTCTGTCGTTGGTATGGGCCAACTTGGTTCAGTTAACACTGTTTTTTTCGATTGAAACAACCACGAATGATGTATGCTTTGTAAATAGCCCTATAGCTTTATAGTTTATATTATTAAAAAATACACTTGCATGTTTCATTTCAAAATAGCCCTAGAGCTTTATATCTTGACCCCTTTTCCAACATTAAATCGGGTTGGGGGGAGCAGTATCACACTACTCCATTTCTTGGGCTAACATCTTCGTTGTCGGCTAGCCAGGCTTGACACAATCATGTCCTCAGCTTCTTCTTCGCTCGCCTCCTCCACTACCAGAGGTCTGTTTAAAAGCTCCCTCCATCTCTCCCGGTTTTCCCACAGTCTTCCTGCTTCCACTTCGTTCCATGCCATTCCTCTCTTCTCAACACTGTCTTTAATCTGCTCCTACCACTTCTCTCTCGGTCTGCCCACTTTCTTCTTAAACCCTTCTTGTTTTTCAAACTCTCTTCTTGGTATCCTGGCCGGATCCATTCTTTTCATATGCCCAAACCAACGTAGACCTCTCCAACCTTATTAGCACACTTTCAACACCTAGTTTTTCCCTTATAACACTACTCCTGATCCTGTCGTTTTTTGTCACCCCCAGTACACTCCTCAAGAATTTCATTTCTGCTGCCACAATCCGGCTTTCTGCTTTGTGTCCCAAGGTCCATGTCACTGTGGCATATGTCAGTATTGGTAGAAAATATAGCTTAGGTATAGATCAAAAGTTTACATTTCCTTGGGATTATATATATTATATATTATATTATTATCATTATTATTTTTTTATTATTTTTTTTATTATTATTATAATAATGTATTATTAAAAAATACACTTGCATGTTTAATTTCATTATGTTTTATTAATAATTGTAAGCTAGGTCTATAAGTAGGGAGGAGTGACGCGGCCTTGGCCTACGAGGTGTAAACTGGGCATTTGTCATTGTAAAAATGAAAATTGCCAACATGGCATACAGTAGGGCCTACCAACTTTTTTCACTAACATACTCTTCCTACAAACCCTTTAACGTCGCTATTTTAAATATAAAGGACTTTCAACGGAAAAATACTTTCGCTTGAAATAGCGACGTTATGCCTAAAGGTTTTGAAGGTTTTTTGTTACTATAACAGCAAAAACGGGTAAAAGTGAAGGGTTACTCAGCGATGTTTTTAATCTTTCTTGTTGGAAAAACACCAGAAGAACCATAAACAGAGCAATTTTAAATCATTTTTAAACAGGTGCACACAAATGTTTACAAAATAAAACACAAAACAACAGACACTAATAACACGTACCGTAACAAAGAACCACTATCACTTCCAAACCCAGCCACCTTCGAACTCAATCCAGCCTAAACTAGTGCTATCAACTACCTACTATGAATTCAAAAATGAAATTCGATGCACAACTGACGGGGGGGGGGGGGCATTGTCCCCCAACCCCAGGAAAGGCTTTGAAAGTTGCCAGCACTACAATAGCTACAAGGTCTACACTCTACATCATTCCGCCCACCCTGCTGTCGCTCCAGCCGGCATACAACACTCACTCACAACGTAAACATCAACATAATGTCGATCAACACAAACCTTTCCAATGACCTTTGTGGTTAGCAAGCCATGTGTTGAGTAGCCTACCCGGTAACATTAATATTTTTATTTTATAATTATAAATGATATTGATAGGGGTTTGAGTTGTTAGGTATCTGTGTAAGGTCGCGTCAACACTGTAAGGCCTAATGCGCCACTCTAGTCTAATAGACTGAGGAGGAAATACCCAAGCCATGCTAGCTAGATTCAGTCTTAGGTATAGGGGAGGAAAGGGGATGGTACTCAACACATGGCTTGCTCACTCACTTTGGTGTTTTCCTAGTATAATAATGTTACCGGGTAGGCCCTACTCAACACAATGGCTTGTCTAACAATGACTTTGGCATTTTCCTAGTAATATAATTAATGTTACCGGGTAATCCTACCTACTCAACACATGGCTTGCTCACTCATCTAACAACGACTTTGGCGTTTTCCTAGTATGATTTCAGAGAGTTGCTGTCTTCGTAGGCCTACTGAAACTCCTAGTACTACTATATACTCCTAGTTGATACTCCTTTTTGGCTTTAGTCCTACTCCTATGACATTAAAGAAAACAAAAAAAAACACATGGTGAAAACCACCAGCTTGGTGATTTTTTATCCATCACCAAAATCATAATTGTTTTTTCATATTTTATTTTATAACCATGGCTGTGGCCTTCTATGCACTATGGCAAATTTAAACAATTGCTAACGATGGTTAAAAAATTTCACATATTTATTTCTTGTGACTTTAAATCGCAACGGATTTTGCTTATTTTGTAAGCAGTTCTATGTACGCTGGTCACGGATGTCTGTTTTAAATTTCATCTCAATCTATTTGGCCGTTTGGCATCGAACAAACATTTTACTTACAGACATTGTCACAACAAAGGCCCGACCGAGTTGCGTTGTAATCCTCATTCGCTGCGCTTACTCGTCTAATTAACTCCAAATTGGCTTAAAGCAAGAGCAGTGTGGTAGTCCAAAATAAATACTGCAACTCCTTTCTCTAATTGCAGACCATTTCTATGCTACCGGTATTGCTAATTGCTATAAATATGTAGTGCTTATCCCACCAGCCACTTTGAATCTAGACCAATCAAATTTTAGTTCATTTTTTTTAAGGACACACTAACCATTAAGTCATTAGGCTAGGCATAGGGCATTTTCCTAATTTCTCAAAACAACATTCCAAATCCCAGGCTTTTAGGCCTATGTTGGTATAGTAGGCCTAATTGATATTTAATTCCTCTTTTAGGATATTCATAGTTGGTTGAATTTACTCCTATCCGAGCATGAAGATTCTAATGAGACTGGCCCCTTGAAATTTCCAAAAACACCACTGGCCACCCGTAGGACAAGGAAGAAACCAAATGTACAAACAATTACTGAAGATGATGGTATGTTATTATTTTATTTTGGTTAGGGTTATTAATAATTTGACAAATTTAGGCCTGCCCTCAGTAGGGCTATACTTAGGTAGGCCTAGGCCATACCTAAAATAGTAAACAAGCCAGGACCAAATAAATCAAACTACGTAGGCATCATTAAAGATTCTACCTACGGTTATCGACAAGGCTGGCTAGTTATGCCTGTGGTTAGTGATGTTTATTTATTTATTCGTAGTCAGTTGATGGTATGCATAATATAAGCTATTAGCTAATATACATGTCCACATAGACCCTATAGTAAGCTCTCAAAATTAACATAAAATAACTAATATTTAACTACATTATTGTATTCCTAAAAACTAGGCCTACCTATGCTAAATGGGCTAATTTACTCAAACAATCTAAACCTAAACCTAGGATAGTCTGTAGCTGTTACATCGTAATTTTCTCCCATTGTAGGAACTCTTTGACTGAATAGGAGTATTTTAATAATACATTCTTCAGTTCATACTTAAATCTAGAAATATTGTCGATCTTTTTTATTTGGGTTGGTAGTTTGTTCCATATTTGCGTGGCAGCATAAACAGGGCCTCTACTAAATAATGTGAGGTTGTGGTCTATTACGTGTATGTTATTCTTTTGTCTGGTGGAGTGATTGTGTATTTCTGAGTTTTGAATGAATGATTTTGGGTATTTTCTTTTCTTTCTTTCTTTCTTTTTATTGCATAATGGCGACCCCTCGCACAACATGTGTCCGGGGTATATTACAGGTCACAGACGTCTTAAAACTAAGTTATAAATATTATACTATCTCACAAGGCAGTATAAAACTAACATCATAAAATCCCTTAATAAATACATTAAATATGAGCATGACCCTAATGATGTATAAAATAAATATATATATATTAAAAAATAAAAACAATGAAGGATAGGCCTTGTATATTGTCCAAGTCAGTACATGTTACTCGATTTCAATTCGACCTTCTTTAAAAGCTACAATTGAATAAAATGCATTTTGCACCAGGTAGGTATATATTTTTTGTGTGAGCTGTTTTGTGTTATCTATCTGTTTTATATTGTTTGGTAAACTGTTGAAAAGAGTTATTCCCGCTATATGTGAGCCTTTTTGGCATCTCGCTGTGTTGCTGTGGGGTATATGTAAATTACCTTTTTGCCTCGTATTATGTTGGTGAATATTTTCGTTTGTTGTTATATTTTTATCATTTTTGTTTGCAATATTATGTTTAAGGAGCTCATATACATAGATGCACGGTACAGTAAGTATTTCCATTTTTTAAAATGTTTGTATACGTGATTGTCTAAATGAAAGGCCTCCCAAGCAAGCTCTTTCATAGATGAATATGGATGGCACAGTTAAGATGTTCAATCTAGTGAATAGAGGTTTACATGAGTGTCGTTTTTGACGTTGCACCATGTGCGGATTGCTCTTTTTTGTATGATATATTCTATTTAGGTGGGCAGAGGTGCCCCAGAACATAATCCCATACACTAGGTGGGAGAACACAAAATCATAATAAGTTTGACGCATAAGGATTTGCGAGATTTATGATTTATGCTCTTAACATAAAGACCCCTTTCACTTTGTTTATTTTGTTGGCCACACTGTTTATATGGGCTGACCAGTCCAATGTGTCACTGATATGTAGACCAAGTACTTTTATGTTGTCACTTTGCACTACACTTTTGCCATTTAAACGGATGAGTGGGCTACTGGACAGATGTTTCTGGTAGGTGTGGAACTGTAGGAAAGAGGTCTTTGATTGGTTCAGGAGTAGCTGATTTTTGTCGCACCAGTGGTTCATTTGGGTAGCTGCTGCATTAGCTGCTGTTGGAAGATCTGAAGACTTCTGGGTTGAGATGATTCTTGATGCGTCATCCGCAAATAGAACCATGGTATCTGAAGTGTTGAAGTGTTCTGCTATTATTGTAGGGTCTGTAACAATTTTGTCATTTGTTTGAAGCTTGATGTCTTGACTCTTTGTTTTGGTTTGGTCCATGGCAGTCAGGGATTTAATGACCTTCCATGAAGCTTTCACTCGGTTTGGGGCGTCAGTGATGTATTTGTCATTGCAAGCCCGCTTCGCATCCTCAATATCTTGTCTGTAAGATTTTTTAGTGCGCAAGTAGCTTGCTTTGTCGTCAGGGTTTGGTGTTGCTGAGAATTTAATTTCTGCGTGGAGGCGTCGAAGGTAGCGGCCTCTCGCTTTTAAGCTTGGAGTGATCCAGCAAGGTTTGTTGAACAGAAATTCGGAAGGTTTACCATCACCCATAACCTCATGTTGAATTAGCTGTTTAATACGTGCTTCGGGCGATAGCGAGAACCGACGAATGAGCTCAGTTTTAAGAAGCTCATATTTACCTACGCTTGGGGGCTTGACGATGATGTCGCGTACCGTCGTGGCGTACCGTTGTTCAAGGGCGCTTGCTGCATAATTAAATTTAGTTGAATCCTGCGAGATCCCTGCTAAATCAAATTGATTCTCAATTTGCGCAAACCACAAAACAGGATCATTTGCCCAAAACGGTGGAACTTTCACACTTATTCTTTCGACTGAAACAGGTGCTGTATTGTCGGATGAAGCCATGTGTCGTTTGTGTTAGTATGGAATAAGATTTTGATGAGCAACACGAAACATCAAAAATGCCTTCACACACCAAAAAAAAAAATAATGGAACTGAACTTCCATCAGAACTTTTGAAATGTTCATTGTCCTACCTCGTTGATAGATCACGTCAGGGTCACCACTGTGGAAGTCATAATGAATACATTATTCGAGTAAGCTAATAATACCATTAATTGAGTTTCACATTGAAAGTACTACAGAGAAAACACATCTGCTTTCCAAACCAGCAGTTGAGAGAGTTAGACCTACATTTGTCTTTAAGCTCAACAATGATCTAACATAACAATTGGCTGGTGGTTGGAAGTCACAGCCTTCTAAATAAGTAAAATGTCAGGTTGTACAATTAGTAGATAAAGTAGGTCACTACAGTTTGATTGTGACCTTATTTTATGTCTTGATTGGGAAGGCACTCTTAAATTGGTGGAGGAATTTGGTTAGGAATGCTTCCATCATTTTGTCTGTAGGCCTAAGTGGCAAGTAAATGTTTCCAGTCGACAGTTGCCAACTGAGATAGAAATTCTTCTATTGTGGCATCATTAAACTTTTGCTTGTACTCGAATGTTGGAGCTGTTTCCTTCATTGGGGGTAGCTCGAGGATAAATGATTGCGCAAGGTGGTCCGAGAGACCTAAGCTTACGACGCTTGTCTCGTAAGAATCGGTTGGTAAGTCTGTTAGTATGTTGTCGATTGTGGATCCTGCGAACTGGGATGGTCTTGTGATCTCTTTAATGGTTATCTTAAGGTGTCAAATGCAGAGGCTAGATCTGTAATTGCTGTCTTATAACGGTCTTCTTTTCGGAAGTTGACGTTGAAGTCGCCACTCAGTACGAGTCCATTGGCCTTGGTACGTATCTACGTGTTAGTGATAGTATGGTCGCCTCTAGTTTTTCGAGGAAGAGATCAAAATTACTGTCGGGGGCTCTGTATCACTAGGATTAGTATGACCTTTCCGTTGACGGTCCATTTGGCCGCTGTGCATTCGAAGGTCTTTTCTAAGCTGCTGCATTTGTTAATAGCAGTAAGTTTAAATGCTCAAGCATTTACTTTTGGAGAATATTCTCGAGCACGATGCCTTTTCCAAGCATATTCTAAAAACTTCATTTTTGCATAGGCCTATAGCCCTACTGTCTTATAAGTAGGCCTACAATTAGGTCATTTTTTCAATTTATTTGAAATTGCAATTTACGTCATGTTACTTAAACTTTCTGGAAAATTTTGAATTTTGAATTGACTACCTACTATAGGCCTACTTGGTTATTACAAGTTTTGGTCTAGAACTAGGTTAATTGAAATATGTAACTTGGTGATTGTGTTTGGATAGGCCTATATAGGAAATTAGGGAATAATAATTTTGAAAACTAGAACTAGGGCCTAGGCTATACTGAAAAAACAACTTATGCCAATGCATTATTATTCTTGTTACAAAATTGAACTAGTAGGCCTAGTAGTTTTTTTACCGGCGTTTTATATTCAAAAATACAAATCATTGGACTTTCACTGTTAACACACATAGACCTAATTGTGTTGTGTGTACGTGTACCTTGGCCTACTGTCCTACTTGGTTATTACAAGTTTTGGTCTAGAGCTAGGTTAATTGAAATATGTAACTTGGTGATTGTGTTTGGATAGGCCTATAGGAAATTAGGGAATAATAATTTAGAAAACTAGAACTAGGACCTATACTGAAAAAACAACTTAGGCCAATGCATTATTATTCTTGTTACTTAATTAAACTAGTAGGCCTAGTAGTTTTTTTACCGGCGTTTTATATTCAAATATACAAATCATTGGACTTTCACTGTTAACACACATGGCCTAATTGTGTTGTGTGTACGTGTACAGTACCTTGGCCTACTGTTGTGTTGAAGCCAGAGGCCTTTAGAAAGCACACAGTACCGGTACCTAACAGCATACTATAAAAAGTGAAGTTTTGGCAAAGCTTTTAAACATTCTTAAAAAGGTAGGAAATGATATATATATAGGTATTTGAAGTTTCAACTATTTGTTAGCATTGTAGACTCTGGGAAGAAAATGCTCAAATATGCTCCGAGCATAATCTTTCAGAGAATATTCTCATGCTCTAAAAATATTTATTGGAGAATATTCTCGGCTCACATCACTACCTGCGGCTTACTAAGTTATAGATAGGCCCTACTAGTTAGAAAAAAGAAAATTAAAATATTACGGTATCTTGAGTGTCTGGGCTAACCCGTTTAATTAAAAGTGTCCGGTAAATGCGTTCGGAGTCGGACGCTTTACGTTTATTAGCCTAAGTTGAGACTAAATTTAAATGCCCACATTTATTTCATTGCTTAAAGTAAAGGCCATATCTTCAATTAAAATTGTGCTTTCTTGTGCTCCCTTACAATAATTTTCCACTCTGACATTGCAAACTTACAAGTAGGATCTTCAAGTGTTGATCGAATTATTGGACTTAGCCTATCATTACTATCAGCCCACGTATTATTTAAAAGCCTGACGTAACTCAATTATTCAACCCCCCCATTTTAATGTTCTTATCCACAGAAGTTGTGCAGTTTGAAGCTCGAGATCCATCTGACGCTGATGTTAGTTTCTTGAACACTTCCACAACAAGTAGTCGCTCCACTCGCAGCTCCCGGACGGCATCTAAGGTGAGTTTAGTACAAAGCTCCTGACATGAATTATTTGGCCTTTTAAAATGGTAGCTTACCTCAAGTCCCATTTAAGCCTAATCTTGTTGTATCTGATAGTAGTCCCATTGACTTGCTAAATTTTTAGGCCATGTCAATTGGGGTATAGGTGGAACCAGTTATTTTGTATTTTTGTATTTGTATTTATTTTCGTAAAGCTGACCCCTTGCACAACGTGTTCGGGGTATTTTACATGTCAGTAACTTGAAATTAAATTAAAAAATTACATTTACATTACACACATAATAATTGATGCAGTTTACAAATATACACACCCATTTTCATATCACACACACTGTACACTTAAGAGCGTTCACCACCCCTTTTTAGGCAATTTTCTGTTTGCTCGGCTGAATGACATCACAGTAGTTAGAAATTTTGAACATATCTCAAGAAAGTGGAAATAAAGGTTTCTATAGTAACACATTCCTAAAATTTGTTTTGAAATAATTTATAAAGAATAAATTAGATTTCACGAATTTCAATTTTGTGAAAAAGTCCAAAATTCACTATATTCGTGAATTTTTTCTGGCTGATCAAGACAAAATTTTGAAAATCTATGACTGTAAGAACGTCCATGTATGCTTTATTGACAAGTTTGCACAATTGTATATACATAGGATGCTTCTTGGCCGAGCAAACCACTTTTTACTAACTGCCAAAAGGGTGGTGAACCCTCTTAACTTAAAATCATCAATCATAGGATAGATAAACAAAACTCTGCATGGTAACTGCAATTAACTATCCTACATGGTAAAACCTGTTGTCTGCCCCCATGTTGAAATCATAGGGGCAAAATAGCATGTCACTGGGGCCAATTTTAAAATTTATACACTATACATATATATACATTTTGATTGACACCAAAACGGCGTTTACGTAAATTTTAAGTAGGCTATTGTTGCAGGACAGCCTCTGTCAAGTCGTGCATATATATACGTGTGGTTACCGCACGTACCGCGTTACCGCCCCTTTTGCATGTCCGTATAATTTGAAGCTTATTACGCGAGTCGGTCTTTATCATGTTCAGAGCACTAAAGCCACGTTCACAAATCGCTGTACTAATTGGTAGAGCACATAGAAAAGCAACAATGCTCAACAAATGTCCGTAGTTTCTCATATTTTCATTTCTTCTCTTTCACATTCACAGAAAAGTATGTTCAAAATTTCGTCGAACGGAGCTGACGTTTTATCTTTTGCCCATATTTTCCAAGAAAAATATTCTTCCCGCAGTTTTTATTTATCACCTTAAGTCGATCGTTTGACGGTTGATGGTAGGTTATCAATGATGACTAGAGATGGTGTTTTATAGCATTAAAAAAAATTAAAAAATAGCATTAATTATTTTAAAAAATAGAGCGTTTATGTAGCATTAATTTTTGTTTGGTCGTCGTTCGTTGAATAATAAAAAATATATATATTCATTTTTTAGATTACGGTACCGGTAGCTAAAGTGAATCAAAATTCTAGTAGGCGCTAGTTGTGAGCGTACACCTCTCTAGCAGTGATTTTGGGGACTTCTTCATTAAGACCGCAGCTCGACCGGCCACGGCGACAAAATACAAAAATACGTATTTTGCGAATAATTACCAGATAAGCCAATTATTTACAAATTTTTGTAAAAAAAAAAAAAAAAATTGTTTTTACAAAATTACCCAATTTTGCACGTATATTGCAAATAAGCAAGTTTATCGCGTTTAAAGCCGTTTATCGCGAAAAATCGCGAAAATAAACATACCTTTAAACTCACCCATTTTAACCCGAGAGTAGTCGCGCCCCTGTTTGTAACGTTAGTAGTCGCGCCCGGTCCTTTAGACCGCATTATTTATTATGGGCTAATAGCGTTAGGATGACGTTTTGATAACCAATATAAGATAATTTATCATATATGTGACAGCATACATGGTTATATTAATCAATTATCAATCAATAATCAATAAATAATCAATCAATAATCAATCAAACACAGAATGTTGCAAACCAACAAAAAGGTATAAAAATATGTTTTGAAACACCATATAGTTCGAATTATTAGTAAACCAAGACAGTAATAATTATTATGCCAACACTGTATGTTAAAGAATAATTAACCTACAATAACAAAATACATGTCTCATAATAGTGATGAGTATGCATATTTTTGCCTCCCTGAGTAGTTGCGCAGCGGTCGAAAAGACCAAGCAACCGAACAGGACCTCTTATCTTAGATGAAGTTCTGCAGAACACTGAATCGCGTATTGCACACTGGCTTCACAAATCTATTTTGGGAAGGTAGGCGGAACTAGACAAGCCACGCATGCACGCTGTACAAATACCAACTGTTGAAAAAAAAAGTTGGTCTAAAAGACCACACGCGACTACTCTCGGGTTAAGGGAGGACACAGGTGAAAATTCCAAATTCTATGCCTTTAATGCAATGTTCATGAAACTTTGGGGATAGGTAGAAAACAACAAAACAAATTGAAAATATACCAAACCATTTTCCAAATTTTCAACTTTTCAACCCCTAAAAAACCCTAAAACCACCCCAAAAACCGTCAATGCTAGCCCGAGAGTAGTCGCGTGTGGTCTTTTAGACCGACTTTTTTTTTCAACAGTTGGTATTTGTACAGCGCGCATGCGTGGCTTGTCTAGTTCCGCCTACCTTCCCAAAATAGATTTGTGAAGCCAGTGTGCAATACGCGATTCAGTGTTCTGCAGAACTTCATCTAAGATAAGAGGTCCTGTTCGGTTGCTTGGTCTTTTCGACCGCTGCGCGACTACTAAGGGAGGCAAAAATATGCATACTCATCACTATTATGAGACATGTATTTTGTTATTGTAGGTTGATTATTCTTCAACATACAGTGTTGGCATAATATTACTGTCTTGGTTTACTAATAATTCGAACTACAGGGTGTTTCAAAACATATTTTTATATTTTTTTGTAGGTTTGCAACATTTTGTGTTTAAATGATTATTGATTGATTATTGATTGATAATTAATTGATATAACCATGTATGCTGTCACATATATGATAAATTATCTTATATTGGTAATCAAAACGTCATCCTAACGTTATTAGCCCATAATAAATAATGCGGTCTAAAGGACCGGGCGCGACTACTAACGTTACAAACAGGGGCGCGACTACTCTCGGTCTAGGGAAACATGTCATTTCTATACCCTTCAACATAGAAGTCTCAAATTAATTTTCAAATCTTCTATTGGCTCTGCATTACAATACAATCTTGTGTATGGGTTTTAAGTTTTAACTTATATATTTTGATTGGCGCATCATCAAAATAAATATATAATATATGATAAATAATTATCTTACAAATTATTTTCCCATGGGAGTAAATATTAATTTATCTAAAATCCGATTCCACAGTTTGTAGGCAAATGTACTATGAGCCACCATAAAAAAATCAGCTCATTTGGTCAAATGGTTTAGGAAATATTTGTTTCCCAAATGTAATGCGTAGTTTAAAAAGATAGGAGATAATGAACAATGAACGAAATTACAATAACATATTATATGTACTATTTATATTAAACTAATTAATACAGTAAGATCTCTCTTATCCGATCTCCTCTTATCCGATGTTCCGTGTTAACCGAGCCGCCAAAAAAAAAAAAAAAAAAAAAAAAAAAAGTTTTAAATACGTAAATAAAACATAAAAATAATTACAGACGCCGCGCCGCACTTTTTTAAATGTACTCGCATACATTTGTAGGCATGCCTTACGAGTGAGTGCAAAGAAGATAGATCGGCGATATATCTCGACTTTCGAGCAGTGTGCATCAGTGTACTGAGCGTATAGAGTTCAGTGGTCAGTGTGCGTCGGGCGCATCGCCGGTAAGCGTCAGTGCCACCCACTGAGCATATAGAGGTCAGTGTGCGTCACGCGCCTGCGCGTGCGCATACGATCCAGCCATCTCACACACAGCTGTTCAAAGATGGGTCGTTGTGGAACTAGATGCAATCATGTTTCAACCGATTCACGAAATTCGTAATCACGACGCATTGAATTGTTATTCCTGGGCTTATCTTATTTCTTTCCCAGACTTATCTTGCGTCGTGAGCTTCAGCGCGGGCATAGTAGTGAGAGGTTTTCCCACATGAGAAAGAGAGCTAGGCCTAGGCCTATGTTTGCATTGTAGGCCTAGGCCTACTGCGTCGAGTTTAGGCCTAGGCCTAGGCCTAGACATACGTTTTTATTACGACATGTAGGCCTAATTGTGTACGTGTGTTCGTGAGCTTGAATTACAAGCTATTAAATCATTTAGTATACCCTGTATGAAGTGTATCGTGTGTATTTTATGTTCCTTTATCCATTACATGTGTCATATCATTTTACCACATCAGGCTATGCTACGAGAGCAAATAAACAATTGATCCGCGCCATCCGAGTTTTTCGCAAATCCGAGGTGCCCCCGGTCTCATCCAACTCGGATAAGAGAGATCTTACTGTAATAATAAAAATTAAATATATTTAAAAAATGTATATAAATATAATAATATTACATATATTATAATATAATATGTATAAAAAACTACGTTGAACCATAAATAAATATATTATATATATATATATACTATATAATAAATTATATTATTGTATTATATGTACAATATATATATATATATATATTAGCACGTAGGTTTTCACGAACAGTCATAGGTACATCCAAATTTGGTTTTTGGGTTTATGTTCGTGTGTTTTCTCTTCTCTCTAGCTACACACGAATACACGAACAAAAACCCTAAAACCAAATTTGGATGTATATATATATATATATTGATTCATAGCAGTTGTCGAAAAAGTTTGCCCCGACTGGGGTTCGAACCCAGAACCTCCGGCTTAACGTGCCATAGCTCTACCAATTGAGCTACCGGGACCACAGAACAAACCTTTACTAAACTGCTATTTGTTGTGATTGTTGACCTCCATGACATAAATCGAACAGAAGACTGCAATGTAGCTCAGCTACATTGCAGTCAACAATCACAACAAATAGCAGTTTAGTAAAGGTTTGTTCTGTGGTCCCGGTAGCTCAATTGGTAGAGCTATGGCACGTTAAGCCGGAGGTTCTGGGTTCGAACCCCAGTCGGGGCAAACTTTTTCGACAACTGCTATGAATCAATAACTATGTCCTTAAAGCGGGCTTATGCTTAAAAATCTTATATTCATATATATATATATATATATATACGTTAAAAAAACTACTAAATTTAAAAAGCTTAATTTTTTAATATTTTTTTACTTATTAGAATTATATAAATTGTAAAACACATTTTTTATTTTTTGTAACTATTTCGTTTATTCGCGCCTTTTTCACCTGTGTCCTCCCTTAAGTGAAAGGTCGAGAAAAGTGAAAAAAAAATATGAAAAATTACATTCTTATTTTTGCCGCTCTTCCAAAGTATCCACCAATCACAGAGCAGGATTCGTTTTCAGTCAACAATCCAATCTCAGCTTTGTTGCATCTCGACTCAAATTATACCATGCCGCCATTTTGAAATATGACCTTGACCAAAACTTCAAATCTAAATCCGATTTGATTTCACTGAATAGGGGACTTTTATATTCTTTTAACTAGCTAAGAATGTTCCTCGATTATCAAACCGTAATATATCTCTAGGGCCTAACGCCCAGACAATTACTTACGTTATCCAGAAGATCAAACTTCCCTAGCTTGTTCCCAAGATTCTCACGTATCCCATCTTCCTTGTTTGCGATTTTATCACACGCGCATAACTGTGCCTAACTAACAAAACTGAAATGTAATGTCGCCCCAACTGTAATATATGTACGGTATATCAATATCGGATCGAACGCCTAACTCTTCTTTATATAGTATTTGCTTTCATAAACTGCTTTTCCAACTCATTCGGATCTCTTAACTCGTACACCGTTTCACGGCTTATCAATGACTCACTTTCCTTACTTGATTTAATCTTGATATCGCACCAACCGGCTGACGTATATCTCTTGGCAATAGTTTCTCAATGCTGCACTTTTCTCGCTTCACACTTTACTCGTATTTATCCCAGGATTCGTATCTCCAACCCGTTCTTGGTCGACTACTACGGACCCAAAACCACGCACACAACCTCACTCCAAAAAGCTCCCACTCGCACTCTCGCACGGGTCCTCCGACCACACAACCACTCGGCAAAACGCCTTACTCCAGACTACCGAAAATCACCCACAATGGCTACCGCCAAAAAAAGGGATATCAGGAAACTGATCTTGACTAATCACAACGCTGCAAATTCCAAAGAGGTTGAAATAATGTTCAAAATTGATGGCATTTGTAAGATTCACCCAAACAATCCTCGTAAGCTCACAGCTGTTATTTAAATATTTAATTACCCCAATAAAATCTGTACAATTAAGATTTTTATTTATAATGTTGAAACTCAACCGAATTACATGATTCTTAAACCAAACTAGAAGGAGGTTTTATTACAATTCTGAATTTTTAAATGCCCACTTTGCTTTCTCAATATTTAAATAAATTAGTTACCATTATTATCCATTAACAATAGGTAGGTTGTCTCAATAAAAAAGTTAGTCTCCTCTGTTTTTGATTTGTTTTTGATGAAAAATAATAAAAATCCTGAAACCTGTTAGCCCAGGTGAAGACGGAATTAATGATAAAGTAATGAAGGTATCAAATATAGTACTGAATGAATATTTAACAAATATAATCAATCTATCCCTAACACTGGGAGAAATACCAGATATACTCAAAAGTTCTACAATAATTCCTGTGCAAAAGGTACCCAGGGCAATTGACGGGGAAAATTTTAGACCAATAAATACACTTCATATAGTAGAAAAGATATTAGAATCAGTTGTTAAGGAACAATTGGTGAAGTTCTTTGAAACTAATAATACTTTTATAAAAGAACAATCAGGTTTCCGTAAAAATCATAACTGTGAATCAGCAATTACCCTAGTCCTAGAAAACCTAAAAGAAAATACGAAGAGTTCTGTAACAGTCGCTATATTTTTGGACCTAAAAAAGGCCTTTGAAACAAATGACAGAGATATACTACTAAAAAAATTGGGAAAGTGCGGTATCAAAGGTAATGTTGCAAAATGGATCAAATCATACCTAATGTTTTGAACACAGAAAGTCAATTACAATGGTTTTTACTCAGATACTTGGAAAACAACATTGGGGTGCCACTGGGTCCATTGTTATTTATTATCTACATAAATGACATTGCTAATAATAACCTACAATTTGTAATAATACACTTATATATGCGGATGATGCCTTATTGATCATTTCAGGTGTTAACATACAGGAAGTGTTAGATAAGCTTAAAATTGATCTAAAAACGTTAGAAAGTTGGCTAGACGCTAACAAAATGAAACCTAATATTGACAAAACTAAGGCTATGGTAATATGTACACCAAAAATACAAAAGAATTTGGGACAAATTAATATTAAAATTGGAGGTAAGAGAATCGAGGTAGTGACAGAAATTAAACATCTCGGTATAATAATAGATCAGGAACTAACCCTCAAACAGCATGGACAATTGTCAATATATTATCAAGAAGATGGCAAAAAAAGTAGGTTTATTTTTAAGAATACATAGACTTAAACGTTATACCTATTAAAGCAAAAATATTGTTGTACCAAGCATTTGTTGCCCCTCATATAGACTAACTGTAGTTCCCTACTGTTCTTATTAGGAAAAAATGAAATAACCGTTTTGCAAAAACAACAAAATAAAGCAATGCGAGCTATATTGGGGGTAAACAGAAGAACATCCATAAATAAAATGTGCTCAGCTCTAGGATGGATGCTAATTAAAGATCGAATCCTCCTGAATACATTGTCTTTCATACATAAAATTTATGAGGGTGTGATGCCAAAATACCTGGGAGACAAATTAACTCAGATTAAAAATATACACACATATCCGACAAGGAGAGGAATGGATGTAAATATTGTAAGAGTAAGGGCGCATTCCGATACTCGCTACGTAGCGCAGTAGCCGCGCTCCACCCATTCCGAAATTAGCTACTGGAGCGTTGTCAGCGCGCTACAAACGCTGGAGGTTTTTAGCCCGGCACTAGGAGCGTTCCGTGGAGTGGGGGTAAATCAAGTTGGCGGCAACTGAAGATTTACGAAAGGACTGCTGAAAATAGCACGTAAACTGTAAGAATGTTTGCGTAGTCCATTAGTTCTCCAAGTTTAAGGTTTGGAAAATAATTGTTGATGAAAGAATCAATGAAATAACCATTAATTAAGCATTCTTCTAATAAAGCAATCTGATAATCGTAAAATGTCCAGCCAGTCCAGCTAAGCCTAGTTTTAGAGGCAGGAAGGAAGGAAACAGGACTGTTCACGGTGAGCATACACACTCCATTGTGGAAAACACATGCGAAGAAGTAGATCAGATAAGTGAGGCTAGAAATGTTTACATTTTAAACACAAGTGTTCCTGAGGGCAGAGACACTACAACAGTATCAGTGTTACTTAATGACAAGCCAGTCCAAATGGAGATAGACTCAGGGTCTGCATGCTCTATCATTGGTTTTAGCGCATTTGTTGAATTATTCCAAGATACTGTTGAAATCCGACCCTTTTCGAAGACACTGCGCACGTGGTCCAAACAACAGCTACATGTTAAAGGTATGTGTACTGTACAAGCTAGTTTCAACGGTCATAAGTGTGACCTACCACTCACTGTTGTTGATGGCAATGGCAGTCCACTTTTGGGTCGTGAATGGTTCCCACACCTGGGAATTCAAATCGCTCTTAATGGAGTTCACCAGACACGAGTTGAAAGTTTAACCGAAATACTTAAACAGTACGAGGAAGTATTTTCCGAGGACATTGGTCAGTACAATGGACCTGAGGTACACATTGATGTAGATCCAACGGTTTTACCTAAGTTCTACAAAGCTCGCCCGTACCATTTGCATTACGACCAAGGCTGGATGAAGCTTTAGATAAACTGGTACGTAAGGACATTCTACGACCAGTACGTCATTCACGCTGGGCAACCCCTATTGTTCCGGTTATCAAACAGAATGGTGAGATACGAATTTGTGGTGACTATAAAGGAGCTACAGGAATATACCCTTTACAAAACAAAGTGGAGGCTATGAAGAAAGCACCTGCACCTACCAACAAGACAGAATTGGCTCCTCCACGTGCGTGGGAGCGTTCGGAAAAACCCTGGTCTCGCCTCCATATTGATTTTGCGGGCCCCTTCCAGGGAAAGACATTCCTTATTGTGGTAGATTCCAACACAAAGTGGTTGGAGGTCATTCCTGTTAACTCCATGGCTGCAACAACGGTTATTAACAAGCTTGCGAGCCTATTTGCGACTCATGGTTTACCTGACATAATCGTTTCTGACAACGGGGCATCGTTCACATCAAATGAATTCCAGCAGTTCTGCTCAGACAACGGAATTAAAAGCATACGAGTCGCTCCCGCATCAAATGGTCAGGCCGAACGTATGGTGCAGTCCGCCAAGGGAGCCATGAAGACTATTGTAGTGGGTAGCTGGGAAATCAGACTGGCACGATATTTGTTAAACCAACATCTGACTCCACATTCAACAACAGGTGTTAGCCCTGCAGAAGCTCTAATGCACAGGAGACCTCGCTCACAGTTAGACCGTCTACATCCTGATTCACTTGATGTGTTCCGTACCCAGCAGGTAGAAACAGAGAACAATTTACAAGCGGAATTGGTTGCAAGAAGTTTCGGAACTGGAGATCTTGTCTACATGAGAAGTTACTCCCAAGGATCAAAATGGATTCCAGCCGTGATAACAGAGCGCACTGGACCGGTATCATATGCAGTCGGCACAGAAGATGGTGTATCCAGACGTCATGTGGATCAACTACGAGCCCGAGTTCAAAACTCTACTTCAGTGGACGTTTCCGCAAACGGCTCTGAAAACTTCACCGACACCCAGTACCCAACTGTGGCATTGCCACCAACAATTGCAGACACTGTTGATAACAGTGAAACCCCAACTGAAGATACTCACACTTTCTGGCAACTGCCATTACCGACATAACCTACAGCACTTAAGTCTACCGCAACCCGGCCTCAACGAGAGACACGCCGCCGAGCATATTAAACAGATTAGGTATTGTAAAACTAATCTAAGTGGGGAGGAATGTTGTGTACTGAGTGTGCAGTGTTTTAAGAGCCAGTGGTTCCAAATGACACCAGCAGTCTTGGTGACTGCTTTTTGTCTTATATTGTTGTGAGATGAAGTGAGCTGTTTGAATTGTATAAAGTGTTGTTTACATCTTATTAAAATGATTAGTAATTAAATATAAAGAAGTGTATTTATATTTGATTATGTTACAAGGTAGACTAACTACCATACGTAACAAATAAACAAACAAAACAAACAAAAAAAAACACCCGAGCTAAATTTTTTGGGGGTCAGTAAAATTGGAGTTTTCGCTTCGCTCATCCAACTACGGTGGGTATTTCATCCCATCCACTCGCCCTAGTATTTGCTAGACTGCGAGTTATGTCTACAACCTCTTTTTCAGTCACCGGTCGAAAAGTCATTGTATCTACAACCCGTTTACTATGTTGTTCAAGTAATTCAATAGTATTTTCAATACTTTTGTGTTTGTGTCATTTGAATTCCCCACGTTGTCTGAGGCATTTATAAAAAAGGAATTAAATGCATTAGCTATTTTCTGAGGTTCTTTTATCATCTCCTTGCACTCATTTTTGCTGTTTAGTTTAGTTGACTTATTGTTATGTTTGAGTTCAATGTTATTTACCCCCTTCCATTTGTTTCTGTCTTGATAAGTCTCATATTTTACTATGCCATACCACCTTACTTTTATTTTTAGATTAATTAATAAATCGTGTGTTGCTATTGCTTTTCGCTGCCTTCAAGTCCTTTCTATATTTTTTTCCTTAATTCATTGTAGTTTTCTTTTAGGCCTAATAATACTCTCATTAAATTTTAGTTGTGAATGTGTTAGTTTTAATTGTTTACTTGTATTTTTAATTCGTTTGTTACCCATCCCTTCCTTTTTTGCCCAATTTGTTTTTGCCTTTTATGAAAAACTGTCTCAAAATGATTTTTAAATGTTCTTAAAAAACAATTATATTTTTCATTTATGTTGATTGCATTATACACCCCCTGCCATGATTCCTTCATCAGAATTTTTCACTGAAATTCTCAATATTTTCCTGATTGAATGATCTACAATTAATTTTCTTTTTAATTTGTGTTTGCTTCCTTATGAATTCATTGTGTATAGTTATAATGTTATCTTACAATAGTTATGGCGGTCGCCGAGGGATCGCAGCACTGTCGCGTGGGCACTATGGCCACAGGATCGGCAAAAAGTAAATAAAATAACGGTCTCTAAAACTGCTTTCGAAGAAAAACACAACTTTTTTAAAGCCAAGCCTTGCCCAATATATCCTAAAAATAAAGTATTTATTAAGTGTACGAATAAAATCATGACATTTTGATGCTCCTAAACATTGACATCACATCTTTCGAGGTTGGCATTATAAACAGCTGTAACTTTGGACACATGATTACAAACAAGACAAAAAAACACTTTCGTAATCGTGATTACTTAAAATCGTTTAAAAAAATCGTCGTTAATATACTGACTCTGTAGGACGAACTCCTTTATTCACAGCTTATAAAATGTTGATATTGTGATGACATATCACGATAACATGACCAAATATGGTAGGCCCTACCTAATGTCAGTTGTGTGTAAATTGTAAACGTTGGCGTGCGTGCTTTCGCTTGACCTTGACGACCGCCAGCTTATCTGGTTCCACCTATAGTGGCTCAAACATTTTCCCCTAAGTTATTAGGTTTACTAGGTAAAGGTAGCCTAAATCCTAATGCACCGGTAGGCTATTTGAAAATAAAAAATCCTTTATAGCCTACTAATAGTACCCATTTTGCCTGTAGGTGGTGTATCAACAAATCTGTGAAAATGGCAACTTTGGCCTATTGCTTGTCTTAATGTCTTGATATTGTCCACTTGCCTGTTAGCCATTATCTTAAAGATTTTTTTTATTTTATAGAATGCATACCTGAAAATCAATGCCCAATCTAAGCAAACTCTGAATCAAAAATTGCGTCGCCCAACACGCTCGAAACCGGGGACTTCTTTAGTTCCTCCACTTCAGCCTGCCAAAAAAAGCAGGCTAAATAAAAAGGTGGAGTTAAACAATTCTGTTCAAGACAGTATTACCAGTAGCTCAGCCCAAGGTTCAATTGATCTTGACCAACCCAATGAAGAAGTATCTGGTCCTTTGGAAATCAACCTAGATGAGTCTATTCAAATTATTGAGATTCCAGAACATTTTCCACCAAAGAGGCAAAGAAAGTATTCAGACAAAGTGTCTGTCATAGCTGCTCAAAAGGTTGTGTTAAATATTTCCATTCAAGCTGAGAATAAGTTAAACGTTCATGATGGTTCGGGGAAGATGGCACAGAGGCTGGGTAAAACGCCGGCGCTGCCGGATTTGTCCATGGATGTAGATGAAGAAGATGTATCCACTACACCTGCAAAAGGGGACATTGTCCTCTCAGATGCTACGAATGGACCAATTGCTCTGTTGAAACCAGTCCCAGCTCCTCGCACCCGATCACCCTTGGTAGCAGCACAGCAATGCACATCTCCACAAGTGTTTAACCCCTACAAGGTCGAGTCTGTGAAGAAGAGAGTAATGGCGTACGAAAGGTTGGGCACTCTGAACGAAGAGGTCTCGCCGGCACGTGATCTGGCCACGGTGGAAGTTGCTATGAGAGTGACACGTACAAAGACAAGAGCCCTTGCAAACCAAACTAATGAACAGAAGGTGGTATGTAGAGAATTTTTAGACTAATACAGTACCTATCTACCCATGGCACTTTTTTGCTGGCTATCATCTCTGCATTGGATAGTTCTAAAAATAGTTTCACATTGTTACAAAAATAGGTTTGGGTAGAGTCTCTAGATTTTTCAACAGATTTTGAACTGTTCTTTGATCTCAAATGTCTACTTAGCTTTTTTCAAAGTTGGTAATGCATGCTAACTTAACAAGTTTCTATGCGGTGTTTCAGGAACAGTCGACCACACAAAAGTTGGCCCGCACTTCGCTCAAGCGAGCAAAGAGAATCTCACTTGCAAAGCAGCAGCGATTATTACTAGAAGCACTTAATCATGACTTATCAGGGAAAGAGGTGAGTATGCCTCTACCTATAGGCTAGCATGATTACGTATTTTAACTAAACGTACCAAGAATGCAAATTAAAGGGGCTTTTAACCGCAAAATTTATTTTTGATCATGTATTCTTTAGTGCAGTGGTTCCCAACCTTTTTCATCTCACGGACCGGCAAAATGATAAAGTCAATTATACGGACTGGCGCGGCTACAAGGGGTCTGGGGCCGTCGGAGGCGAAATTTTTTTGGGTGTTTTTATACCCCTAAGTGGCCTGTACAGCGATCTGAGCAAAAGGTAGACGAAGGGAAGAGGCAACCGGAAGACGGTGTACACATGAATCATTCAAATCATCGTTAAAAATATATTAATAAATTACTAATTATCGATTGTTAAACTTTTTTAGTGATGATGATTATAATTATGTATGTACATATCACTAATAATAATTTAACTTAGGATTGCACGTTAACAATCGTGGTTGTTTCTACGCTCGGGTTTCTGCGCAACAAGCCTGTCTTTACTTTTTGATAAAAACGTCTCACAGGGTCTTCTCTTAACTTTTTCGTATGTTTTTCTCGGCGATATCACTAACATTACACAAAAACCAACATATTTTATTTTCTAACTATTAACAGTTAACACAACAAATGACAACACTTTCACAAATAATTTTTAATTTCGTACATGGGCTTCAAGAACGAGGAACTACACAACTGACTACACAAGGATGTGTCTACAGACTGAAGATATTCCTATTTCCTACAAACCAAGTCGCATCTGTGAACCTTTAGCGTCATAAAATAATTTATGAAATTGCAGTTTGTAACCTTGGTCCTTAAGCAAAGTGCCATAAATGTGGCTGTTTCCGGCTTAGCTGACCTTCGGAGAAAACCCTTGTCGTTACGCCTGTCATTGCCGTCAATGCTCTCAACTTTCCGTGTCGGTAGAAGTGGGTGGGTGTTTGTAATCGGTATTGATTGATTTATAAATAAGTGTCCCCTCATAAGACAATATAATTTAGTCTCCATCCCGAGTACAGGTAAAATAATAAAGTGTAAAACCAAATTTTTGAATTTTTACACATTTCTAAAATATTATCAAAATTACAACAAATATGCAGCAGCACTTCGCGGACCGGTCCGCGGACCACCGGTTGGGAACCACTGCTTTAGTGCAATATCAATCGAAAATGACCCATCCATGATACAATGTAATCGAAACCTGTAAGCTGTTATTATTTATTGTTGATTTCGGCTCTCTTCCGCGGCGCGTGTTGCACTGTCAGTCTCTCGAGCTTCTTTTGTTGCAACTGTACAGTCACTACGCCGTGAGTCGACCTAGCCTGTCGCATGAGCTCATAAATAATCACGATCCACTTCCCCTCAAATATTTTATTAGATATGTTTCATGTTCCACAGTTGTCAATTGTAAACGGTCCGCGTGTGTATTGTATAGCAAATTAATATTATAATGTAAGTTTTAAAGAATGACATATTGAGTGAAATATATACAAAGTTCCACTTATGATAGAAGATAGAGTAGGATTCAGCCTAGATTGAATGACCTTCAAAGTTGCATTTGTTTAAATCGGCATAACCAACACAAGAAAAATAAAATTGCTAGCATCATTTTTCTACTCCGTGCGCTGCGTGCGTGTGGCGAGGTGACGAACTAGGTGTATGTCAACAGACCATTCCAAACGTTGGAGGTTATGTTTCATTAGGATACTGTCATTGCGGGTCATTGCGTGTTATGTTTTGTCACCGAGTTGTTTTGGATATTAAAATTCTTTGTCTTATATTATTGTTATTTTATTTTAATCAACACAATTCTATTTGCATAAAAATTGAACTAGGCCCTAGGGCAAGGATACTATTATACACTTCGTTCTAGCCTAGCCTAGGGCCAGGCCTAGTCTATGCAATTTCTCTTTGTGATTGGGGGTTGGGGGGGGGGGGGCAAAAGCCTCGGCCTAGCTTCAATATGCAGCCTATCTATGATGCAGCCTAGGTTAGCTAGCTGATCTAGTCCTACATTGATAAAAGAGGGAAATTCTTGTGATATGTGTTCAATTTGGGGAAACTAGGCCTAGCCTTTCGCGTAGCCTAGCATCGGCCCAACCCTGGTAGTGTAGCCTAGGCCTAGGCCTAGTATTTATAGCCCTACCACCCAAAAGGAATATTAAAAGTATTTTTTCTAAAAGCCTTAGGTTGTACGTATTTACTGGTTAGGTACCTAATTGGTTGACTTACTAGACTGTTTTTTTTCCCGCGGGCCCTATTAGTGCATGGCTTAGTGTCAAAGACCTACTTTACTTCAACATAAGACAATTGATAGACCTTCTCATTTAATCAATACTTAGGCTAGGCCTACATAACATTAAAATATTATTAATTAATAATTAGTCAAGCCCAGAACTCAGAAGAGCAACAAGTAAAGAAATTAGTCAGAAACAAGATTAAAGCAGATGACGTAGGCTAGGGCCCATCTGTGCTGTGCAGACGACAGGCCTTTAGTAATATTTTAGCTGATTTTAAGAAAGTGGTATTGGGAAGATCACTCATTGGTCAATAAAATAAAACTATTGTTGTCAACTGTGAAAACGAATAATGACTTGACATTTTGTTTGTTATTACTTTCAATGAATTTGATCGTCCAGATTACATTAAATTAATCTTGTAAACAAGAATTTAGTATTTTTATTTAATAGTGCACCGTGTATAATTCAGTAATTTTTTTAAAAGTACATTTTCAATTAGACCTCCAATTTTGTTCTAGTGGTTCACATGAAAAATGGCCGCCGAACAGTGTTAAAAGGCCATTCAAAGTTGTGTGATTCCTACTCTAAAAGAAGATAACAATCTTATGTGTACGGATGCAATACAAAAAAAAAAAAAACAGGAAGTAAATATAAACACATAATTTAACAGAAACTTGTATTGATTTTAACAGCGGCATTGCGACATTACACGTTCGACGTACATAATTCATTCATAAAAAAACAGCACATTTTATTACATGTGTAGGTCACAATTAAACATTTCTTCATACTAAATTGCCCAAAACTTACCATAAAAATTGAAATTAAAACAAGCATGTTTTAAACATTAATATTGCAGTGTTGTTTCATACTCATATTTATAATGTAGGCTACCAACAACAGCATTAAACACATTTAAGAAGTTACAAGGTACCAACTTTGAGCGGAAGATGCTTGTTCAATGCCCAGACAGAATGGATTTTTATTCCGAAATATTGTCAGTAGTGCTAGTATGGGTTAAGGTAAGGCAAGGTTCATTAAAATAATACTCTTTTATATTTGCTTTCGATGACTGTGACAAAATATTTGGAGCAAAAAACAGTTTGGGCTACTAATCGTTGTTCATATAACCAAACTTTGATAAAACCATTCAGATTTAGACACGGGCTCTTCTCCTGGCTCTTCCCCGCGCCCATTGCGATAGCTGACATCGGGTTTTGCCATTAGATATCTTCTTTATTAGGTCCAGCTGTGGTTATAATACCGATCTGTGTATAACAAGACTGGGTTGAGCAACTGCACTTGCACTTAATGCGTGGGGGGGGGGGGGGGAATATATTTTTATGTCTTTGGGTAATAGGTTAAAGTGTTCCCACTTAAATAGCTTCGATAAATCGATAAAGTAGTTTAACTTTTTATCTAATTGTAACAATGCGATGGCAATAGTTTAAGGCCAAGACCATAGAGTTTTTGTCACCACCGCCGCCCGTGTTAAATACAGGGAGTAGATCGTACGTATTAATAGTTAAGCTATTCCTATTACAGTATTTGTTAATACATTGTTTTGTTGTAATCTTAGGTAGGGCTACTACTATATCAAATATTTACTTAACTGTACCTTATTGATGTGTCTGCATCTGTGTTATTAGATTTATTTAGTTGTCCTTCTTTGTTAATCATTTTTTTAACTGAATAGGACAGACGTTAAATCAATGATATAAAAATTGACCGTTTTGTAAAAATATACTAATATGGCAACTATAGGCCTAGGCGTACCTTTTTTTTAACTGTAGGCCACTGCACCTCAAAAACGTCAAAAATGCACGGAAAGTTTCTTCCCCAATTAGTTGGCCATAGGCCTACCTAGTTTGTTTTTTCAATTTGTTTAGTAGTCTTATGGACCATGGCCTTTCTCTTTGGATGAGCGTAGCAAGCGAAGCGAAGATTCCATTCTACTGCACTGGAGAAAAATATCCAAAATTTTTTTTTTTGGTATTTTTGTGTGTTTGTTAACACGATTTTGGCTAAACCGATACGCAATTGCGATGAAATTTTCTGGAGGCCTTTGAAATCTCTGAACTTAGAACTACCACCTTTTTTAGAGCAATCGAAAATATATTTCTCATGAAAATTGCAATTTTACCATTTTTTGTTTTTCTTGTTTTTTTCTGTTAGTAGGTATTTTAAATTTTTGTGTGTTTGTTAACACAATTCCGGCTAAACCGATACTCCAATTTCGATTAAATTTTCTGGAGGCCTTCAAAATTTCTGGACTCTGCCACGTTTTTGAGTTCAATCGAAAAAAAAATTCTCATGAAAATCGCAATTTTACAATTTTTTTTTTTTGTTTTTCATGTTTGTTTTTTTGTATTTTTGTGTTTGTTAAAACGATTTCGGCTAAACCAATACTCCAAACGCAATGAAATTTTCCGGAGGCCTTCGAAATCTCTGAACTTAGAACTGCCACGTTTTTGAGCGCAATCTAAAATTAGGTATTTGTCATAAAAATCACAATTTTACGATTTTTT
Source organism: Sweltsa coloradensis (assembly GCA_024449915.1). Lineage (NCBI taxonomy): Eukaryota > Metazoa > Arthropoda > Insecta > Plecoptera > Chloroperlidae > Sweltsa > Sweltsa coloradensis. The sequence continues at coordinate 43,031 of JAMZAV010000162.1, forward strand.
TTCGATTAAAAAAAATCTTAAAACATTTCTTCGACTTATAACGCCTACATGCTTTATTCGATTGTAATCTTTTTTCACAGAACAGAATTAATATATCCATGTGAAATTTGAGTGCAATCGAAAAATTATTTCTCATTAAAATCGCAATTTTACGCTTTTTTTGTTAAAAAAAAAGATTTCTTCAACTTATAACACCTATATGCTTTATCCGATTGTAATGATTTTTTAACAGAACCATAATGTTATGAATTAGGTACTAGGAAAACGCTTAAGTCCCGCCGCAATGAGCGTAATTGGTGCATTGAGTAGCCAAGTGAAATGCGGATTTTCTGTTCTGTGAAAAAATCATTACTAAGTTGAAGATTTTGTTAAAATTCATTTGAATTAAATTAAAAATAAATTTAAATTTAAATTTTTTTTAATTAATCGTAATTTTAAAAAAGAAAAAAATCGTAAAATATCGATTTTCATAAGAAATAATTATTCAATTGTACTCAAATTTCACACGAATATATTAAATTATAAAATTAAGGTTCTGTGAAAAAATCATTACAATCGGATAAAGCATGTAGGTGTTATAAGTCAAAGAATTGATTTAAAAAAGAAAAAACCCGTAAAATTTCGATTTTCATGAGAAATAATTTTTCGATTGCGCTTAAATTTCACACGAATACCTAAATTCATAAAATTAAGGTTCTGTGAAAAAATCATTAAAATTGGATAATGCATGTAGGTGTTATAAGTCGATGAAATTTAAAAAAAAAAAAAATCGTAAAATTGCGATTTTCAAGAGAAATAATTTTTTGATTGCGCTCAAAAACGTGGCAGTTCTAAGTTCAGAGATTTCGAAGGCCTCCATAAAATTTCATTGCAATCGGAGTATCGGTTTAGCCGGAATCGTGTGGACAAACAGACAAAAATACAACTTGCTAAGCTCGCTACGCTCATCCAAATATATTTGTGTGAAATTTGAGCGCAATTGAAAAATTATTTCTCATAAAAATCGCAATTTTACGCTTAAAAAATTCCTTCGACATGTAACGCCTACATGCTTTACCCGATAGTAGGCCTAATGATTTTTTCACAGAACAACAGAAAATCTGCATAACACATGACAGCTCAATGCACCTATTACGCTCATCCAACAACGCGTCTGAAAAAGCGTTTGCGAAGCTTCCTAGTGTAGAATATGCTTAATTCCTAATTTTAGGTTCATTTGAAACTCGAAAAAACAACTAACAATAGTGCCTAGAAGTTGAAACTATAGGTTTGTTCTTTTATCCACCTCAAATTGTGGTAATTACACCTAGGTGTAAAATACAGAATCAGAAATTGTGTTAAAAGGTGTAATATTTCACGGGTGGACAAAAGAACGATTTTGTTGTAATTTGACAGTAAATTTCGAGGTTATGTTGCCAGCTGTCATTCAATTCAAACACTTTCATAAGATATCTCACTCAATAACACAGCTTTGTGCATTTTCTACAATTCTATTTAATATTATTTTATTATTACCAGTTTTATCTTCTATTTATTAAACAATCGCACATTATAACAGGGTTACTTTTGAAATTGGTGCGAATTTCCATAGCTACACCTTTTACACCTCCTCAAGAGGCAGGTGCAAAAAGTGTAAAAGTTGTAATTACCCCCTGGACAAAAGAACACGTCTTTGGAAGAAATACTGTAATTAACCCTGGACAAAAGAACGCTTATTTCTTCAAAGGTGCAAAAGGTGTAAAAATTGATGGACAAAAGAACAGACCTCTTGTTCCTTTCAAAAAGTAAAATTTTATGCTAATCTTTCGGTCATGTTTCTAACTCTCGGATTTTTTTTTGCATATTTACTCGAATCATAGGCATAAGCGACCTTGAATGACAACCCCTTACTTTCATGTCACTTTAACTCTCTCCCTCGCATAGTGTACTAAAGTGTAGTAAAGTAATGTGTTGCCCCGGAGGGGAAGCTATGCGAGGGAGAGGGTTAACTCTCTCCCTCGCATAGTGTACTAAAGTGTAGTAATGTGTTGCCCTGGCGGGGAAGCTATGCGAGGGAGAGGTTTAACTCTCTCCCTCGTATAGTGTACTAAAGTGTAGTAATGTGTTGCCCCGGCGGGGAAGCTATGCGAGGGAGAGATTTAACTCTCTCCCTCGCATAGTGTACTTAAGTGCAGTAAGTAATGTGTTGCCCCGGCAGAGAAGCTATGCAAGGGAGAGGGTTAACTCTCTCCCTCGCATAGTGTACTAAAGTGTAGTAATGTGTTGCCCCGGCGGGGAAGCTATGCGAGGGAGAGATTTAACTCTCTCCCTCGTATAGTGTACTAAAGCGTAGTAAAGTAATGTGTTGTCCCGGCGGGGAAGCTATGCAAAGGAGAGGGTTAACTGTTAATAATATTGTAGGCCTAACTGTGCAAATTTAAGTCACCCCACCTTTATTTTTCTTTGAAAAATAGTGGAAAAACAGTCCTTATTAACTAACTGATTAGTTCTTTAGCAACATAACAAACAGCCTTAAATTCAGGTAAACATCAACGTTATGTTGATTAACATACTCTTAGATTCAGGTAAATATTGTAAATTGTAATAAACCCTGAAATGACCATTTAAACTAAGGCTGGGCATCGATTAATTGATGTTTTATCGATGTCGGGAGTATATTTCGACATTGAATTTTTGTGTGGAAATCGATGTTTTTTGTTCATTAATTATTCGAGAAAACAAGGAACACTAGGGCAGCCAAGTGGTCGAACCGCGAACTATTATTTCGGGGGTACTGATCGCGGAACATCATGCAAGAGGTAGGGGTTTCTCAAATATATACCGACCTACCACAAAGAAATAGTGTTCGGTGCTATAGTGCTCATCAAAGAAAACAGATAATATATACTTTTATTTATTTCCGAATGATACAAAATGAGGAATGAGTGGAAAAGGGTGCTGTTAATTGCGAAACCAATCACTAAACACATGTGTGTCGGCAGTCTGAACTTTCGTGGTCTCGAACAACATTGTTCTGCTGAGTAATAGGCTTATACTACAGGCGCGTTATTTTTCTGGCAATTTTATATTATGCACATAACGTTTAAAGGTGTTGTGGTAAAATAAACTTTTTGATTGACCTACTTGGTGTGTCTAGCCGGTATCCTGAGTCCTGACACTGTCAAACTAGGCATATCCTACATAAATTCAAATACGCCAATATAAAATCATTATGAGGGTTCTAAATATTTAGCCCAGTAGTCCTACTCGGTACCTACATCTATTTATTTTAGGCCTACACTTGTTATAATAATTGTCCTGGGACGGACACTTTAATGGGTCTACACAGCTACAAGTGTTGGTATTTAAATGTGAATTTAAATGGCTTTGCGCGGAGCTTTTACTGGCTGTGATTTTTTATCACGGAGTGTTAAATCAATCGTAAGGACAGCCTAACGAATAATTATGCACTGTTCGTCGTACGGTCATCGACGATACCACCTAACATAGGCTAATAGCTCTAAAGATCACTGTGCATTGTGGCAAAGTGGTAGCGCGTTTGAGTTCTATGTGAAAGGTCGGCAGTTCAAATCTACGTTAGTCGTTTTTTTTACCGCTCTATTTAGACATATGTTTTTCTGCAATTAATGATTTCATTACGTTCGGCCTCGTCACAGGCGCAATTCTACGTCAGAGATAATACAAGTGTTGAAAGTGTTATGAAGTGAATCACAAGGTTTGACCCTGTGCCACCAACGTCCGCGTCAAGTGCCAAATGCATTTTGAGGAATAATTTGGAACGAAATTGGAATGAAAGTAACAAACAAAACGGAAAGAAGTTCCATGTGTATAACGTTGGCCTAGCCGTAGGCCCATGTTCAGCCATTCAGCACTGCTACGCCTAGCGTAGGTATTTTGTCAGCACTTCATGAACAAACAACACAAATGTCGTCTTAAAGATGTGAAATAGTTTGTCAATGCATTTTTCAAAAGTGCAACTGACCGTAAGCCCTATACGCATTCATAGAGGTGTGTTTAAATGTTTTTTTCCCTAAATTCGTTTTGAAAATTGTAAAAAAGTGGTGTTATGTTTTTTATTGTTTTTTCGTATTTCTCGCATTGCAATACAGTGATATAATCAATTGTATTACCTAAAATAAAATCCATAGTAAATTGTAATATGTGCAAAAGTCACCCCAGTTTTTATCTTGCATAAACCACCTAGTGATTGCTCCTGCAGAAGGTAAAAAAAAAGTGGAAACACAATACTAGCACTATTTAATCAGAATATATTTTTTTTCATATTGCAAGTATTGTTTTCATTTTAGCTTGTTTTTATCGGCAAGTTTGTAGTGAAAAGTGACTAAGAAGTAAGAATAGAATTAACTGTGTTATTGAACGAGTGAGCGTAGCGAACGGAGTGATCTCCATTCGACTTAAACGTCCCTTATTGTTTTTCTGCGTGCGTGCGTGCCTGTGTGTACGTTGAAAATCAGCCGAATCGCTGAACAGATTGCGCTGAAATTTTAAACAGACATCCGGTACGAGTTTATTGAGAACTGCTAACAAAATCAGCAAGATTCATTGCGATTTAAACCTACAAGAAATAATAAACTGAAAAATAGACTTCCAATGTTTAGAAATTATTTTAACGACAATGTTTTAGATTTTGAAAAGATAAATTTTGTTTGTTATTCGCCTGGCCGTGAAATGCCGTGCCCATGCAAGGTCTGTCGAATGTTGCACGTCAAGGTACCCCCAAATTCCGCTCGTAGATTGAGTAAACCTTGCAATATTTTCACGTATTTCGTACTGGCTATGTTTACCATAGTAGGCCCTATTGCCACAGATGATGGACTACACTGCGTTATATGCATTTCAAAACATGTTCAATTATTTTTGAAATACAATCTAGAAATTACAAAATCTTTCCCGACCAGGGGATTGAACCCACTTCTTTCACATTTCGGCTCCAAGGGCGCCTTAGCCAACTAGACTAGGGAAACGCCAAAGTCGTAGTTAGACGAGTGAGCGAGTCATGTGGTGAGTACCCGGGAACATTAGGATTTAAGTTTGATAATTATATTCGTATAAATAATAGTTTTTTAAAGTTTAGTTGGTATACGGGGAGGGGCGCGTCAACTGTAAGGTCATAATGCGCCTCTAGCCTATGATGATAGGCTAGGTAGGCCTAAGGTAGGGGGAAGAAAAGTAATGAAATCGGGTACTCAACACATGGATCACTCACTCGTTTAACAGTTTGGCGTTTCCCTAGTTTTTAAAGCAAATAGCAGAATGTGGTTTTATTTTACCATTTGGCCGTGTTATTTTGATTTTATAAATAAAACCAAAACACACACCTCTATGCATTCATACAACTGACCAGTCACATCACTGTAGGCCACACATTCATAGTTTTGCCATCATTGCCTGTGCAACCACAAAGATGATTTGGTTTGCATTAAAAACTACTACTCCCTCAATAAATGTCCATGACCCTTTTCCAATCCATAATAGCTCGAATACTAACTAAGTGTATTTACTACCATTTTAAAGCGTAAAACCACTTTTAATATGCGTTCAAACACAATGTTTTCAACGTTATTACATGTATTGCGCCTATGCCATCAGCTAGACTACCCCCTAACAAGCGGCCATATTGACGAACGCGCGCGCTATCTACATTCTCTTGTTTCCTCGAATAGGCCTAGGCAGGGCTCAAAATTTCAATGAAATGGGCACTAGCCGAAAGAAAAACCAAGTTGCCATAGGGACTTCGAAGGTTTAAACGACGGGTGGTTCGGGGGGACTCCCCCCGTCAAGTGGGGGGTCCGGGGGCTTGCCCCCCAGAAAATTTTCTGCAAGTCATTTTGATGAAAATCTACACACTTTGAGCAACATCACAGTAGGTGCCTAGTTGCCCTACATATTAAGTTAATAATGGGGTACGCTGAGGCATATCCAAAGTGGGCATATGCTCATCTTCAGTAGCCTACTATCACTTTGGCCTAGGCCTACTAAAATTAGTGAGAGGGTAACAAACAATACCAACTGAACTGCAAGTCGTTAGACTAAAAGGCATAAGCCTAGGCCTATACTTATTTTTAATTTTTTTCTTCTTTCTTTTTTACACATCCCTTAAAATGATCTCGCCATCTGTGAATTTGAACTCGCCAATGGCGAGTTTGCGACCGTAATTTTGAGCCCTGGGCCTAGGCCATATAAAAATAAAATTATTGATTTTTAAATTTTTTTTAATTCTTGCTTAAAACATTGGAAAATTCATTTCTACGCAATAATTACAAATTACAATAACTGTTACTTCGCAATTTAAGGTAGGCCTACTCTTCAACAGTTGCATAAACAATTCGCTCGCGTAAGTTTGAATGGCCTGCCGCTAAGCGCTAGAGCGGCCTTGTATTTGTTGTCTAGCAACGGAGGACCACTCCCCTTCCACTGCCCGCCAACACGCCACGCCGATCGAGGCAAGACTCAAAGACTCTCCCGCTCTCTCTCTCTCACTAAACCGCTACCTCTCTCTCACTCCCTCGTGGGAGGTGCATCGAGGGGCCCCTCGCAGGTGGCGGCCAATTCGCTGACTAGCGCCGATATTATCGCGATTTTATTCTCATTTCAGCACGATTATCGATAATATGAAACTTTGACATATTTTTTTTTTGAAGAATCGATTATTTCAATTTCGATGTTGAAATTTTTTTCGACATCACGGTGTGACATCAATTATTTGACTTCGATGTCGATGTTGCTATTTATTTAGCTATTTAAGCCCAGCCTTAATTTAAACATCCCATCAGTCACTATCACTAGATATCCCTTGCCAGCCATTGTGATGAACTATGTACCTTCAATTTGGTTTTGTAGAACTCAATTCTGGGCTCAATTAAGAGGAACTATCTGCCAGCTTCTGTGCACACAAGCAGTGGGAAATCAAAGGCTACACCTAGCACCAACAGCAAACCAGCCCGGTTGAATGTTCTCACTTCTGCCAATAGAATTCACATTCTAAACTCTTCTGGGAAAAAAATGGTGAGTTTGTACTACCATTCACCACTCATCAGGCATATGAGATAAGTCCTGTATAGGCCTATGTACATAGTATATGTACTATGTAGGCTTATTTATATATAGTACTTAAACTGGGAACATGAAACATGTTTCAGGGGGGGGGGGAAGGTACAGAAGGACGACAGCTTACCTTAAAAACGTTAGGTAGGTCGCACAGACACAAGACAGCGAAACAAAACGTATCAGCAACTTGTCTACTCATCTATTTGTATCTGTGCGACCTACCTAAAGTTTTTAAGGTAAGCTGTCATCCTTCTGTACCCCCCCCCCCCCCCCCCCCTGAAACATGTTTATTTATGTTCTCTGTTTAAGTATATTTTGGCTTCATCTATACCTAAGCAAACTACTTATTTATATATATATGTTGTGTTGTACGACGATGTGAGAAACTAGGGCGTTTCAACCGGTTAGGTCATATTGTGCCGCTTGTGAATTGAAAGTTAATGAGATGAGTTAATCTTGTGTGTTTGATGATTATAATTGTTTTCTATGAGTATATAGGCCTATACTATATTATAGTCACACTATTATCAAACACACTATTAACTCATCTTATTAACTTTTTCTTTTCTTATATTTTCTTTTCTTATATTATAAGAAAAGAAAATGATGGTGATGAAAGTAATAGCTAGAGTTAATGAGAAATGGTGATATGAAAACCCAAATTTTCCTAAAAAAAACAAAATTTTGCATTTTTTGCAATTTCACAAAAATTGTCTAAAATGTTACTAAAAAATTAATAATAATAAAAAAAAAAACGGAGCCCCTTGAGTTAGGGATGACATAGATTCCAAAAAAATAGAATCGATCGGATCATTGTAACCCAAGAATCTATTCAAAATTGATTCCCAACAAAACAATGAAGTCTGTGTATTCTTGGCTAAACAATAACTTGCTTACAATTAATATTGCAAAGACTGTGTACATCCCTTTCACAGTTACTAAAAAAATTACCCCTAGCTCTAATTTGTCTACACAGTGCTGACTGTAATTTGTCATCTATGGCATGTAGGTGCGAGTCTATCAAGTCTGTCAACAGTGTAAAGTATCTTGGTGTTACAATTGATAATAACTTAAGGTGGCAAAATCATGTTGAGGGCACTCTTCAGAAACTGCGTAATGTTATGTATATTTTTTATATGCTTCGTAGAATTATTAGTAGGAAGCTATTGATGGTCGTGTACTCAGCTGTTGCTCAGTCAATTATGCAATATGGTATTCTAGGTTGGGGTGGGTCTGGTAAAAGTATGATAGAGTCACTAATGGTAATCCAAAGAATAATTCTTAAAGTAATTCTGAAAAAGCCGAGTACTTACCCAACTGAATTAATATTTTCTAAGTTAAGGATACTAGATGTTAGGCAACTCTTTATTAAATTTACATTAATACATATTTTCAAAAACCAGCATATGTTCAAAAAACAAGATATCCAATTGCATAATACCCAAAATTTAGACGCGTACATTTTAGAAACTCCACGAAGGTTTAAACAAAAGGGACAGCAGCACGGTGAGTTCATTGGGCCCAGAATTTTTAATCAACTTCCCTATAGCGTCAGGTCTCTAAAGTATCGCCCAAGATTTAAGCGTGAGGTCCACAGGTGGTTATTAAACTATGGCAGAGAGTTATGTAAAGATTTACTTTATTTTTAGTTGTAATGTTAATCTTAGTGTTTTTTATGCTTTGCTTACGTGTTTCATCTTTGTCCTGCTTCTTTATATTATATTATTCATCAATGTTATAATAGGTATCGTTTCATTTGCTTATGTTCTGTAGTTTGTACTTATAACTTCGCTACAAGTATTGTAGTACTATCTATTCTTATATTATTATGTTTTTTATGCATCATGTCTCCTTGATTAAAATTAAAATTTAATTTTCTACTGCGCTGCCCACACACAGGGTGTTACCCTATGTGGGCTTCTTTTTTTCTCTCAAAAATGTCAATGTGCAGTGGTTTTTTGTCTTGTTATTTGTAGTATTGCATTGTAAATGGCTTAATGTATAAAAAAAAAGAATAAAATTTATTGAAATTGAATTGAATTGAACATAATTAATTGTATGCACCGTTATTTTGTTGAACTTTTTCCGCGGAGTCCATAAAACGCGCCATTATTTTGGCTGTCTATTTCCGTGAAGCATGTGACGTCAAAGAACGCTGTTAAATTGTCTGTTTACTTCCTTCCACTTTCGTAATGTTTGATCTGGCCCGGCACATCCACCAAAATTTGTGTAAATTCTGGACCGTTACCTCCACCATCCCCCTACATTTTGCACACTAAAAGGTTCAATTTTGCAAGTTAATTCGCGTTTTGACCAGTTTCATACAATTTTGTTTGTTATTTCGTGCTACGTATAGGCCTACACGAGATTTCGTGGAAATTCACGTTTTTTATGTGGTTTTTCCGTTTCTAAACGATGTAATTCTTGGTAATATTACATTTTATGCAATAAAATGAACTTAAAAAAAAATGCAAATTTTGTTATCACCATTTTTCACTACCTGTAGTAATAGCAAAACAAAAGTTATTTATTTAAATGGAAATAAAGAAATTAAAGAAATGTGTATATGATGTGAATTAAAATTTGTTCATTAAATAACTTTGAATGAGAAATTTAGAAAGTTTGTTGCCGTTATCATATGATAGAAGTTCTTCATACAATAGGGAATATTCCACTTACTATTTCATAGTTTATTTTAATTCTTATATATGTCTTAATAGTCACTGCACTTTTTTTATAAAAAAAAAATGTAATTTGTGTTATTTAAACAAGAAGTAAATTGGACCCCCAGTTTGCGCGCCAAAAACGAGCGTGCACCATCTTTGGACGGTACTACGTCATAACTGTGTTGAGTCAAGGCCAATTAGAAACTAAATGTACGTATATTTGTACATATTTACATACAGACGGCGGTACTCGCCCATTCGCTCAACAACAAACACAACTACACAGCCACTGAAGGCTATTCCACCGCGTTTTTCTATTTTCTAAAATATGCTACTAAGTCAAAATATAGTGAATGGCTTTGAAACATGGCTATTTTAGAAAATCAAAAATATTTTTTCCAAATTTTTCTGATCCGGTACACGGCCAATATAGCCACCTCAAAATAATTTCAAACTTCAATTCGCCAGGGCACACCATTCAACGTAGGGTGTTGTGTTTTTGTGACATAAATTTTTAACTGTTTTTTTATGGACTGACTGAGAGAAAACAGATTTTAACAATTGTCTTTCCTGTGAATTTTTTCGTTTGGCGGTACAAATCGGTAAAAAATACCGCCAAACGAAAAAAATCGCTGGAAAGACAATTGTTAAAATAAATCTGTTTTCTCTCAGTCAGTCCATAGAAAAACAGTTGAAAATTAAGGTCACAAAAACACAACACCCTACGTCGAATGGTGTGCCCTGGCGAATTGAAGTTTGAAATTATTTTAAGGTGGCTATATTGGCCGTGTACCGGATCAGAAAAATTTGGAAAAAATATTTTTGATTTTATAAAATAGCCATGTTTCAAAGCCATTCACTATATTTTGACTTAGTAGCATATTTTGGAAAATAGAAAAACGCGGTGGAATAGCCTTAAACGATGTACATTTTTACTGAATTTTTGTTTTCTTTTTTTGTATGTGACGGGAGATTTCGCGAGATCATTGTGATAAAGAATTACGAGCATTTTGTCTTGAATTTTTGCACAGCCTAGGACTATCATGCTATTCTTTATCTACAATAGGCTTTAATTAGTGATCAAAGTAAGGTTTTTGTGCGGGATGTGTGTCAGAACATGGAAGTGCAGGTTAGGGTTGGCAAGCTAAGCCAAGGGCTTGTCAAGTGAGTAATTTTAGTATTCACATACCAAGGCCTATATCCTACAGGAACGATTGGCCTAGACTGTTGTATTATAAATAATTTTCTACGCTTAGACCTAGACCTAGGACTGTTTCAGTTTTGTTTTTTGATTGCAATGTCAACTTTTCTCGTTTTCTGGCTAGGCGTTAAATGTAAAATGTCCGCTATCTGTTTACATTACTGTAGGCTACGCTAGGCCCTGCTTTGTTTAAAACACCGCCGTCTAGATGTATGTATGTATGTGTATCCAGACGGCGTTGGTTCAACACAGTTCTGACGTCAGCCGTTTTTGCCGCTCTTAGAATATTTTTAAAAATGCTGTTTTTAAAACGGCTATAAATTATTGGATTATTATTTCACGTAAAAATAAAGTACATATTTGCAATCGGAACGAAATACTTCTTCTAAAAAATCTATTTGTACAGTATTTGACGGAAGTGGAATATTCCCTATTGTGAGAGATCAAATTGGGTGCACAAGGCATCATATATGGCACATTCTGCTAGCATATTATGATGTACGAACGATTAAAGGTAGAGCTACATCACATGTGTGTGTCACATTTGAGAACAACCTTTTCTCTGGTTAAGAGATATCCGTGAATTAGACGTGTGTGGCCTATTCGAGTTCTGGACAATACCACCTCTTCTCTAAGTGAGAGTTGGTTATTTTCAATCGGGAAGAAATTGATTTTAAATGGTATAATTTCACGTAAAAAGGAAACGCACAGGACTCTTAGCGGTAGGCTCTTACTGTAGATAGGTTTTCTTTGAGCATACTATTGTTATTAGTTTAAGAAAGTTAATAATCTGGTTGTGTTCATGTGTAGGCTAGGGCCTATTTCATGGCATTTTCTCTAAGCAAACATAAACAAATTTCGACAAACAAAAGAATCGCAATTCTTTCCAACCTCGACCAACCACAACTGGATCCATTGCCAAGTAGTAAAACGAACAAATCAAATCTGGCTCAAGTTTTAGAATAGGGTCCTAGTAAAAGTGTAAAATGTGACGTCATGTCCTGTGTTGGCTATTAGATAGTACAGCCGACGATACAGAACAAATTTCTTGATCTTTAAACACAATTTTCAATATCCATAGCAACTACGTATTCGATTACAAACGGCAATTTAAAAACGTACAAATAACTTTGTAAAGGACGGATGATTGCCAAATCTTCACAGAATTAATGTTTAAACTTTAAAGGGGCAATCCAGAGCTCTTCGTGTATTTTCAGTGGCTATAATCTCGGTAGTGATGTGAGCGGTAAATTTACCGGTCAGAATTTACCGAGCATGTCGGTAAAATGGTAAAATTTTAAATTTTCCATCATTATATTCTAAAGACTACTAATTGTAATAAGAACCTACACAACAAGAATGCAGTGGAAATAAGTCAATTATCCCTTTAAAAAATACAGTAAAATTATAAAATTTTCCATCATTAGGCCTATATTTCAAAGACTAATAAGAACCTACATAACAAGAATGCAGTTGAAATAAGTCATTTAACACTTAGAAAAATTCAATCAATAAATCTGAAACGAGCTTTTCTGTAGCTAGACATACTCCAGTCTACATATTTCATTAGCTGAGTAGGCTAAATCATTCATTCGAATCTAATTAATATTTCTATTTTATTTGTTTATTTATTAATTTAACCATACAAAGATAATTAAATTAATACATTATTATTGTTTAGTTTGTACTTTGTATGGAACAGTAAATAAATATAAGGGTGAATATATGCTCTTTTTAATGATATACACCTTACTCATCCCAAAAACTATTAACGTCTATGCCAATCATGGGCGCCGGGAGGGGGGGGCAAGGGGGGGCGCTTGCCCCCCCCTGGATTTCAGGAAAAATAAATTTTAACTAGTGATATGCGTTTATTACATATAAATTAATGTTTTTGTGAAACCGAAATTCAATTGAAAATTAATATTAATAATAATAATAATATATTTATTATTTAATGATCTGATCGGGAGCAGAGTGTTGCTAGTTTGTTTGTTTTTAGTACAGAGTAATGTATTGAAATTTCGCATTTTCCTTTTTGGGTCTAGTCAATCACGCCCGTTTTCCATTTATTTTATGTTATGTGATATTATGTGTATGATTTATTGAAATAAATAATAATACTGTAACAATGATATCGTTTCTATGATTTGTGGTAGTAAATTATTAGTCGATGTAGACTTAAGAACGTATTTATGTTTTATATTTTATTCACCATTGCATTGCAACTGAGAGAACTTACAAGTTTGCAGTTTATGTAGAAAGAAATTGATCAAACAGTTCAATAACATTAATAAAATAATGCAATTGAAAATAAGCATTATCCTTTGAAAAATCAGTAAATTAGATTTTCCTCTCATTTTCAAACTCATAAACCCATTAAAAGAACCGTTATAAAGTTAAACATATTATTTTTGAAATTTTAATCATAATTGTAAATCACTTCACAACAATACATCAATTTCGTACAATTCATTCAGCCACTACTTTAATCTTCAAAACCACAAATCATTTCTATAATGCTCTGATTTTTCAAAAAATTTCGAACTGCGGCGCAATTGATTGGGGGCTTTGCCCCCTAAACCCGTGCATGCCAACATAAAATACATATTGTGATTGTTGCCCCTCTTGACTATAAATCCTGACCGTCCCAACTATGAAATCTATGCTTAATATGGCCAAAATAAAAATTTTACTGATTTTACCATTTTTCGGTAAATTTACCGGTCAATTACCCGATTTTTAAATTTACTGTAGATTCACATCACTAAATCTCGGTGCTTATAGTACTATACTGGGTCATTGCAGGTCCAAATTAACTTTACAGTACTAATTAGGTAGTTTTAATTTTTAAGTTCATTATGTAATTTAAAATGTGGTAGGCCTATGTTTATTGAGACAGTTAAAAATAGAGAGCTTGTTGTAGGCCTACAATAAAGGACATACCCGGTACCTAGTTATGAGCATTCAGAGACTGGTATTGTGGTGAAATATGTGGTGTTTGTTGTTTGAATTGGTGGTGAAAATTTTTCTAAAAATTTCAAATCAAAATTTGTTTGCTTTTAGTTTTAAGCTACCAGTAGCCATATAAATTTCATTTTGTACTATAAACACCGGCCCTTATGATAACGCATGCCTACCTGCGTAATGTTTTGCCTTGCAGGAAAACAAATCAAACAGCAGCAATATTTCTTCATACGACACCTTCATAACGAAGCCTGCGAAACCAGCTGCTGAGGACATTGAGGAAAAGAAACGATTGGAACTTAAAAAGAGGCAAGAGAAGGAGGAAGAGGCCCAGAGGAAGAGAAAGGAACTTCTGGAACAGAAACGAGAGGTGCAGAGGAAGAATAGAGAGGAAAAACAGATTAAGGTATGTATGTACAGTATGTTCTAGGATTAATTAATAGTTACCGGTAATAATTAATTAATTAAATAATAATTAGTGAATTTTAGGGATGCCCTTGGATCCTACGCTGCTGATTGGTGCAACTCACCTAGTTGACTAGGCCAGGCAGACATTTAAAAACAATCCTGTTGGAGGACGTTAAAAATTGGTGAAAATCCGTGAAAAGTCTAAAAACGTTACCTAATTTCATTGATCAAACTATGAAAATGGCTAAATGTTATGTTTATATTTGTTACCATCATAACCTAAAAGTTCCCAAGGGCCTAGGCCTATGCACAGACGAGAATAAATGAGCCAGAAACGCTATAATTAATTAATTGCTATAATTTAGATTGCATAAAAATGTAAAATGTTACTTATTTACAGAAAATCTGTTTTAAATCTGACCTGGTTAAAAAATTCTTAGGCCTAGGGGCCCTAGCCGCCTAGGCCTAGGCCCTAGGAATGTTGCATCACAATTTTGACCTAGGCCCATGTGTTGTGTTTATTAATAACATTGCAGTCTTGCAGAACTTGTTAATAACATTTTAATCATATACTAATTCTATTTTTCACGTTTATGATCACATAATCCAAACTTTATAAACAAAAACGAAAGAAAACAATTTTGTAGGCTCTAATCTCCATTGTTTGTTCTTAGCTTCTCCCAAAAGCAACTGTTCTGGCAGAAGCAGTTCTTACAATGTCTAGGACACGGCTCCGCCCCCATCGAAAAGTCGAATCGATTATCGCCCCGCCTTCAATGTTTACAATCGAAATTAGCCCGCGCAGATACAAATATACGAAAATAAGCATAGAAAACGTAATTAACAAAATGTCCGTAAATAAGACTAAAAATCCGTTTATCCGTTTTGCACCCTAAATATCCGTAAATACGGATAAAATCCGTTAAAACGGCAGCCCTGGACTAGGCTATGGCAAAGTAGAGTTTTATCATACACCCTAAATAGTGAAATGTCTAATTGACTGCCCGCAGGCGTTGCAGGCGCGCGAGGCTCTAGAGCGTGAGAAGGTGGAGCAGAAACAGCGTGTTGAGCGTGAGAAGGAAGAAAAGGCGCGCCAAGCAGCAGAACGAGAAGAAAAACAGCGCGAGGAGATGGCCAGACGCAAGCAGCAGGCGCAGCAGAAAGCACAAGAGTTCGAGGAGCGGCGCAAACAAGAGGAGGCCGCCCGTCTTGCGCGCATCCGGGAACAAGAGGATGAGCAGCGGAAGGCGGAGGCACAACGCAGGAGGGAAGAGGCCGAGGCGGAGAGGCAGTACTTAAAGAGGCTGGCCCAGGAGAAGGAGGCAGCAGTAGCAGCGGCTGCTGCCAAGCAACAGGTAACCTAAGAACCTCGCAGAGAAAGGAACGTTAATTGTTAAGCATATTATACCGCATTGACCTGAATATTAGGGCTGTGCGAGACTCGAAATTTCGAGACGAGCTCGAGCAGGGATGTCTGCTCGACGCTCGCTCGAACTGTTCCTAGACGATCTCGGAAATTCGAGTCTCGAAAATTTCGAGTCTCGGGAATTTCGAGTTTCGAGGTCGGACTCGAGATACCAACTTTCGAGGAAACTGTTATTATTGTGATTTTAGAAGAAGAAGAAAAGACACCGAATCAATTTCATCAATAGCAATCACTCAATCAGCATTGAATAGTGAGGTGCCTAGGCCTACGCGCGCCTAGGGCCTAGGCCTACTTCGCCGCCAACTTCGGTAATTTCACAATTTGTAGGCCTAATTTTGATCGCGGTTTTATTTACTATGCACAGCAAGTACTACAATAAATCCTGTAATCGGCGCATAATAGAAATGCACAATTCACTACGATCGAGTTGTGAGACCCATTGTTTTATTACGCAACGACGAATAGGCCTAGGCCTAGGCTACGATGAGCGATGCCACTAAAGATTCCGTATCTGCCATCGAGCTTAGCTCGATGGTATCTGCACACCGTGCCGTGATTCTGTCGTGGTTTATTTCACTTCCGATAGAGAGCATGAGAACGATTGAGAACCTTGCATTCAACCTTTTAAACCGACGGATCGCAGCACTGTCGCTCAGCTCAGCATTATGGCCACCCTTTCGGCCTAAAAATCACAATACTTTAAATCTCGCTTTAAAACATTTTCCGCAGACGAATACCACATTCTTGAATAGAGACTGTGAAATACATATGTATTATCAAGAATCGAATATTCAACTAAGAATTATGTGAAATACTTGAGATTTTTTATGCTCGTTCACATTTACAAAACATACGCGAGGTGGTAGAGAAATGTAATGACACTACAACCAATAAAACAAAAATAACTTTGGTAATAGCAATTCTTAAAATAATATGTTCAGTTAAAATTTTATCTCGGTGGCATCCGTTTATTATAAAATGGTAAGGGAATAATAATAATTATAATAATGAAATTGAAATATCACAATAACGACGCCCAATGATATTTATTTAATATCATTGAACGACGCTAAATAAGTTATAATCGCGTGTGCGTAAATTGTCAACGTTGGTGTGCGTGCTTCCGAGTAATTTCATGAGCGGAGACCGAAATGTCAAAATAACGTGATGATAATACATCAAACAAGAAGGCAAGAAGATCATGACCAAACAAATAGGTAGGATGAATGCATAATGCAATGGGTTTATAATCTTATTTTCTTACTTTTTTGGGGTTTAATTATACTGAGAGTAATTAAATGTTAACTGTAATCCGGCAAGCTCAATAGGATGTTTTTGATGTGTTGTTCACGATGCTAAAATAAGTAGGCCTAGCCTAGCCTAGGGCTAGGCCTAGGCCTAGGTGCCTATGCCCTATGTACATTATACATTGTTTTGTTTGTGGAAATAAAGCATATATTCATTCAACTGTGTTTTTATTACTGTGTAGAAAATAGAAGGGTAGCCTATCAAACCTCTTTTAGGCCTACGTTTTAGCCTACCCTACGTGCTTGAGGAGGTAAGGCCTAGGCCCTAGCTAGGCCTAGGCTAGGCCAAAAACTGATGTTTCACGTCATGATTTGGGACCTAAGGCCTAGCCTACCTACGTTGTCGTACCTAGGCTAGGCTGAGGCATTAATGCAAACGTTTAACTAGCCTAGGCCTAATTAGAACATACGCCAGTTGTGAAAACAAAATATGTATACGGTACCTACCTAACTGTTTGGATATCAAATAAAATTATTCAAACTGTAATGTTTTCTTCAGTAGGCTAGATATAGATATTGGAATGGATTTAGAGGAAATGGTTGAAGAAGAGAGATGGGATGATCTAGATTTAATGGACGATGAAAATAATGATGAAACGGTAACCTTGGGCCACCAGGAAAGGCAACCAAGAACAGAACCCGAGACAGTAGTACCAGTAGATAAAATTTGTGGCAGCGTGGTATGGAAATACTATGAAAAGACTGATGTGGGGGGGAAGTGCAAATGCTGCCACAAATTAGTACCTACTGGTAAGACTGGGACGACTACAGGCCTTATCCGCCATTTATCGTCACATAACGCAATTTATGTGCGATATTTGGAGGATAAGAGAAATCAGACGAAATCCAAACCTAAACAAAACCAACGACAACCGGATATTGTTTCTTTGTTTAATAACCAAACCAAACTCGACCCTAAGTGTAACAGGGCAGTACAGCTTACACAAGCAATTGGTAAGATGATGGCTGTTGACTATCAGCCTTACTCCCTTGTAACAGACAAGGGCTTTCAAAATCTCATGAAGGTAAGCAATAGCCAATAAGCATGACTGGTAACAGCCCTTTAACATCGTCTTCGTTAGCGCAAGGCATAAATGAGACATGAAGCCCAATGTGTACCTATATCAATTTTTGTGTTAGGAATTTGCAAACGGTGACTTTGGATCCGTCCTAGGAACGAGGCACATAATAAATTTAAAGTTCTGAATCGGCCTTGTTGATTCAGGCGTTGATCCGCGGGTGTTCGCACTGTCCATACCACTGATTGCTATTATGTCCTATTAAAAAATATCGATCTTTGAAATTGGTTATCGCTCACTCGTCGATTGCGCCGTAGCCTACAGGGTTGGCTTGGTCGCTTTGGTTTACTGTCCCCCACCGAAAATCAGTTATATAACTGAGTGGGTAGACCCTAAATACAAATTTATTTATTTATTTAAAATCAATACTATTCAATCAATCCTTCTGTTATATTATAGGCTATGCAAATTGTGAGTTGTACGATAATTTAGCCTACAAGTTCTTGTAATGTTCTCAATTTAGATTGCCGAGCCAAGGTATGTCATGCCTAGCAGGACAACCTTTTCAAGGCAAATAGTACCAACACTTTATAATGAGGTGAAGAGTCAGGTAAAACAAACCATTAATTTGCACCAAGAACAAGGATTGGCTCAATAGCACTAACTACTGACGGTTGGACAAGTCGTGGCAACCAGGGATATGTATCGTTGACAGTCCACTATGTCACTAGCAGTTTTCAAGCTATTCACCGTGTCTTGGCGAACAGTCACCTGCCAGGTACCCATACAGCAGAACATTTACTGACAAAACTGAAGGCTATGGTGTCTGAATGGGGAATCGATGACCGTACAATCCCAATATATGTCGTTTCAGACAATGCTAAGAACATTCAAGCAGCCATCAACAGGTAGGTGGTTAGGCAGTACTATTGGAGGTATGGCATACCATTCTGAAAATTACTTAAATATCTTATAACTTACTTTATTTTAAATTTTAATATAGATCGGATTGGGAACCAGTCCAATGCTTTGCGCACACTCTGCAGCTGGTCATTGTTGATGCACTGCACGATGTAGCTGGGTTCGATAGTGTCTGTAAGAAAGGACGCGCAATCGTTGGGCACTACAAGCGCAGTTCGTCTGCATTGAACCGTCTCGAAGCGTGCCAACTGGCTCTTCATTTACCAGCACATTCGTTAATTCAAGATGTCGACACACGCTGGAATAGTCAGTATGCAATGCTGCAACGATTGGTTGAGCAGAGGCGGGCAATTTCAGCTGAGCTAGCAGATGGTTCAAGAAACATTGACAACTTATCGAATTCGGAGTGGATGCTGGCAGAGGGATCAATCGAAGTTCTTGAACCGTTGGACAGAGCAACACGTGAAGTGTGCTCTGAAGAATTTCCCACTAGGTCAATGATAATTCCTCTCCTTCATTGTATCGAGAAGAAAATCTTGTCTTTCATTACAAGTACAAACTGCAAATGCTGACAAGCGTGGCATTACATTTGCGCGTAGTATTGACCGCAAATTAAAAGTACGGTTCCCTAACTATAAGAGAAATGTGATAAATATGCTGTCAATGGTTGTCGACCCACGATTTAAGATGTTGTTGTTTACCGAAGAAGTTGACAAGTTGTGGGCTACAAATCAATTGGCAATAGAATGCAAACTTGTTGAGCAAAACAAGAAGCAACTCAATACTCCGGCAATTGTTGCAGAACCTGTTGCAGGGCCATCGAGCTCTTCTTCCTTGTGGGAAGACTTCGAATCATTGAAAGAGCGTGTAGCCAACTCAAGTGAAGTAGATCAAGGAAATGCCATCACTAATGAAATAAAAACATACATCACATCAAATCCTATTCCGAGGAATGAAAAACCCATTTGACTGGTGGAAACTAAATGTTTCAAAGTATCCCACATTGAAAGAGGTAGCCCGCAAGTATTTGGGTATTCCTGCTTCACAGGTTGCCAGCGAGCGCCTCTTTTCAACCAGCGGAAATATTGTTACCGCAAGGCGGGAATGCCTGGATCCTGAGAAAGTAGAGCAACTCTGTTTCTTGCATGCAAACATAAATATGTAAAGCCCAGATTCTGGGTAGCTAAGGCTAAGCATCGACATCAAATTTGTACACTTAATAATGAGACTGGAACTAAGAATTTGTTACAGACGATCCTGTCTGTTAGTCATTCTTTGTCTTATTTTATATTATGTTGCACTGATTCCAATGGTTCAGTTTATAATATACTGAGCAGTGAGCACATTTTATAAAATAATGGTGCGATCAAGTACGCTTATTTTTATTTTTCTTATTTTATTAGTTACGATACTCGGATTTCACTGTACAACAAGACTGGATTTATTTTTTGTCACTAGGAGAGTATTGACTGATTAAAGTACCGGTAGGCCTACCTGGAAAATTTGCAATACATTACCAGACTAGGCTATAGGCCAAAACCTACTTTTTTTATTTAAATAAATATTCTAATACATAATCACATTAACATTTAAAAATAATGGTTGATTAAATAATAAGCTGGTTGTGATCTAGTATGCCTACGCTTATTTATCATGGGAGTTAAAGACTTACACTAAGAATTTTTGAGATGTAATACTAATGGACCTACTGCTTACTTTGCGTACAAATACCTGTTTTATTTTGATCTTTCCTAGGTCTCGTCTAACAGTATAATAGTTCAACTTAGTGAGTGACAATTTGTTTCAAGTTTCAGTAGTGTTATACCACCAGTAAAACTAAGGTAAGGTTATGTAATCTAATTTCTAATTTGTGATTATTTCATAGGGCGCTTGAGGCATTGTTGGCCCTATCTTATACTTGTACTATGAAGGTACTAAGGCAGGTAAGTTTATTTTTCAGAGTTTGGTCCTACTTGCAATACTTTGTATGAATGTTTACTTGAATAAATAGTGTAGACTGTACTGTAGGCATATAATACTATCCTCAGTATCCTGAGCTTGTAGCAATAGTGCAGGCCAGTCTACCATTACAATTTTAAAGTTGTTTTATTGTCTGTTATAAGTTGGTGTTTCCCCATTCTATACCCCATCCAATACCCCAATTTCCGTTCTGTGAGGGAAGGTATAATGACATGTTATAATATATGGCATAGGCTATATTTAGCAAATTTATTTGACCACATATTTATATATCTTGCTTGACTTTCCACAGAACTCACAAAATCTTAAAATAGCGGATTTTTCTAGACGCATATTTTCTGGACACTGGCCTAGGCTAGGCAGCCTAAGCCTACTTCTGGAGATGGCTTTTCCAAAATGCCTCGTTTTGAGCTTGCACACGGAAAATGTATGGATAGGTAGGGCCTAGTGCCTAGGCCTAATAATGATGATTTTAAAATAATTTTTCATAAAATGTTGATCGCTAAATCTCGATATTTGCTTGATCTCGCTCGAATCTCGCTCGATCTCGAATTTTGCTCAATCTCGCTCGATCTCGAATCTCGCTCGAAATTCAAGCAGGAATTCTCATTTCTGCTCGATCTCGCTCGAATTTTAAAATGGCTGCTCGCACAGCCCTACTGAATATAGTAAGGCATCGAATTATAGTGTTTGTGCAAAGGAAAACTCAAAAAAATACATTTTAAGGCTATTCCATCAACTGTGACGTGGACTAAAAATTTGATTTTTATGGTTGTAAATGTTAGATATACAGTAAGAACTCTCTTATCCGATCTCCGCTTATCCAATGTACCGTGTTAACCGAGCCGCCCCAAAAAAAAAATAAAAAATAAAAAAAAAGTTTTATATAGCCTACGTAAATAAAACATAAAAATAATTACAGACGCCGCGCCACACTTTTTTAAATGTACGTACTCGCATACATTTGTAGGCATGCCTTACGAGTGAGTGCAAAGAAGATAGATCGGCGACTTTCGAGCAGTGTGCATCAGTGTCACTGAGCATATAGAGTTCAGTGGTCAGTGTGCGTCGGGCGCATCGCCGGTAAGCGTCAGTGTCACTGAGCATATAGAGGTCAGTGTGCGTCGCGCGCCTGGCGCGTGCGCATACAATCCAACCATCTCACACACAGCTGTTCAAAGATGATCGTTGTGGAACTAGATGCAATCATGTTTCAACCGATTCACGAAATTCGTAATCACGACGCATTGAATTGTTATTCCTGGGCTTATCTTATTTCTTTCCCAGACTTATCTTGCGTCGAGAGCTTCAGCGCGGGCATAGTAGTGAGAGGTTTTCCCACATGAGAAAGAGAGCTAGGCCTAGGCCTATGTTTGCATTGTAGGCCTAGGCCTACTGCGTCGAGTTTAGGCCTAGACATACGTTTTTATTACGACATGTAGGCCTAATTGTGTACGTGTGTTTGTGAGCTTGATTTACAAGCTATTAAATCATTTAGTATACCCTGTATGAAGTGTATCGTGTGTATTTTATGTTCCTTCATCCATTACATGTGTCATATATCATTTTACCACATCAGGCTATGCTACGAGAGCAAATAAACAAATGAACCGCGCCATCCGAGTTTTTCGCAAATCCGAGGTGCCCCCGGTCTCATCCAACTCGGATAAGAGAGTTCTTACTGTAGTTGTAAGCGAACCAAAAAAATAAAAAAACGTAATTGCGATTTGCGCGTACCGGGACGTTAAATAAGTCTAATTTCATTCGAGAGTTTAGATAGAACCGGCCACGTTTCTGCCTTCATTTTTACACTGTACCTGGAAGAACATGTTGATAAGACTAGGAAGCTTCGCAAATGCTTTTTCAGGCGCATTGTTGGATGAGCGTATGTTTTTTAAAACAAAAAAGTGTGAAATTGCGATTTTCTTGAGAAATTATATTTCGATTGCGCTTTTTTTTTTTTTTTTTCCTTTCTTGTGCAAAGTTGGCCTCTTCAGCCATTCTTCTGTCTTGCTATCCAATATATGACTGCCTCCTTTTCTATCCTGCTCAGGTCATCGGGCAGGGAGTCAATGTCATTCCTGAGGGCGGCGCATCTGAAGAGATGCGCTCTGTCTTGATCTTCTAAATTACAAAGTTTGCAGGTGGCCGGTTCGTTGGTAATGTTGAAGCGGTGCAGGTGGTGCTGCAAGACGTCGTGACCGGTTACAAGCCGGAAATGGGCGGTGGCCGTCTTCCTCGACCAGTCTTTGTCTGGCCCTTTTTTGATCTCGGTCCACCAGTTCTTTAGTCGTGAAGTCTCTTCTGTGGTGTTTCTGAAGATCCTTTTTGTGGTTGACTTGATCTTAGTTTTGACATTTTGGTAGGAGAGAGGCGCTGCTGGTGGTTGCGGTGCTTTTGTGGCACTTTTGGCCAAGAAGTCTGCCTTTTCATTTCCCATGATCTTGCAGTGGCTGGGGATCCATTGA
Source organism: Sweltsa coloradensis (assembly GCA_024449915.1). NCBI lineage: Eukaryota > Metazoa > Arthropoda > Insecta > Plecoptera > Chloroperlidae > Sweltsa > Sweltsa coloradensis. The sequence continues at coordinate 66,462 of JAMZAV010000162.1, forward strand.
GTCTCTAATAGTTTGTTTTGCTGTCGGATGCCGACAAGGGAGTTTTTGAAAAGCAGCGATTTAGGATGGAGGTTCGCTGCTTGAGAGACAAATTGGATGGCTGAGACGCTGTCGCTTAGGATCACAAATTTTGTCTTGTTGAGGGGGAAGGCGGGGGTCTCGGCGATTTTTTCGGCCGCCCTGGCAATGGCTGCGACCTCAGCGTCGAAGTATGTTTCGCCAACTCCCATTGGAGTGGCTTCTTCAAAGAAGATGCAGTGGATGCCGTAACCTGTTCTGTTTGTAGCCGAGTCATAGGAGCCGTCTGTGAAGATGTGCACCCACTCTTGAAGAGGAAAGTGCTTCTTCAGGTGCTTCTCGGCAAGCTCTTTCAGTTCTTTATGGTCATGGTCATCTTTCTTCTCGATGCCGTCAATTTTGGTCCCGGGGCAAGCTGATTGGACTTGTCCGGCAGAAGCTCTGGGAGTGGTGCGCTCAAATTTTACACATATAGGCCTATGTAAATTGATAAAATTAAGGTTCTGTGAAAAAATCATTACAATCTGATAAAAAGCATGTACTAGTAGTAGGGTCATTTCGGACACTTTTGTGACCGTTGAGAGACAATGACGATTTCTCAACGGATTTGTCCTCTAAGAAGGTTTTATAAAATATTTAGCCCCCATGCCCCTCGCGAAAGTGTGGGCATACTCCGCCAGAGCCCAAAATCCAATATGGCGACCATTTAACACGTCTGACACTATCTTTGCAATGGTTTAGCCTAGAGTATCGCGTAGTATGTGGTTTTTATGGTTTTGAGGGTCGAGGAATTCGTTTCTGAAGTCGGTTTGGCGATTAAACCCATTTTTTAAAGCATCGAATCCAAGATGGCCGTCGATTTGCAGCTTGGAATACCCAGTTTCTCGAAATCGTAGTAGAACTTTCATATAAGACTCGAATGAAAGCCCTGTTCAAATAATATTGGATAATTGACAGAAGATCTACCAGATAGTGCTCATAAATATAATAATTGGTCAAAACTTCAATAATAATACGAAAATATGTGCTCCTTTTATAGACAATTTAGCGATTTTCTAAAGTGCTGTGATAAGAGTGGCTAAGGCACATGAATTGAGAGACAATGACAATTTCTCAACGGATTTGTCCTCTAAGAAGGTTTTATAAAAAATTAAGCCCCCATGCCCCTCGCGAAAGTGTGGGCATACTCCGCCAGAGCCCAAAATCCAATATGGCGGCCATTTGTCATGTCAGACACTATCTTTGCAATGGTTTAGCCTAAAGTATAGCGTAGTATATGGTTTTTATGGTTTTGGGGGTCGAGGAATTCGTTTCTGAAGTCGTTTTGGCGATTAGACCCATTTTTTAAAGCATCGAATCCTAGATGGCCGTCGATTTACAGCTTGGAATACCCAATTTCTCGAAATCGTAGTAGAACTTTCATATAAGACTTGAATGAAAGCCATGTTCACATAATAGGGAACTGGCCTTGGTTTCAAATATATCTTACACGTATTTAGTAATTTGTAACATTCAATTTAATAAACATCGCAATTATAATAAACTATAAAAAATAAAATCTTTAGATTCTATGCATGTTCAAAGTTCCTGGGTTTTGACTTCCCGCACAAAGACTTAAGTCCGCGCTCTTTTGGTTGTGACGTTATCGTGAGGTGAGGAGGAGAAGCTGATTGGCAGAACTGCCAGCTCGCCGCCTCGGCAAACCTCACGATCACGTCAAGCCCACCTGCAATGGCGCATGGCCGTTTTTCGGCGCGAAGCCCGGTTCAAATTTTTCCTCGCTCACAGTTAACGCTAATAAAAGCCGGAAGCATAAAAAACTTTACTGGTCGGTATTTGAGGTTATTCGTAGGGACATATTCAAATTTGGTAATGAAGGACAGTTCCTATTTTGAATAATTGACAGTAGAGCTACCAGATAGTGCTCATAAAATCTAATAATTGGTCAAAACTTCAATACTAATTAACAACTCTCTATCACTAAAACTGCGACGGAATTACAATGTTCCCATACTACTATTCCGAGCTGTAAATCGACGGCCATCTTAGATTCAAAGCTTAAAAATGGGTCTTATCATCAAAACGACTTCAGAAACGAATTCCTTGACCCCCAAAACCATAAACACCATATACTACGCGATACTTTAGGCTAAACCATTGCAAAGTTAGTGTCTGACATGACAAATGGCCGCCATATTGGATTTTGGGCTCTGGCGGAGTATGCCCACACTTTCGCGAGGAGCATGGGGGCTTAATTTTTTACTAAACCATCTTAGAGGAGAAATCCGTTGAGAAATTGTCACTGTCTCTCAATTCATGTGCCTTATAGCCACTCTTATCACAGCACTTTAGAAAATCGCTAAATTGTCTATAAAAGGAGCACATATTTTCGTATTATTATTGAAGTTTGACCAATTATAGGATATATGAGCACTATCTGGTAGCTCTATTGTCAATTATTCAAAATTATTTGAACAGGGCTTTCATTCGAGTCTTATATGAAAGTTCTACTACGATTTCGAGAAACTGGGTATTCCAAGCTGCAAATCGACGGCCATCTAGGATTCGATGCTTTAAAAAATGGGTTTAATCGCCAAACCGACTTCAGAAACGAATTCCTCGACCCCCAAAACCATAAAAACCATATACTACGCAATAATTTAGGCTAAACCATTGCAAAGATAGTGTCTGACATGATAAATGGCCGCCATATTGGATTTTGGGCTCTGGCGGAGTATGCCCACACTTTCGCGAGGGGCATGGGGGCTTAATTTTTATAAAACCTTCTTAGAGGACAAATCCGTTGAGAAATTGTCATTGTCTCTCAATTCATGTGCCATAGCCACTCTTATCACAGCACTTTAGAAAATCGCTAAATTGTCTATAAAAGGAGCACATATTTTCGTATTATTATTGAAGTTTTGACCAATTATTAGATTTATGAGCACTATCTGGTAGCTCTACTGTCAATTATCCAATATTATTTGAACAGGGCTTTCATTCGAGTCTTATATGAAAGTTCTACTACGATTTCGAGAAACTGGGTATTCCAAGCTGCAAATCGACGGCCATCTTGGATTCGATGCTTTAAAAAATGGGTTTAATCGCCAAACCGACTTCAGAAACGAATTCCTCGACCCTCAAAACCATAAAAACCACATACTACGCGATACTCTAGGCTAAACCATTGCAAAGATAGTGTCAGACGTGTTAAATGGCCGCCATATTGGATTTTGGGCTCTGGCGGAGTATGCCCACACTTTCGCGAGGGGCATGGGGGCTAAATATTTTATAAAACCTTCTTAGAGGACAAATCCGTTGAGAAATCGTCATTGTCTCTCAACGGTCACAAAAGTGTCCGAAATGACCCTACTATAGTAGGTATTATAAGTCGAAGAATGTTTTGAAAATAAAATAAATCGTAAAATTGCGATTTTCATAAGAAATAATTTTTCGATTGCGCTCAAATTTCACAGGAATATATTAATTCATAAAATTAAGGTTTTCTGAAAAAATCATCACAATCGAATAGCATGTAGGTGTTAGTATAACTATAAGTCGAAGACTTTTTTAAAAACCGAAAAAAATTGTAAAATTGCGATTAAAATGAAAAATAATTTTTCGATTGCGCTCAAAAACGTGGCAGTTCTAAGTTCAGAGATTTCGAAGGCCTCCATAAAATTTCATCGCAATTGGAGTATCAGTTTAGCCGGAATCGTGTGGACAAACACACAAAAATAAATTTAAAAAAAAAAAGCATTTTTTCTCCAGTGTAGTGAAATGGAATCTTCGCTTCGCTCGCTACGCTCATCCAACAACCTGATAGTTTCATAATGTTTACGTTTATGGGTCCAAAGTTATGATTTTTTTCTGTACCGATGTTTTTGAACCAAAATTTAGTACGTTTTGTAACTGCTCTAACTGATTTAAAATAGGTAGGTACTATTGCAATGGTATTGTAAAATACAATCGGTGTAAGATTCTACTTTTTAATTGTGGGTGAAACTTTAAAATCGTGTTGCTGGTTCCCGAGAAACTCTCGAATGAAAACAGGCATGCAAATTGCCGAGAGAACAGCTCACGCGAAGGTCCATGTCCGGCTGATGACTAGCGCTCCGGCGATCATGCGGCCACACGGCGTACTTCTACGACACGGCCAGCCACTCGTTTTGGAACAGCACAGTCACAGATGTCAAGCTGTTTTGTGTTCCGTAGAGGCGTAGAATGTCGAAGACTCGCTGAGCGGGTGGCCGTAACTTCCCATCACAACCCATTCGGATGCATCAACCATAAGTTTCTCGGTAAATGATGGTTCCTCAGTTGTTGGTAAATAGCCACAAATAATATTTGGCCTCTCAACCATAAGCACACAGACCTGCAGGAAATACAAAACAACCTAGACCAACTGGATCAAAAGAATGTCATTCATCCCTCCGTTTACAGATGCGTTGTTACTTGTTAGCATATTTTTATTTTCAATAAATACTGTATTGCTACTAACAGTAATTTGTACCTTGAAATGCTTAAGCTGTCACATTGTCCAAGATGTCGCACGTGATAATCTTAATTTATACATTCATCAATCATCAATCATCAATCATCAATTATTCATTCATGACTACAGTGTCTACGACGCCACACGTGTTTATGTTCTGTTGTGCAATGCTAAAACAAAAACATTCAAGCAATACCGATAGAGGTAGTTCAGCGGTAAGATGTGAAGGGTTTATTGGTTGTATTTATTTATGGGTATGGCCACGTTTCGATAAATGGCCACCAGACCCAAACCCCGACAAAATCCACGTTGACAATTCAATAAATACGGTTAGACTATAGACAATGGGGTGCGCCCACTTCCGTCTTGAAAATTTGAGCGCAGAATAGTAGCAACAGTGTTCTCGAGGTGTCATCGCAGGCCTTGTTAAAATATGCCTTGTAAATCTTTTTACAGTATTGTTCCCTTCAAATTATCATATTCTTCCCCTGCCTTTCAAAATAGCCGGTGTCGACACGAAGCTTGCGATGCCAGTACTAATAGCCCCCGGACAATCCTTCTCAACATTTCCAATACTACAATAGCTAGTTAGTCACCTGAAGAGGGACATGAATTATTCCTGGAAAGGTTTCCTACAAAAGTATTATTAAATATTGTAGCAATAGTGATAGGTGTGAACGGTATGAACGTAATTCGTGAACATAGGCGCCAATACGGGGGAGAGGCTTGGGGGCTGGCGCCCCCGCCCCCAGTTGAACATTCTATGTTGAAGGGTAAAGGACGTATCGCATCAATAAAGTATAAATTAAATAAAAAATAACAGTCGCGCATGTAGATTGTAGAACAGTTATTTGACCTTTGGGATCATGGTTTCTGAATTCCTGTAGGCTTAGCCCTACTGCCCGCTTATTATTTTAAAAATGATTACCGGTACTGTCATTAACGGATCAATTAACAATCACTTCGTAGTTCTATCCTGTCACAATCAACACCCCCCCCCCCCCCGCACGGTCGAGATACTACGGCTGGTAAATGTGGCCTTGACAGTGATGATAAACAGCTGCGCTGCGATGATCTGTCTATGGGTTCCTCATCTCGGTGTTATCTTTATGAGCCCAATCGTGAAATAACAGCTAAGGTTCATATAACATTTTATAATTTCAAGAACTAAGCCTACATCACATCTAGGTTATTACGAGAATTGACGAGGTTGTTTTTACGTGGTCAATTAGACACACCACTCGATTTTTTGTGTTATTACCCGGGTAACCTGCGGGTAATGTGAACGGTTACCCGGGTCGTAAAAAAGTCGGGTTTCACTTTCTTCATCCCTACTAAGAACACACAATCCTTTTATGCAATATTAATTTGTCAAACAGGCAATTGTGAAGACAATTTCGCAGAATGTTGCGCCTCTGGAGACTGGTTATAAATGACAATCTGAAACTCTATAATGGTAGTCACGCCGAGAGTTCAGTGGAGAAACCTATGGCCACACTTGACAACGGTCATTTTGAAGACCCCTAATGTTGCCAATCATAGCTGAAAGGTTGACGAAGGTTTCAATAGAATATTAGTTTACTGCTGTCAGCCACTCAGCCCGTCTTCATTTAAATTCACAACTCGAGAAAAGGTACTGAATTCAACCATGCATATGCCATTGCATTGTAACAAACGTTATTTTAACGTTTTCATAATTATAACATAATAGAATAATCAATTCCTTGTCAAAATATGGTTCCTAGGGTGTTTTAATTTTAATTCTAATTTCTAACCAAATATTAAGATTTGTTTGCATTTGTCTGCCCATGCGTCCATATTATAATTGTATTGTATAATAACTATTTTATTGAGTGAAACTGATGCTAAAGTCGCCTTTCAAAAACTCAAATAACCGGAAAAAGGCAGGCTAGACAGTGTGTGTATTATAATTTTTACTCGACTCATCAATTAAAAAATGATACTGGCGAGTGATTGAGTTTTACAAAATACATTAATTTATACACTCTGAGAACCTTTAACAAATACCAAAAACCCAACCCTTTCAAAAAGAATTTGTATTGAAGTTGAAAGGATGGAGAGGCGCGTGACGAATATAATAGAGGTATTTTACAACCATTTACCCAGGTTTACAATTTAAAATCCAAGATAAAATGGGATGACAGGTGTAAATGTAAATGTATAAATGATAGTTGAATCGTGTCATTTTTTTCAATTAGTGATTATATATATAGTTTATTCAATTCATCAAGTCAAAACAAGACCTAAAATCTTTTTGAATCGAAGTTGTAGCTCAATTATAAGCAGAATCGCAAAACAAATAACATAACCATTTGATATGATTTAATCGGATATTTCCTTAAAAACTAATCTAAGCACTTCGCCAAAAAAACAAAAATGCTTAGAAAAATGTAAATAAGACAATGAATTTATTGGTTGAGCGAAGCGAAGATTCCATTTCACTACACTGGAGAAAAAAATCCGGAATGTTTTTTTTTCTTTTTTTTCTGTTTGTATTTTTGTGTGTCTGTTAACACGATTCCGGCTAAACCGATACTCCACTTGCGATGAAATTTTCTGGAGACCTTCGAAATCTCTGAACTAAGAACTGCCATGTTTTTGAGAGCAATTGAAAAATTATTTCTCATGACAATCGCAATTTTACGATTTTTTTCGATTTTTAAAAAATTCCTTCGACTTATAACACCTACATGCTTTATCCGATTGTAATGATTTTTTCACAGAACCTTAATTTTATGAATTTATATATTCGTGTGAAATTTAAGCGCAATCGAATAATTATTTCTTGTGAAAATCGCAATTTTACGATATTTTTTCTTTTTTTAAAAAATTACGATTAATTTAAAAAAATTAAAATTAAAGTTTATTTTTTATTAAATTTAAATAATTTAAAAAAAAATCTTGAACTTAGTAATGATTTTTTCACAGAACAGAAAAACCGCATAACACATGGCAGCTCAATGCACCAATTACGCTCATCCAACAACGCGGCGGGACTTGAGCGTTTTCCTAGCTACAATCGAGATGAGGCTTATCAACTACACTTTTAGTTTAGAGATGGTATTTGTCTTTTGCACAATGGGGTTCACTTTGCTACCAAGCACTCCTAAGCATTGTTCATTTGGAACTTGGAACCCTTTCTAAGGGTGCGACCTGGGATTTTTCCTGACTCTTGTAGCTGTGCCTCGCTAACGATGTCGTTAACCAGTTTTGTGTCATCGACTCAATGAAGTGATGCGTTCTGTGGTTCAAAATGCGCGCACAAAAGATAGGTACCGCCCTACGAACCGTCACGACCAATGAGCGCACGAGGTAGCCCCTAGCGGCATTGTCCATGACAACCCTAAACTACACCTCTTAATCCACCTGACACCTCCCACTTGTTGCACCGCCACCTTCACCCACCCTCACCCCCAACAGCGCCTTGTAATATATTGTAAATATTTTTAAATTTAGTTCTTCTCTAACGGTCGGTGACCAAGGCCGCGTTGGCCGAAACGTACGACATTGTGTATCTTGTTTTGTAAATATTTATGTTAACCAGCCAGTTTCACGCAGCTGCCCATCTCGTTTAAGGTAAGCTGTTGGTCTCCTTTCTTCTTTCCCAAACCACAAACTCTGAACTGTAATAGTTTAAATAAGTTGTCAACAGACAGCACCAACACGGGAAAAAGTCGACGGCAGCGCGTTCAAGTGAGAAAACTTGTCCCTACTGGCGGTGGAATACCCTTAAGATGTGTTATTATTAGGGCTGTGCGAGTACTCGAGTTTTCGAGTAGGCTACTTGAGTCGAGTTCACGTCGAGTTTGAACGGTTTCGGATAGTTTGAATTGTATGCGCATGCGCAAAGCTAGACTACTCGCACGGAGAGTATACGCTCGTGTGCACCAGAGACTGTGCATGGCTCTAGGAGGCTTTGCTTGTGTCGACACCGCTATGTTGATCGTTTCTCCCGAGTTTGACGACCAGGCTATCAATATAAAACACGTCACACGACCTCGAGACTGACACGATGTTTTATGTTTCTGCCCACACTAAAGCGGACAATTCCACGGTAACAGAATCACCAATCAGACTGATTTAACACATTGTAATTAATTATACTGATTATTGTAAGTAAGTTTTTGCACATCTAATAATTGCAAATAACAACTAGAAGTTGACTTTTAATTATGCAATAAAAGTTTCTTTAAAAATACTTATAGTATTTAATTGATATAAAGCTAATTATGTCCCTTGTAACAGAATTACTACATTGAAAAGGCCATGGTTAAATCTAAAAAGTTGGTTCAATCAATCAGAAATTCCTGTGAATTGAGTTAAATTGGAATAATTGTATTGATTGTACACATACAACAAAGGTTAGATAGGCCTACAAATAATGTTGTAGACATCTGTAAGGATATGTTTGTATATTTATTTAATAATAATTGATATAGTATTGCGTAACAGAATTACGCTTGTGATTTAAATACGTAGCTCTATAATGTGATAGGAATGAAATAAAAATGAAAACACAATTTGATTACCTATTCAGACAATAGGTACTACGGCACATTTAAACATAATTTTAGTCGTTTTAACTTTTAACACTCGGTGGTAACAGAATTACGACATGGATATAACAGAATTACATACGGCTGTAAAAGAATTACGCTTGTGATTTAAATAAGAGTTTTACAAAAATTAAAACATAACATGTTATTACTCATTGAGTCATTAGTCAGTAAATACTAGGTATGGCATTCTTGAACATAATTTTAGTCGTTTTAACAGCGGTTTTAACTTTAAATTAGTTCTGTTATGATTTGGTAATTCTGTTACGCCTCAAATTAAATTAACTAATGAATAATGATATATTCATATAAATTAGGGTATTATTTTAATGCTCCATCTATAACATTACAAAATAAAAATAATGAAAATATTATCTTCTTTATTTCACCTTAAAGAAAAAACGGTGCCTTTTTGTAACAGAATTACGAGTGTGAAACTCAATCAACATGATTCATAGAAAAAGGAATTATTAGACGAGTGAGCGCAGCGAACGTAGTCTACAACGCTACTCGATCGGGCCTTGGTCGTGATTAATTCTGTTAAATGTTAAATGTTAAATGTTTGTTAAATGTCTGTCTGTCCAGTCCCATACGGCCGAACGGCCAAATAGACTGAGCTGAAATTTTAAACAGACATCCGTGACCAGGTAACTGAGAACTGCTAACAAAATGAGCACAATCTGTTGTGATTTAAACCTGCAAGAAATAAAAAACTGGAAAATTCGTTGAAATGCATAGGAATTATTTTAACGACAATGATTTTCATTTTGAAATAATATTTTTTGTTTGTTATTTACCTGGCTGTGAAATGCCGTGTCCAAGGTTAATCGAATGTTGGACGTCAAGGTACCCCCAAATTCCGCTCGTAGATTGAGTAAACCTTGCAATATTTTCACGTATTTCGTACTGGCTATGTTTTCCATAGTATTGTCACAGATGATGGACTACACTGCGTTATATGCATTTCAAAACATGTTAAATAATTTAAAAAATACAATCCAGAAATTACAAAATCTTTCCCGAGCATTGAACCCACGTCTCCCACATTTCGGCTATAAGGGCGCTTTAGCCAACTTGACTAGGAACACACCAAAGTCGTTGTTAGACGAGTGAGCGAGTCATGTGTTGAGTACACGGCAACATTTGCATTTAAGTTTGATAATTATATAGGTATAAATAATAGGGTTTTAAGTTTAGGCAAATGGTAATATTTAAAAACGTGGTGGGTGGAACTCAAATACAGCAACGTCCTCGTCGTGAGTTCCGGATACTGGAAATATTATAATATGTTTAAATCATTTCTTGCTAATAGCTGTACGAATGGGTCAAACAAATCCAATATACAATCTTGATTATGCATTATGCAATATGGCGCATTATGGCATTTCGTTTTACGTGTCGTTACACCGACTAAACTTAAATTCCTATCATTTATACGCAATATCTATCAACTCAAATGCAAACATCGGCCCATAAGCATGGAAGATTTTAACTCCCTGAAATTGGATGCGAGCTCTGGCGTTCGTTTCGGGGACCTATCCTCCTTGCCTTGACCACCACCCCAACGACGACGACCAAGACAACACGATAATGATCAAAAACAATGTCGACCATGATATGAGAACCCCCCTTTCCTCCCCCTACCCGTGGCTGGTTCTGACCAGCACGGGACTTTCCTCCCACATCCCCTAGGCTAGAGTGGCGCATTAGGACTTAACGGTTAGCCTTAGATAGGGGGAGGAAAGAAAATGTTACCGGGTACTCAACACATGGCTCACTCACTCGTCCAACAACGACTTTGGCGTTTCCCTAGTAATACACTTTTAAAGCACGCCATCGTGTTGAGTTTAACAATACCTGAGGCATTTAGTTCTCATAATAGTCATCTTTAAATTACTATTACATTTCAATCCTTTCTTTAAATTAGCATTTAGGGAAAGATTATGTGTTAATACTAAAATAAATACACTCGCTGATAAAAACCTGCCTAAAATGGAAAATAAATTTTTGTTTGTAGCCCTATTGAAATTTTCATGGAATGATGTTTATGAACATACTATATCATTTCTATAAATGACAAACATTATTGTAAATATTTAATTTCTTTATGTTATGGTCACTTTAGTGTGGAATTGCCCAGTTACAGTATTTTGTAATATAATCGCCAATTGGGCTAGGAGCCTTCAGTTTCTCACTTTCGGTATTATTCGAGGCAATTAGTATGCCTCATATGCTGTGAAATATTGTTTTGCAGGTGCAGTGCAATCAAAATACGACTTAACCACAAATGGTTATGACTGATTTAACCCTAGGCCTACTTCTGCCGTGAACAGTCGTATTTTTAATCTGGCCTAGGCCTACGTTTTATTATTATGGTTCCTCGTTACAAGTTTTACTCAATTTCTGGTGACTCAGAGCGGTAAAATCTTACAAAATCATGAAGGTCTTAGTCTTATGTTGCTGTCCCTAGGTCTAGCTAGCTTAGGGTACAAGAACTGATATTGACTATGACTGATATTGACTAGCCCTACCTATGCTGTTGTTGTTGAAGATGAATGTTCTTCAACTATAACTAGAAGGTGTAGGCCTAGCCTAGCGGAAATTTATTCCAATTCAAACTAACCGGAACCGAAAAATCAGATACGTTACTAACCGGAACCGAACCGAAACAATAACCTGGAATCGCACATTCCTATTATTTTGAACTCGATTTTTTCGAGTCTGCGGTAAAAATAAAAAAACACCATTTTCATTTACTGACCCGTCAAAAGTTATGTTATTCCTCCATTAGATAGCAGCGCATGCAGCAAGTTTGTGAATCTTGATACATGACAGAGGAACTCCTTGTGTTGTGAAACTCGTTATTATTGGCCGGCTTGGAACTAGCCATGATGACTTCACATGCTAAGCATTGATTGTCTTGTCAGTTTTTGTGAAATCGTAAAAGAACGTCAAAAGGTTGTTCATTCTTACAGGGCTCCAAGTTGCCCTATATTCATATTCAGAGTGGTGGTGTATAATTCCTATAGTATAATTCCTATTTTTTTCAATTGTTCCTATCGTTTTGAGCAATTTTTGCAATTTTGAAACAAAATTGTCATTGTTTTTTATGAATATACATAGTATGATTTGCAACAACAATAATAATTTTTCATTATTTTCCAAAATAGGCTACTAACTAGGCCTAAATAACTAAATAAATTGCAGCTTAGCAAACTCCTGATGATTGGTTCAGATCAATGACATTCAATTAATTTATGCTAGACTCTCAGTGTGGCCGTGGGGAGCGTGCCAATTAGAAGCCATCTTGAAAGGAAAAAACAGCCGTCTAAATGTAGGTAGATCTGTGCATATTTACATACAGATGGCGGTGCTCTCCCATCTGCTCAACAACAAACACAACTCCACAGCCACTTAAATTGTCAGATTAGCCAACTAGCTGAAGTATCTATGTGGCAGGGAAATGATTTTCCCCTTTCATGATGGCTTCATGATGGTCTGAGCATGAGGAGGTACTCCAAAGATAATAGACTTGTGGAATAGAAACATAGAAGAAGCAGGTATGAAAATAAGCATTATAAAGACTAAAGAGTGAGGTTGTAACTATGCCAGGAGAAGGGGACACAGGGAATTATCAAGCAGAGATAAACATTGGAGGAGAAACTTTGAAAGTGGTGGATAGTTTTAGTTATCTAGGAAGTGAAGTAATGGAAAGTGGAAAGATTAAAAAAGAGATTAACATCAGAATAAAAAAGGCCAGTAACTTTTACCAGGTCTGGTGTGGGATAGGGAAATACCCATTCAGTGTAAGATGACACTTAAAAAAACTTATTTCATACCGGTCCTTACATATGCATCAGAAACCTGGACAATGGGAGATCGAGAGGAGAGTCGGATACAGGCGGCAGAGATGAGATTCCTGAGGAGTACAGTGGGCAAGACGAGAAGAGATAGAATAAGAAACACGGACATTAGAGAAATGCTAGGTGTAGAAAAGTTAAGTGACAGAATAGGAAGGACAAGGTTGAGATGGTATGGACATATGAAACGAATGGGGGAAAATAGGATGCCCAAGGAAATGTATAAAAGAAGGATTGAAGAAGGAAGAAGAAGATGGGGTAGACCAAGGAAGAGATGGAAGGACATCGTAGCAGGAGACTTGGAGGCAAGAGGAGGAAGCTGGGAAGATGTGGAAGAGATACGATTGTGGGAGGATAGAAAGAAGTGGAAAAATTTTGTTGCTAAACCCAAGCTGACCCTGCCAGAAGTAGGAAACGGCGATGGATAATGATGATGATGGCTTCTAATCGGCATGCTAGCGCTGGGAGTGAAGGATAGGAGATTGAGCGTCATTGGTTCAGATGGACCAGCGGACATGAATGCATATGTAAAAACTAAAACTAGTCGGCCTTATCTCAATCGTACCGATTTGGCGGTTATTGGTTGGATTTGTTTGTTTGAATATTTAATTTATTTGGAAAAGTTATGGATGCAATTCCTTTATGGGAAATGGAGGATTTTTTAGTGAAGCTTCATTTGTGGTTCCACAAGTATCCTGCCCGCAAAGAAGACTTGAAATGAAATTTAAAATAAATGAAATGAAGTTTCTTGATTTGATTTCGGTTATTGGTTCGATTTGTTTGTTTGAATATTTACTTCATTTGGAAAAGCTATGGATGCAATTTCTACATGGGAAATGGAGGATTTTTTAGTGAAGCTTCATAAGTGGTTCCACAAGTATCCTGCCCGCAAAGAAGACTTGGCTAACATTCAGAAGTAAATTGACAAAATAGAACTTATGGTGCTCCGGTACTACGTTAGTAATAATCGATGAGATTCTGGTCTTATTAGTGTATGTATATTTGGCTCAAAATTCCTATATTTTAAAAACTGGTCACTTGGAGCTCTGTTCTTATATGACACAGCCTTTACTACTGATAGATCTCTGGTTCTCCAGGTTGCCGCAGCTAAGAAGAAAGTTGCCGAACCGGCACCGCTGGATGGCACTTTTGTTGTCCCCAAGAAACTGGAACGTCCTCCGCTCAAGGAAGAATCTGAAGTCAATTACTACCTGCCAGACTTGTCGGAGGGTGGTAGCTCGAGCGAAGATGAAGGGCACCCTCGCTCAAAAGAACCTTCATGGGTAAACAGTAAGTACACTATTTATTGTACTTAACATTGAAACCAAAGTTCCGCCTGGGCTCTGTCAGATACTGTGGGAATTGCAACCTATCCTAGGGTTGGCATGTTAACTGAATAACTGGTGCAAAGGAATGAACACAATCATTATCCACTGGACCTTTAGTCATTAGCTTAATATCTACAATGCTGCAGTCTTAAGATCACATGATATAGTAAATATTATTGAAGAATGGCTTCATATAATGGCTGCACCCCACTTTTCAAACTTGATAATTTTAAATATACCTGAGGCCTATATACTTGTATTAATACAGTATAATTGCTTTTTGTTGCTAAGACATGTACTAGGGAATTCGTGTGTTTTTGTAGTACGTAGTATTTTATTATTATTGCTGTGATAATCAAAATTCATGTAATGTCGCAGCTATAAAACAGCCGTAATAATTGAAGTTATTGAACCCTTGTGCAAAGAAAACCTGAAATACGTATTTACCATAGATCAATTCAACATCAAATACTGAAATTTGTTGTATTGAAGTGTGGGAAATCAAATACCTTTACTCTTTACTCTTTAGTGATAATAACTGATGATAAGTGATTAACACATTATATTGATTGTGTTATAGGTTACTAGAAATGCCTAAAAGGGCATGTATCCGGCCCCATTCACATTTAGTCTATAGATAAGGTGACCATATTTTGAAAGTTACAAACCGGGACAACTAAAGTGTTAGAATATGTACTTTGTACTCCCGGACCATTTCGGGGTCTGGGCAGAGCCCCAGCCGCTGAAGGCAAATTTTATTTCGAGATATATTTGGTGAAATGCCCAGAAAACAGCTTTCTGACATGAAAATATGAATTAAAAATTGTTTTAATGATGTAGTCATAAAATATTTATCTAGTGGTTTAAAAATGATAGTACAAAATAAAATACAAGCACTCGGCAGAAAATAATGCGTGTAATTTATTGATGAGGGCATCATACTAATGAAGTTCTAATCAATAATAATAAAGATAATTGAAAATGCATTTAATTTATGCATGTTTTAACTTTTAATACATTTTGTCTTCACAACAAAATAATTAGTGTAGGTATGTAATTAATCAAAAACATAGTTCAGTTGCATGATTATTACATTTTCATTTTCTATAAACAAAATCAATGCAAATAATGACTGAGAAAATTAGGGGTGGCAAGTCCTGATTTTTTAATTCGAGTCGCGTCAGAGTCATAAGGTTTATCTAGACACCGCGCAACCAAGCTAAAACAGCGCTGGTGTACTAGGCCAACATTGCAGATGTTACTCTTTATCGGTATTTATGCTTTAAAAGTTCATCGTTTCCCCTACAGATGGCGGAGTGAAAAACCCTTGGGGCGGTAGGTAAGGGTAGGTTTGGCTGGTAAATGTTGTGATGTTATGTGATGTGTCCAAGGCTTAGGTTGGTGGTGCAGGAAGTGAGGGCGGCCGGAGGGTATTCTTTTCACTGACCAAAATGAATCAGGTTCAGGTAGAAGTCGCCCCATTTCCTACAATAGGGAAAGGTATGGCATTATTTTATTTTCAAGTTTACAGTAACAAGACAAACAGGCTTGTTTGACAACCACTAAACCAAATGTTTCTCCGAGCTGTTTCAACTGAGTCTGACAAGAATAAAAATACAGCAAAAATGTATTTCATAGTTTTTGGCCTTCTTAGAACCAGAATTAGGAATTGTCTTATTTTTGTTACAGTGCCGACTGCTAAGTGCTAAATATTACGTAACTTCCCATCTTTGTGTAAATAATTTGACATCCACGAGGAAATGTATAATTCCGCGCGAGGTACTACTGAGGGACAGGGTGATCACGGAATATGGACAATGGGACATTGTGTGTGTCATTTGATTGGTTAACGATCTAAAATGCAATTACTGAACTATAAATCACATTTTATTTTAGCCTAAATATTCTTGATCTCTTAAATTATATTACGGCGTACAAACGGTAGGCGACAACATTAGGAACAATAGTTGTAAGATAATTTTCCTTAAAACTTTTAACCCTTTTCGGTCATATGTCGGGGCAGCCCCGACATGGGTGTTTCTGCACACTTAACTACACCTCCCATTAAAACACAAAAAAATGGAAAAAAATATTTTAGATTTTTTTTTTTTTTTTACTTTGTGTATATGATGCCCTCCCATACAGGTATTTTAATGCATTTACTATAGGAAACAGTTCTACTGCCATCTAAATAATAAAAAAAATCTGATCGAAAAGGGTTAATCACGCACTCGGGTGTGGGGACCGGTTGCACCCCTGGGTGCTTGCGTTTTGTCTCTTTGTTGTTGCTATTCAAGAATAGTGTTGATAGAAGAAGGTTGCTGAAGTCGCAACTGTTCTTTGTTATAATTATTTATTGTTAATTGTTTTAACGTTATTATTGTATATTATATTATGGCCTATAGGTAGAGATGTGCAAAAATGGTTTTTTAAGGTTTGAAAATTCGCGCCTTAAAAATAAAAATTTGCGATTTGTCGCGATTTACCAAAAAACACAATTTTCTCATGCACAACTTTAAAAAAAAATCCAAGTTTCAGGATAATTTGATTGATATTAATGAAAGAAAAACAAGCTCATGAGAGTGAAGTTCAGAATCAGTTTTAATTTTAAGCTCAATTTCAGCCTTCAGTTTCAAAGTTTCCGACAGTTTTTACTAGAATTAATTTCGTCTACCCGTGCCGGGTAGACGAAATGAAAAAAAAAAAAAAAAAACAAATTTACGAAATTATGCATTTTTTATGTAATATCTTTTGATATGGATATGAAGTATTTTGAGCTTACTCTCGTTCAAACGATTATTACGATCTTACAATCGCTTTGTATGAACCGGCACCTCCACCATATGTACCAGCCAGTATTAATTTAATTTCGACTTCGACCCGGCACCTCCACCAAAACTTCGAAATTTTGAAATTTTTGAAATTTTGTGACCTAATTCGCATTTAAGGACATAATTGCTAATTTCGCCACGAGTTCGCAGTATCAACTAAAATTTCGCGAATTGGAAATTGGTACCATTCAATCACAATTCATGAGATTCATGTGCAAACTGAATTTGAAGGGATTATTTCAACTTTGAAAAAATTCGCAAATTTTGTTGTCACCATTTTTGCAAATCTCTACCTATAGGCCTACGCTATTTGTGAATGGTATTCAATTTATTTTATATTTTAATTTTACCACATCGATAATGTGACGAAAATTATTTCGATTGCCAAATGGTCACAGTACGGCAACCCTTTCATCTTCTTGTACCTTCGTTTTGCGTTGTATAATAATTAAAAATAGTGGGATATTATATAAAAGATTGTGATTTGACAGCACAATAAAGTGAAAGAATAAGTTTTATTTTATCTCCATTGGTGTGCAAAAATTTACCCGTTATTATTATTAATTAATAATTGATGACTAATGACGTGATGACACATTACTACCTACACAATGGCGATCACTTTCTCTCGATAGTTCAAACGCATCTCAAGTAGGAATAATGTATTTCAATAGAGTAATCTTTTTTTTATAACCATTATTTTGCTGGGCCACAACCAAACCAACACGCCGTACTGTCTCGTTCTAAAAAAACAAGAACAACCCTCACACCAGCCCCCTGAATCACCCGCACATTCAACCTGATCCAGCCCGGAAGGGATACAATACAATGCACAGTGGAGCAGAATGCAGGTTGAAAGGAACGGTGCCGAGACTAGAACAAGCAGCTATTAGTAATTAATGATTTCCTTTCGAAAATAAAATGTAAACAAAACCTCATGTACAGACCTGGTTATCGTGATTGGGAAAATTATATAAGTTCTACTTTTCAATTTGCTTATTCACAGGCGCGTTGGAACGTTTCGAAAGTTGGTGGGGGGGAGGGTAAATTTACTAGCAGACTCTCTGTTATTTCTTTCTTTCCAGGGGGTGGGGTGGCGGTAGCGCTGGTTTTAGAGCATTTGGTGGCCTGTGCTAATGTGAAGTTTTGCGCCTCTCCACATTATATGAAATCAATGGGGGCCTGGGGGGTAGCCCACAGCCAATGCGGGTCCGGGCCGCATAGCCCCGAAATTATTTTCGATTTTTTAGAGTGTGTTTAGTGTATTTTAACGAGTTTCAGGCACTCTAAAATACCAATTGGTAACAGGAAAGTTGTCTATTATTTTCAATTTAAATATTTACTTCGGAAATTTGTTGAAATAAATTTATAAATCACGTATGCTTTGCCCCCCCCCCCTCCCTTTGCCCAAACTTAAGGGGGGCATTTCCCCCCCCCCTACCCCGCCCCCCAGTTCCGACGCTACTGCTTATTCACGTATGATTTTAAATTGATCTTTTATAAATCATATCAACATAATTTAAATTATTTTTTACCTTTAGCCGGGAAACACTCCCGTAGGTGAAATTTACAAACTCAGCACGAGTTGGATTTAGTAACTTGTTATCCATTTACAAAAGGTTATTCACATTATAAAAGGGATGATAACTAAACACCCAGTTGTTTATGACTACGTAATTATGTTGATTGAGCTTCGAAAGTAGGAAATGGTGTCAACAAGTACATCTAGCTGCACACAGACATGTACTTTTAGGTACAGCCACACTCCAACAAGATTTTACGAATCACTAATATTGTACGTAAATCTAAATGCTAGAGGCAACTAAAAAGTAGATAATGTATTTAAAAATGGAACAACACTCCATTGGCCCAACCTGATTGCAATTAGTAGGTCCTACATCTTCAAAACAAAAAAATGATGCAAACATGTGAAAAAACATACCTTTGAATATTTAGTTAGACGAATGAGCGAAGCGAATGAGGATTTTTAACGCTACTCGATCGGGCCTTGTCGTGATTAATTCTGTTTGACTGGGCTCATACGGCCAAACGATCGAGCTGAAATTTTATACAGACATCCGCCACCAGGTAACTTAGAACTGCTAACAAAATGAGCGCAATCCATTTCGATTTTTACCCACAAGAAATAATAAATTTAAAAAATATGCTTGAAATGTGTAGGTTTCATTTTATCAACAATGCTTTTTCCTGAAGAAGTCATTTTTATCAAATTATTTTTGGTAGGCCGTGATTACATGCATAGCAGTGATCAAGGTATATCGAATATGGAACGACCAAGGTTCCACTAAATTCTGCTGGGACATTGAGTAAACCTTGCAATCGATCTTTACTCGTATTTGGCATTGTTCTGTGCGCACTACTTACGCACAATTACAAAACCTCCTCTCCACCCCCCCCCCCCCCCCCCCCCCCCCACCAGAGCCGTCATGCCAAAGGCCAGCGGCAAACCCTCTCGCCGATGAATGAAACCCTTGAAACCTCAAGGTTGAAGGTCCGGTCCCCCAACCCCTCCCATGACCCAACACCTCTGCGGGCTGGCACATAATAGTGGTCTGATTGTCTTCACATCTGTATTTGAGAGAAAGCAACAGACAATCAGGCCTACATATTTGTTATTTTACTACCTTCCGAGCAATATCCTACCTCATACAGATGACAACATTATAATTATCATACTATTACGAAAATGAAATCGTCAACTCGTGAAAGTTGAAATCATTTGCGAGTGGATGAATTATTCTATCATCGTGCGATCTTGGGCTAGAAATGCAAGTTGCAACAATGTTAGTTGCAATGTTGTGGCTTGTGCCACTATTTCAAGTGGATCTTTCTAAAGTTACAGCATTCAATACAATCAATTACCGGTATGTAAAATGTAAGTGAACTCGTAGGACCGTAAATCAGCATATCCATAAACATGGTAGTATAAAATTGAAGTTCACAGTAATTGTAATGTGTAATTGAAGCAAGCAGAGGATCGAACTCACATTATGTAAGGAGTTATCATTGCATCAATGCAATTCTATTTTACCGTTTCCAGGGCAACATTTCGCCTGAAATTGAGTTTTAGGTAGGGCTGGGCTATGACATATCATTCAATTATCGATATCACACGAAAAATTTCGATATGATATCGATATATCGAAATGTAATTGTTTGTAAAAAAAAAAAAAATCAATTTTTTTTTAGTGTTATTTTTCATAATTTTGGCCAAATAGGGTTGATAAGGTGTCACCATAGACCTATTTACGATCTCACAATCGCGTTTTATGACCCGGCACCTCCAGCAAATGCACCAGCCAGGGTAATTTAATTTAGACTACCTACCCGGCACCTCCACCAAAATTTCGAAATTTAGCATTTTTTGTGTAAATTTCGATATTTTGATATGAAATCAAATATCGATATCGAAATTTTTTCCAATTTTCGATATCATATCGAAATATCGATGAAATCAAATATCGATATCGACATTTTTTCCAATTATCGATATCATATCGAAATATCGATTTTTTTGCCCAGCCCTAGTTTTAGGCCATCAAATGAATCAAAATGCAGGTCCCCCACAAAATTGACAGCTACGGCGGTAAAAGAATGGTAAAAGCCTTCGGCCGCATATTGCTGTTCGGCGCCACCTCGTCGCGAGTTGGTTCCACCTCCACCGTGAGAGAGTGGACAAGAAGTAAAATTTTCGAGGATGGCTAAAATAGGCCTATGCAGATGCTATCGCTACAATATATACATACACATAATATAAATAAAATACAATACACAAAACACATATATAAAATACACACATACACATACACATACACACATACACATACACATACACATACATACATACATACATAGGCATGAGTTTCATACGCAAATAAATATAATATTAGAAGGAAATTATATTGTTCTTGAACCAAACCAATACAAGATTTCAGAATAATTAATTTACACATGCATTTATTTACACATACATACGCACACACATACACAGACTAGACTACCGGTACATACACATACGGCACACGTAGGTACATAATTGACATGATTTTTCTAAACGAAAAAAATATATTTTTTGGTATAAAAATTGTGGGGATGCTATGAATACACCACACATTTTAATAGTTCCGTGTTCCGGTGTTCATTTCCGTGAAAATATGTTCTCTTTATTCGGTATTTAGTGTTTTCCCTTCACTTGTATGGTTCTGCCTGTTTTCGCTTCTTTTGAGAAGCAAAGCAACCAGTGTTTTCTGCTGTTGTTCAACTCGCGCCTGGAGTATAGATTGAGGGTCTCACTTTGAGTCCTCGAGGAACTCGTGGATCGACTAATTCCGGAAGGATGCAATGCAGATAAAAAACTTTTAATTAAGGAAGCAAGACAATCTTCCACAATTCTTCGTTGGAGTAGATCCGCTCCACGAAATACGCATTGGAAGCGTACACAATGAAATCACAAAACGATTTCTTTGTGACAGCCAGTTGCTAGCCCACATTCAACCTGCCGCCACTTCGAAAGGATTGCAATGGCGAGTGAGCTACCGACCGCCGAGGCGAGGGTGGAGATAGTTATGCCAGCTGCCGTGCAGCGCTAGTAGATGGTCAAAAATCTGTTGCGGAACGTCGAAACGGGTAGACTTTTACAGGGTTTTGGCAATTCCGTATGTATGAATAAAGTATGCGTTCGAATCACGATCTGAGTTAGAAACTAGAGAAGTACACCATTACGGCAAATACCTTGTTTATAAATTTGAGGGTAAGGAAGTCAACCAAAACGACACTACAAAAAAAAAAAATTAAAAAACATGAACTGAATAAAAAGGTCATAAGAACTAATCCATTCGGCAAAACTTCACGCAACTTGTTCAACATATTAACAAATATATTAAGAACCTAATTGGATGAGCGAAGCAAAGACTTCAATTTCACTGACCCCCCAAAAAATTTAGCTCGGTTGTTTTTTTTTTTTTTTTTTTGTCTTGTTTGTTCGCACGATTCCGGGCAAACGGCATATGCGATCTAAATGAAAATTGAAGGGGACCTTCGAAATCTCTGAACTTAGACGTGCCACGTTTTTGGGTACAATCGAAGAAATATTTCTAATGAATATCGCACTTGTACGATTTTTTTCGATTTTTAGTGCGATATTTTCGAGGCATTTGGGCCGATTCTGACCAAACGGGTAGGGCTACAACGTTCATATTTCACATGGACATTAAGGTAATGGTGATGTATTGCTTTCTGAAAGAAAAAGTTGAAAAAGTTAGCCAGAATCTATAGAAATAAAGCTTTTAATATAAGTTTTTTGACTTTTTGTGCGATATTTTTGTGCTATTTGGGCCAATTCTGACCAAACGGGTGGGCCTTCAACGTTCATAATATTATACATGGACATTAAGGTTATGGTGATGTAACCGGTAGTACCTTTTAAAAGAAAAAGTTGAAAAAGTTAGCCAGAATCCATAGAAATAAAGCTTTTAATATAAGTTTTTACGGTAAATAATACCAATTGACAGGTAACAAAAGAAATTTGACAACAATCACTTACAATGCGTAGGTAGCAAAACAAAGCACTTGCAAAAGTAAAGATATCCCACGCAAACTAAAAACTTTAAAAAGCTCATCCATCAACCGTAAATAGGGACATTTATTTTTATTTTATATTTTTTTATGGTGTAGTAAGTAGTTACAGAACAATTCGTAAGAAAAAACAACATTTACATGAAAACAATTTATCCACAGGAATGGCCTTAAATAACTCTAGTATCGAGTCCGAGTACTTAGTTTTTTTTTAAATTTCATTATTACTCTTACCTTTTTTTCTGTTTTATTTTACAATGTTCAATATTAATTTTATTTATTGATATGTCTATAATTTGTCTCCAAAAGTGAAACGAGTAACATCTAATTGATTTAAAATGTAATCTCTCTCTAAGATCATTTTAATGATCAAGCAAAAATATTATTAGGGCTAGACTAACACATAATTCAGAAGTATACCCTAAGTGCTGTTACATGAAAATGATGATACAAACATTATAGGGACATATTTTTATTATTTGTGCCAAATGAAGTTCAGAACTTCCAAAAAGAACACGAATTTGTATCGGAGACTAAGGTAGGTATTATGCATATTCACTGATTCAGGGTTGGTAAGGTAACGCCAAGAATAGATGACGATAATTACGTTTTCACACTCGAGCGCGACCCGGCACCTGCACCAAAATCATTGAATAATACTAGCACACCCCTAGAGAAAATGAATTATCTTCTTGGAAGTGGAAGAACTATTTCAATGTCATTACTGTTAGTATTTATCAGAAAAGTGTATTTTTTCACGTTAAACATTATCCTTACACATTGTACAGTTGACTGAATACCGGGACATTTCCCCTCCAAAGTTGTAAACCGGTACAAATACGACATTTTAACCAGTCTCTCAGGACACTGGTACAAGTGTTCTGAAAACGGTACTTTACCGGTCGAACGGGTACGTCTGGTCACCTTATCTATAGATAGCAACCAATAAACATTACAATATGGGTGTTCATTATTTATAACTCAATTTTGTATTAATAAATATTAAATAGTACAATAAATTAAAGAATAGAATACATTTACACAATACCGTAATTGAAACAAGAAGTCAATAAGTGTGTGTGCGACTTGATTGGACCCACTCTCATCCTGGCCCTGATGATAACCATCTGTCACGAGACAGATTCTTTTCTGGACAGACAGATCCAGACCGGTTCACTATTATTGTGAAATAAAGAGTTTATGTTAAATAAATAACATTGTTCACATAACATAATTTACATTGCCACCAAATGTGATATATGTACTGATCTGTGCTAACACTGCCTTTCTCACAGACTACCAGATAACTGATTATAAATAATAATAATAATAATAATAATCAAACACCCGGTTCCAACATAAGTCAGGTCGGGGGTGACGTATCACCAATTTCTCGGGCTGTGGACTTTCAGTGTTTGCTAGCCAGGCTCAACACCTCCTCATCTACTTTGATGTCTTCTATGACAGGCATTTCTACCAGTTCTCTCCATTTCTTTCTATCCTCCCAGAGTTTTTCTTCATTAATTCTTTCCCATGATTTCCCTCTTTCTTCAACGTTCCATTTTATTTGGTCCCTCCATCTATCTCTTGGGGGTCCAACCTTTCTTACTCCCCCTCACGTGCGTTCAAATTCTCTTCTTGGTATTCTATCTTGTTTCATTCTTCGTACGTGCCCATACCATCGAAGTCTTTCTTTTCCTATTTTATTTCGTAAACATTCCACTCCTAGTTTGTTTTTAATTGTTTTGCTCCGTACCTTGTCTATTTTTGTTAAGGCTACAGAACTTCTTAAAAATTTCATCTCTGCTCAACCCCTATTGTAGGCTAGATTAGCAGTCTCCTATACCTCCGCACAGGCGCGAGCGTAGCAAATTGAAGAGTCAATCGGCCCATTTTAAGATGGAGATTTGGCGTTTTAATTTATGCTTTTTTAATGCAATAAAGTATTTTACTGGATTGTTTGATATAGTTTTAGCTTGTGCAGCATGGTATTAAACAAACAAATCAATAACGAAGTTATTGCATCAGGGAATTTAGTAATCATTTGGTGTTAAAGGCTAGTATGCTTACCTGTCAACCTGGCGGCAATCTTGAGAACTATTTGTGCTACAAATCGCTCCTATTTGATTAACATGTTGACTGGAATTTCAAGATGGCTTCTAATTGTCACGGAAGTGGACCACCGACTGCTAATCTAGCCTACAATAGGGGTTCAATATCAATGTCTCTGCTGCTTGTAATCTGCTGTCTTCCTTTCCTCCTATTGTCCATGTCACGGATGCATATGATTATGATATTATTGGGAGGAAATACATTTTGTACAATAACATCTTGCACCTGGATGATATTTCTTCTTTCCATAATAGTTTACGTACACTTTGGTAAAATTTGTCTGCTAATATAATTCTCCTTGATATTTCAGCATCTAGTTTTGCGTCTTTTGTTAGTATACTTCCGAGGTATTTAAATGCTTCTGCAATGGCCAGCTCTTCTCCCCGTAGTATTATCTTCTTTTGATTTTGTTTACTTTTCTTCGTTACTATTAATGTTTCACTCTTTTCAATGCTTATTTTCATGTTAAACTTCAGTGTTTCCTCATTCCATCTATCTACGCTCTTCTGGACTTCTTCAGTGGAATCTCCCCATCTCACTATATCATCTGCAAATATCATCGTTTTAGACGTTTCACTTTCTGTGGGTTAAACTTTACGCAGTATCTTATCCATAACAATGGTAAATAATGTAGGTGACATCACACTACCTTGCCGTAGCCCACTGTTTATTTCAAACCAAGTAGTTCTACCAAATGGTGTTTGAACTCAGCTCTTTGTTGTGACATATGTGCTTTGAATTCTTGTTATTAGACTCTGTTCTACTTCTGCAGCTTTTAAGCATTCCCAAGCTTTTGCTCTTGGGACACTGTCATATGCTTTTTCTAAATCCAAGAAGACCATGAACATTTCTTCTCCCTTCTCCCACTTTTTTTCCATTATTTGTCTGAGCGCAAATATGAGATCAATGGTTGAGCGGCCAGCTCTAAACCCATATTGTTCCTCTCTCAAACTTGGCTCTACTTGTTGTCGTAGTCTTCGGTCTAGTATTTTCTCGTATATCTTTGCACACTGGCTCATCAGAGTTATCCCTCTATAATTTTTACACTTCTTCCTGTCCCCTTTCTTAACCCGTGAGTAGTCGCGTGTGGTCTTTTAGACCGACTTTTTTTTTCAACAGTTGGTATTTGTACAGCGCGCATGCATGGCTTGTCTAGTTCCGCCTACCTTCCCAAAATAGTTTTTTGAAGCCAGTGTGCAATATGCGATTCAGTGTTCTGCAGAACTTCATCTAAGATAAGAGGTCTTGTTCGGTTGCTTGGTCTTTTCGACCGCTGCGCGACTACTAAGGGAGGCAAAAATATGCATACTCAATCACTATTATGATAATTGTATTTTGTTATTGAAGGTTGATTATTCTTCAACATACAGTGTTGGCATAATATTACTGTCTTGGTTTACTAATAATTCGAACTACAGGGTGTTTCAAAACATATTTTTATACCTTTTTGTAGGTTTGCAACATTCTGTGTTTGATTGATTATTTATTGATTATTTATTGATTATTGATTGATAATTGATTAATATAACCACGTATGCGGTCACATATATGATAAATTATCTTATATTGGTAATCAAAACGTCATCCTAACGTTATTAGCCCATAATAAATAATGCGGTCTAAAGGACCGGGCGCGACTACTAACGTTACAAACAGGGGCGCGACTACTCTCGGGTTAAATGTTGAGACTATAATTCCTTTCCCCCAGTCACCTGGTACCTTCTTTTCTTTCCATGCTGCACTGGTCACTCTCCACATCCAATCTATGCCTGCATCCCTTGCAGCCTTGATCATCTCTACAACTATTTCATCCTCTCCCGAAGCTTTACCATTTTTCATGGCTTTTACTGCTTCAACTACTTCCCGTCTTGATATTTCATTTCCTATTATTTCTTCTATTTCTTCCTCATTGGTGTTGGAAAGATTTCTATTGTTTGGTCCCCTTCCTGAGTTTGGTTATGGTTAGTATCAGGTAACCTAGGCATATTAAGTAGGTTTTTGAAATATTTCTTCCACATGTTTTTCACTTCTTTTGGGTCAGTAACAAGTGATTCATTGTTGTCGGTCAGGTATCTTGTGATTTCTTCTGTTTTTCTTTTGCTTCTCATTAGTCCATATAATAATTTCTTATTTGTATCAAAGTCCTTCTCTAATTTGTCTGCAAATATCTCCATTGTATTTTTCTTTTCTGCCATTATTATTTTTTTAGCTTCATATTTATACTTTTCGTACTTTTCTTCATTTTCTTTAGTCCTGTTTTTATCCTTTTCCTTTCGGGCTACATTTTTGCGTTTAACAGCTGTCTTCACTCTTCCATTCCACCACACAGTTTCCTTTTCCTTTCTTATGCCACCTGCCCTTCCACATATTTCTTCAGCACTACTAATAAATACTGACTTAAGTAATTTCCACTCCTCATCTACTGATAACAAATCATGTGTTGGATACTTTTCCTCTATCTATCTGTCTTCTAAAGGACAGCATGTCAGTCTCCTCCTGTAGTTTCCATGTCTTGATTTTTGGAATCTTCCTCCTGGGATATAATCCATAATTTTGGTCTTTATTGTTCACTCTTATAAGGCTTACAAGTAGTCTGTGGTCTCCATCTAGAGACACGCTGGGAATTACTTTTACATCAGTGATATCTTTGGCCATGTTGCTACTTATAAGTTATAATAATATAATCGATAACTGACTCAGATGAGCCATCCCATGCGTACCGAGTTATTTGTTGATCCTTTTTCTTCGTGAACCAGCTATTTCCGATTCGAAGTCCATTCCTGGCACACAAATCAAGTAGATTTTCTCCTTCCTTGTTCCTTGGCCCATACCCATGGACCCCTAGTATCTCTTCATATCCCGTTCTCTCTCTCCCTACTTTGGCATTAAGATCTCCCATAATTATTACTTTTCTCTCTATGATTTCTTCTTCCAATTGTTCAAGCCATGCCTCCTTTTCTGCCATCGCTAACCCAACTTGCGGTGCATAGCATTGTATGTATGATCTCTAAAGCTACTTTATTTATAAATATTTTAATTTTCATAATTCTGTCACTCTTATTGTCTACATGGACAATGTTTTCTTTCCACTTTGGGCTGATAATAAATCGGTCATTCCTTAGCAAAGTGAGCCTGACAAGTGAAAATAATATTTACCCAATAGTTTATTGATGGGTCCAAAATTATAGTCAAAACTCCACTGAATTTCAAAATGTCTTTGCTTTCTTTGTGGGTAGTAAATTATGTGTTTTACAGTGCTTCAAAGTTGGTGTAAAGTTATTGTTTTTATTTTAGTGCCACATCCCCTAAATTGTAAGCCCTCCAATTTCTTTTAGGTCAGCTGTGTGAAGTTCTTTCTTTTGTATATCAACACTTAATGATGTTGTGAAGTATTTTAGTTGGAAAAACTGAACACAAAGTAAGTTTTACTTAAATCTTGTATCATTAAAGATGTTATGAATACATGTCACACCCGCAACACAAAACTACAATAAACTATGATAGTGTTAAGGTTATGGCTAACAAAAGATGGAGAGTACTTTATTTTAAGGTTTGGTTATATAACTTATCATATCCAACAGAGAAAACTGAGATGCACTGACTAGAAGTGGTTGAAATTGTGTTGCGGGTGTGACACAGAGTTATGTTGCGGGTGTGACATGATTATTGAATTGCATGATAATGCCAGGGCTACAGTCAAATAGGTAAAAAAAAAAATTGCCCATTAGGCCTACCTAGTTTAGGTAGCTTAAGTAATGCACATATAACGCACGCAGTCAACGTATTTTGAAAATGCAAAAGAGAGATTAGGTAGGTACCGGAAAACGAATTTGTACTTCAAGTCGACTTTGCTGAAAATTTTTCGGCAATCATTCAAGACGAGATTCAGAGCGCTCATTGGAGTCATGATCAAATGACTGTTTTTATAGCCTGCGCTTGATTAAAAGATGACGTTAAGAGGTCCTTCGCGGTTGAAAGTGATGACTTGACACATAACAAACATGCAGTGTGGGCATTCCTCAAAAAGATTTTTGCTGAACTAAAAGTAGAGTTTCCTAAGTTAACAAAAGTGATTATTTTTTCGGATGTCTGCGCTTCCTTCAACAATCCTGCCCTAGATATTAATGTCAGTGATTTTGTCCTCGTTTCACTTGCGGTAAATGGGGAAAAATACCGACAAGCAGTATTATGCTGAAATCGTAGCATTTGATGATGAAACCATTGAAGTAACCCTTAGGCTAAAGTATATGCATGCATCCTAGTGGCAACTATTGGGTATGGCCCGATATTGTGAATACGTCATGAGAGAACAAAGACGTTATCAAGAAGACGTAGCTCCTCCAATATATACTTCACAACAATCATGGGCAATTAAGTTCGTCAGTGATTAGGCATGCATGAATAATGATAAAGCTGCATTAATTATAAATAGTAAGACATTATTAGTTAATCCTCATTTTATGCTATTAGCCCCTACTTCAAAAGTCTAAACAAAAAATAATCAGTGACAAGGACCCATATTTCATTAAAAAAATTACAATGCAACACTTTATTTTTATAGGCCTAATAGGCTACCTTTTTTAAATATCATATTTAGCATGCATATTTCAATTTGTTAACTTACATTTTAGTATTGAGTATTCATGTAAGAAAACAGCCAACTAAATTATAATCTACATACAAAAACTCGTATTTAATGTTATATTTTGTGCACTACGTCACACCCGCAACAATTCCTTGTCACACCCGCAACATCTTCAAACCATCATAAATCGTCTTTTAAATTATTTGAGCCACTATTCCTTATATTTTATTTTAAGGGTATTCTATAATGGTTTAGGAAAAAAATAGTTGCCTATCCAAGGGGTCCTATATTCACAGACTTTTGCACATGTTCATGTAAGGGTGTAAATACAGTGGCAAAAAGTGTCACACCCGCAACACCTGTTTTAATTTTTATTTACTGATTTCTTAAAGTCTCAGAAAGTTGAAATTTGGTGTATTTGTACATCTTATGGCAACAATGAATGTATACAATGTCTTGAGTTTCAATTTGTAATTTATAAACACTTGGCAGGTATTGTAAGTGTGTAATGTGTCACACCCGCAACTATGGAATGGCCGAAATCCCACTCCATTTTTGCCTTCATTTGTGCCCAACCATAATAATTTGTATTCTTCTCTCAGTTCTTTGGTTCCTACTCCCTTCCATTTAGTCTCGCACAGTCCTAATATCTTCAATTTTTTCGACATCATTACATCTACTAATGCAGTGGTTCCCAAACTGTGGTACGCGTACCCCCAGGGGTACGCGGGGAGTTTCCAGGGGGTACGCGAAAAATTGCAGGATAACCAAAAATTGCCATTTACTGCTTCATAATAAACCTTGCTAATTTGTTAAAAGCTACTAATTTGTGAAGAATATTTACACTAAACAAAAGCATAATTACATTCTTCTGAGTTCCACAACTGGATTCCGCATAACAGCACAATGACTCACTCACTTGACTGGACTACAAGCCCCAGCAGTGACGTATCGACACCTGCTAAGGGGTGGGGGGTGGAACTTATCTTATCATAGATGGGGCGCGCTGTGCACATTTCAGTGCAAGTTAACTAGCAACCTGTCCGCAAGCAAGTAGTAAGTGAATAGGCCGTCACAAGTGAAGGATGAAGGCACGTTTTTGATGTGTATTTATAGTGAGTTTACAAGTTGGTAGCGTAAAATGGATCAATGGCTTAAAACAGGCAGTGTGAAAAGGAAAAATGTGACAGTTCTTGAGAGTAAATGTCTGTTGGATATAGCAAACGATGGTGGGCTAAAAGAAAAGTACAGTCATATGCCATTGATCGACTTTTGGTTACATTTGAAAGAGGAACATACACTCCTTTCCAACAAGGCTGTTACTTTGTTAATGCCTTTTTGCACTACGTACCTTTGTGAAACGGCTTTTTCAACATTAACAATGCTTAAAACTAAATACAGAAATCGACTAAATGCTGAGAGAGATCTACGACTAAAATTGTCACCAATAACGCCAGACTTTAAAACCCTTTGTTCCCGTAAACAGGCACATACTTCCCATTAGTGAGGAGCAACATAAAAATGAAGGTATGTCAATTTTACTGTTTCTTGATTTTAGAAGGTGGGGGTACGTGGTAGGATTTAAACTGCTCAGGGGGTACACTGTCTGAAAAGTTTGGGAACCACTGTACTAATTCTTCAATTTTCCCATTTAATGTAAGAATATTTAGGGTTCCTATTTTAATCATTGTATGCCTATGTTTGTCGTTATATATCTATTTGTTCTGTATTGTACCCTTGCTTCTTTGTCTTTCTCATCAGTTGTTTTCTTATATTTTTCTTGATCTCCACACCCACCTTGTGTGAAAATCCTGTTTTCCTAGATATGAATATCTTTTGTATTTTTGTGTGTTGTGACTTGGTTTTTGTAGGTCTTCTGGGTGGTCTTGTCCCTTTCTTGCCATTAAGTTGGTTATGTACACAGTACATCCTTGTTTGTGCCCCCATTTGTGCTTCTCTTTTCCAGTTTTCACTTATTCCCTCCAAGTTTGACATGTCTAAGAACATTATATTTTCTTCTTCACAAATATTTTTGATATGTGGATTTGCACTTACTCCTGTCCATGTGGTCAGGCCACTCATGGTTATTTGTGCCCCTTAAACTTCTGTTTTGTTGTTGTCAATAATTCCCGCACTTGTCCCGTCAGTTTTTCTTGGTTTCCAGGCCCAACTCTTTCTGCATTTCCGACTTGTATGGAAACTATTGACGCTTCTTCTCCGTATTCCTCGATTTTTCGTTGTAGCTCTTTTATTTTAATACCTGGGTATGCCCTAGCTCTATACCCATTGTGTTCACAGAATTTTCCTGCTGTTCTTCCCCATAAATCACCTATCAATATAGCTTTGGTAGTTTTGTATAGTCCTATATTTGTAGGTTTACTGTTTTCTTTGGGAGTCACACATTCATTTCTAGTCCCCTCTTGTTTTTCAGTTCCTTCTTCTTTCTCTTTTACTTCCTGAACCTTGAGCTCTAGCACTCTGTTGTTGCTCAGGCCTCCGTTTGTTATTTCTTCACCCACCTGATGTTTGTGGCGAGTAGACTTGTTCCTGTGATTGTTTGTTTTTACCGCCGCTTTGTGATCAACTTTATTGTCTGGCTTTTCGTTGTTTAGGCCTTGCTTTTGGCTAAGTCCTACCATAGGTTCTAGGGCTTTCTTGTTGCCTAGGTCTTCAGCGTGTGGTATATCATTGTAATCCAGCTGCTGTTGCAGATCCTTTTTTAGGGCGCGACTCTCGGGAGAGGCCTTATAGGTTTGCAACAAGTTTATATATGTATGTATCTGTGTACATTTGCAGCGCGTCAAGACATATGCATTTATTTGAGGTAGAAGATATTAACCAATGTAAACGAAACTTTACAGGCATGATTCCAAAAGCACACAGCAGCACTCCTTCAAATTTCATGCTTTTGTGAGGGGCGTAAGTGTTCCTAAATGCAAGTTTAGTCAGCCGTAAAATTTTGACATTTTACACATTGCGATAGTTTTTCATCAAAGTCTGCTATCAATTTTGCGTTATCACAACGAAACTTACATACCTGAAGCTTCGATTGTTTGTTAATAGAATACTACCAAAAACAAATTCATGACGTCATTAGTTGCGAACCCACGTGTGACAGAAATTAGTCAGATCCGTGTACATTTAGCGCGCGTCAAGACCTACACATTTATTTGAGGTAGAAGATATTAACCGATGTAAACGAAACTTCATAGACATGATCCCAAAAGAACTCTGCATCACTTTTTAAAATTTCATACATTTGTGTGGGGCATAAGTGTTCTTAAATGCAAGTTTAATTTACTTATTATTTTTCAGATCCGTGGACAATTAAAGCGCGTCAAGACCTAATCATTTATTTGAGGTAGAAAATATTAGCCAACGTAAACAAAACTTTACAGGCATGATTCCAAACAAAAACTGCATCACTCCTTAAAATTTCATACTTTTGTGAGGGGCATAAGTGTTCTTAAATGCAAGTTTAATTTATTCATGTTTTGCTTTTGATCCGTGTAATGTTGGTCGTAGCTAAGTGATGAAAACTTGAGTAAAGGGTCTGGCTCGCTCTCTTGGTGATTGAAGCGTTTTGGGGGGGGGGGGGGGGGGCATGCCTGTGAGGGTGACTCCGGGCCTCTTAGACTACCATCTGGGTTTTGTCTCGAAGTGTGTTTCTGCTAGTTGGTGATTAAGCACGTGTAATCAAAATGCTAGTGTTAATCGGATATTGTATCAGTTCCTTCTTGCAATTGTTTACTTTTCGACGTTAGAAGACGCTGTGAGTGGGCTACATGCCACAAATTTGACCGTATGGCAGTGATTACCTTCATGGTATGTTACCAATTTTGCGTGATCACAATGTTACTTACAAAAATTCATACCTTGATCATTTGACTAAAAAATGGCATTAAACTAATTACGAATTTTATTCTTCATATAAATCATTATTTATATTATTCATTTCATCATCTAATTATTAATCCAATCAATGGTATTGAGACATTTAAATATTTTGAACAGATCATGGATTGGCCGCATGGTCTAGCGGTGGAAGTTTGTTTACTTTTTGTTTCCTGAGTGGCTACTCCACATGTCTGGCGTTCGAGGGGTTGTCTTGAGTAAACATTCTGATACGACTTTTTATTTGGGTGCTCCCTGTGTAACTACGTGTGCATAAAATAATATAGCCAGGGATCTTGACCTAATATTTCTCAGTGGTGATTACTAACTTATCTAAACATTCGACAACCATCCGCTAGCGTCTTACGCAACACTCCCACGTGTGGGATTTCCCCAGCCTCTATGTAAACAGCCAATTGACGGAGATTATTTATGTCGCCTCGCGACACATTAGTGGGCTCGGTTCTTTACAAAATTCCTTACACAACACTAACAGTGAGTTCTCTGTCTGTTATCACGGCAACAGTGACGCAACGCAATAGAGTTCTGAAAATAATAATAATATAAGAGCACTGAAAATCAGTTATATAACTGAGTGGTAGACTAAAGTAAATACAATTTATTTTATTTATTTATTTTATAGACTCCTCCATGCTGGAGGTTGCGAGTTCGATACGGGTTACCGGCCACAAGTTATGAAGAAATATAATTTGGAGTTGATTTCATATAGTGATTGCAAGGCTGCGGGCTCCTTTCAGTTTGAAGTATAATAATGTCCCTATAGTGCAATGTGCGAGATTTACCATTGGAATTGAATAAATGATTAGCTATAGGCCCTAAATTTCATATAAAGTTGATATTTGGCAAAATTGTGAAGTGTGATTAGTAAGTATTTTACCAGATAGGAACATGCGGCGGAAAGTACCGGCGCGGGAAGGCACTGCAAGAGGTCGCGCTAGCGACCTCTTGTCTTTCCTTGATTTACTATTAGTCTTTGTCGTATCTCATCCCACATATTGTTTAATCTGTTATCTAACATTTTTCTTCCCTCCTGTTCCTCTTCTAAATCCTCTCCAAGGTTCACCAATCTCATTTGCATTCTTCCCATTTCCTGTTCCAACCTGGAATATGTTTTTTCTAGATCCAGCTGTATGTTTACCACCTCTGTAGTGCATTCTTCCACCACCCCTTTCATTCTGTTGTACACTTGGTCTAGCACACCTGCCTTTCCTTCTTCTTTATCTCTCTGCTTTTCCAATGTTCCTACCTTTTCACTCAGGTGTTCAATACTTTTGCTCATCTTCCTTATTGTCTGTACCATCCCCTTCCACTTTTCACTACTAGTCCTACACCAGCACATGCCTATTCTAATGT
Organism: Sweltsa coloradensis; assembly: GCA_024449915.1. NCBI lineage: Eukaryota > Metazoa > Arthropoda > Insecta > Plecoptera > Chloroperlidae > Sweltsa > Sweltsa coloradensis. The sequence goes on from JAMZAV010000162.1 coordinate 101,131, forward strand.
GGTTTCTCCTCTACCTTTGAGCCCCCCTTCCCCCCATTTGACCAGTCCTCCCTGTGGTTATCCTAGGCTTATACTTGTTACAGACCAATTCTAGTCCGAGAAGTCTGCTTTCTTTTGCTACAGGTATACTTTCTACCTCAAGTTCCTTGACTGTTGTTTGTAGGCATATTCCTACCTTTTTTCCAACCCCGTGATCTTACTACTGCACCCACACCACCATTCACTTTTCTTTTTCCTTCTATATTCCTTGCCATTGACTCCTGCACATTTAAAATGGGACCAGCTGGCACATGAAGTACGTACACTGGACTCCCGTCCTTACTATTTTCTTGCATCTCCAACATTTCGATTATTCCTTTTGACTATTTAAAGTTAATGCTTCATCCACTGTCTCACTGTCATCCATCTTGTTGTTTATCAAATTTTAAACATTGTTAAAAAGATTAGGCAAAAACAAAAACACTCCTCAAATGTCAACATTTTTAAATTAACTAAGCACAATGTCACAATGAAATCTATACAAAACTCCCTTCAAATACATATCTGTCACCACCTACCCATCCAAAGACTAATTGGAAAATTCCAAGTCACCAAATATGTCGTAGTAATAAGTTCTCCAAACCATCATTTGCAACATCCAGCAACCAGCCTATGGCATCTTCAATGGAGAACCTGAAGGCCACCCACACAAATCCACCTCACGCCCTCAAAATATCACAGATCTTCATTACTTGCTTTATAAATAAATAGATAAATTCGTATTTAGAGTCGACCCACTCAGTCACAGAACTAATTTCCAGTGGTATTTGGGTTGGTGATCTGTGATCGGGTATTCGTAAGTGGGTAGTGCTCAGATCAAGTTTAGAAAGGCCAGGTTGGGATCAGAAATGATCGGATTGAGATTGCGTAAGTATCCCTACTGTACCTACATTCTAATTTTATCTTCTTTTTGTAGAAACTCTGCTAAAGCCGCAGTATTTTATGCAAGAGACCATACCACTATCTGCATGGAATGCCATGTTCTCGAGTCACGCACATACACCCGATCTCGCTCTAATATTCAACGACAAGAAGCTGCGAGACATAAAGAGGACGTCAAGCGCATTCTGGTCGACTCCCCCTAGATTTTCGCGCATGCCCCAGCCCCGGAAATAAAATAACCACCTGTTTTCACGGTAATTGTTAGATTTTATCTGGGCAAATGACAAGCAGAAAACTTCAATATATACTATGCAGTCTTTTGTTCTTAATCATCTGTGATTTAGAGTAGTGCTTCCCATTTATGTTTCTATGTGGCATAGATAAATACACAGTAAAACCTTCTTACAATATTATTCTGTTCAATTTTTCTTTCTTTAATCACTTATGTAGGCCCTATGTCTTAACAAAGGAGGTTGAAGGTGCATTAGGCCTACGAAAGAAGGTATAGGCTGTACTTGTAAAAGTTGCTCTCCCCCCCCCCTTTTTAGGCAATTTTTGCAATTTGGTGATTTTTAGACTTTGTGATCTGAAACTGCCCTAAACTGCAACAAAATCGAAATTCCAAATTTTGGTTCTTTTCGGTTCAGGCACTTTCTTATAACGGTTTTCGGTTCAATAAAAATGTCCGTTTTCATCGGTTTTTGGTTCGATGCCCTGTGGTGAACTGTGCCAAATTATTAACAAACCTTGTTCTAGACCTAGGGGTGCTAAATAAGAACTCACTAAAGAGTATAGACTAATTAATGCATGCTTAATCACAATTTTAATTTAATGAACTTAGTTTGGTTGTAATTTTGGATTTTTTGCAAGTTAATTATTTCTGGTTCCATAAGATGATACATTGTAAGGAGATGTTACTGTGCACTGTGCAGGCATAGTAACATGAGCATAGTATGTACTATACTTTTGTATTATTATTTTTATTATTATTATTATTATTATTATTATTATTATTATTATTATTTATTACTAGGGTTGGGACTTGACATCGATTATTCGATTCAACGTTGATGTCGAAGCAAATTTGACTTTCAATTTGACATTAATTTGCCGTCTTAAAATAAAATTTAAAAAATTTAAAAATAAATATCTAAAAGGAAAATCGATTTTGAAACCATGTAAAAAGAGAAAAACCATACGTATTTTACTTTTTGCATCATTAGCCTACATTAAAAAAGGGGAAAAATTAATTTAAAAAAAAACTTAAAATAATACCCCATTTAAAAAAATGATTTCGAAAAGAATTTTGATGTCAATTTTTTTTTCAATATAATGTCACCCAACCCTAATTATTACTATCACGGATCTGTATTTAATATTGATTCATTTGCATTACCTTAGCTGCATTTCAATTGGTTTTTAGAAGTATAAAATGTTGGTAGTATACCTAGGGCTGGGCAAAAAATCGATATTTCGACACGATACCGATAAGTGGATATATTTTCGATATTGATATTTGGCTCCATATCAAAATTAACACAAAAATGCAAAATTTCGAAATTTTGGTGGAGGTCCAGTAGGTAGTCGAAATTAAATTAACCTGGCCGGTGCATATGGTGGAGGTGCCGGGTCATAAAACGCAATTGTGTGATTGTAAAAATAGTTAATGGGTTTATGGTGATACCTTATTAACCCTATTTGGCCACAAACTTAATTTTTTTTTTTTTACAAACAATTACATTTTGATGTATCGATATCATATCAAAATTTTTCGTGTGATGTCGATAATTGAATGATATGTCATAGCCCAGCACTAAGTATACCAGACTTATTATTTTTGTGTGCCGGTACCGAGGCAATTTTTGTAATATTAGGACTAAGTACATAACTTCAAACTTATTCTATACTGTATGTAAAATTAAGTACTGTACTATGTTTTGAGGCCTGTACTCAGTGTACTGATAAAACTCACTCTTCACTACGTATCCAATTGCGATTGTTAAGAGTTTTGGATTCCATGTGACCAGCTAGACTAACACTTGATTATTATTATTATTATCATCACTGAGCAAATTTTTACTCCCATGCCAACTGGCAACTGTTTAGTGGCAAAAAGGTAGTAAAACTTGTTTACTTTATGAGTCACTGGAGAACATATTTGTACATTGAATAATATGTAGTATTATAATATCATCTTAATTTAATGACCATTTTGTGCTTTTTATAGGGGTGTGCGAGTACTCGAGCTTTTTCGAGCCTTATTTTCGAGCTCGTGTTGAGCCAAGCTTGGTTTTAGGCTCGTTTTATTCGAGCCGAGCCTACAAAAACACGCCGTTGCAAATAAACTTTCTCGGAAGCGTGAGGCGGAAGAATGCTGCAGCTAGTGAGCAGTAACGAGCGTCACCTTAGGCCTACAGTAGATAACGCGTGATAATTAAACCGGCTTTGATTTTGTCTTTCATAATGCGAACCAGTAAGGAAGTCCCAGTCACATTAATAGAGAACTCTTGTGTAAAAAAAGTTGGATAATTACTAATTTCGCATACATAGTATCACGTTTTCCAACTCATTTTCTATCCCGTGGAGGTAATAATATAGAAAGTGTGTGTTTCCAGTTTTTATCGAGTACTGAAAGTACCCTTCGTTCTCGCCGACGTATCTGTTAGCCAGCAATGTGGTTAGGTTTTCCCAACCCTGCCTACTCGTGGAGACAGCATGTGCTAAGTCGCCGGCGAGATTAGTCATTGACTCATTGAGTGTTAATGTGATTGCTTTGTTATGATTCAATCCATCAGACCACGCGTTCTAGTGTTCAGATTTATTTTTAATAGAGATGGAATGATTACGATCCCAATGCATCGGTTTTGCCGATTATTGAGTGAATCGGCAAATAATCGGAGGTAAAATATTGCCGATTATTTAAACGCGTGATTTTAAATATCGCGGGCATGTGAATGCGCTGTTGGTTGTTGGCGGCAAGTACACATCAAGGAGGTATGAATAATGTAAGGAGGCAGCATGGCATCATCAAAACCATAGCCACTTTGAACGACAATGGTGGTCGGTGAGAGCCTCGAACTCAAAGCAAGGTCGTCGGTATTATTAAAGCTCATTGTCAAAGCTATGAACATTCCAAAACAAACAAAAAATGGAGCACATCAACAAAAATTTCATTTCACCTCTTTATTATTCATTCCATTCTTATATTAATACAAGAGTTTTTATCAATGTATTAAGTATAACATCAGCCGTTTCAGTGCAGCCATTTTAACATGGCGGCCGTCGATGGTAGTTGCCATATTGGTCAGCACCAACGAGAAGCAGTAAATACTGCGAAAAACTCTGTTTTAGTAGCCGCTATATTGGTCAGCACCAACGAGAAGCAGCAAATACTGCGATCAGACTGGATCAGACGTTCAAAACGGCCACGTTCATTTGTACAGCCACAGATAGTGCATGCTGTCTCTTTACATTATTCATACCTCCTTGGTACACATCAGTTCAAGGTCAATTCCTGCTCAACTAATCGACCAATAATATCGAAAGTCGAACTAAAGCATGATCGACTTATCATCACTACGTCACTCAACGTCACTGTCATGGCCGCTTAGATGTCAAATTACGCTCGCGATGTATATAATGCTTTGCTATTTTGTTGAATACATAAGTGTTTTAATCTGTAATTGTGTTTTGAAGCAATAAAAAAAGTGTCAAAATGGATGTGTTATAGCCTAGGCCATTTCAGGCGAAAGGGTCTTGGCCTAGCTAGTAGCTAGGCTAGGATACAACTTACCGGTCACGACGGATTTGAACCTAGGCCCCGGGGTCAGGTTTTAGGTCCTAGGTCCATGTCCATGATAAATAAAGCTTTTCCCGATGATACTGAGCTTTCAAGTCATGTCCCAGTGAGAGTATGTTATAGGCCCTGTTTGGTCCTAGGCTTCGGCCTAGTCTAGTGTATCAGTATCATACAACTGCTTAGCCTAGGGCCTAGGCTTATGTGAGGCAAAGCAGCATCTTTGGGCTTGGGGACAAAATTGACGAAAAACCAGGCCTACCTTAAAACCAACCTAGGAGCCTGCCATGTTGGGTTTAAAAAACATTGTCTCGATCTGAAAAGGCCTATCTAAATGTAGCCTAGCTAGGCCTAGGGCCTAAAACTAAATATTAACAAGAACTGGTAGGGCCTAACAGAAATAATCTGGTGGACAAAGGCCTAAGCCTAGCCCTACTCAATTATCTAGGACCTATTTTAAGTTTTGCCCATGCATAAACATAATTTTAATAATCGGTTGAATAATCGGTAATCGGATCATTTTTTTTAATAATCGGTAATCGGATCGGCCAATTTGAAGAATCGTCCCATCTCTAATTTTTAATGCAGAATGCGTAGTTAAACGCAAACATTGTAGGCGCTGTTCATTTTCCAACTGAAGGGCCAAGAGTGTCAGCTGAGTAATGACCTTGCTTCCTTGTGGAATTTGACGAATAGGCATGATAAAATGTGCTGTGCTTTATCGGCTACGGCGCTTCCCATCCCACTCTTAACGTCATGCAGCTGAGGGAACCACACTACTACATGACAGTCATAAAAAATACACGAAGTGGCCAGTTTCTTTCTCCATGAGCACAACACGAAATAATATTTGTATATAAACTCAAGACTGGATTAAATAAAGTTCGTGATTTTTGGGTCCCTTCATTTACTGTATACCGGGATGTACTGGACACAACCAAGCAGGTAGGCCTTAACCTACTGGTTCATCAACAGGTAGGGCCTTTTTTGTAAATTAAAGGAATTTTGAAAAAGCTCGACTCAGCTTGAAAATCAAGCTTTTTTAAATACTTAGCTCGACTTGGAAAATCCTCACACACCCCTAGCTTTTTAAGATTGTATTTAATTAGGTGTAGTATGATTGATTGATATTGATTACCCATACATAGGCTAGGTAGCTTTACATGATATTGATAATGTTCATAGTTTTCACCTTCAATTACATACGCCTTAATTTAACGTGTACATATTTTAGTGAGATATAATGCATGGTCAAAAAGAAACCGGAGTCTTTATGGTTATAATCATGAGTTAAAAGGAGACACTGAAACGACTACGAGTAGAGTACTCGTTAAGGTCTCATGTTCGCAGCTCAAGCATTACTTCCTTAAGCATTATTTCATTACCTTATTTGGTTAAGGCTGTTCCACCCTGTTTTTCCATTTTCTAAAATATGCAACTATTTAAAACTGTAGTGGATGAAATAGAAACCTGGCACTATAAGAACACCAAAACAATTTTTTTCAAATTTTTCTGATCGGGCACCCGGCATATATTGCATCTTCAAAATAGTTTCAAACTGCAATTGTATCTAGCACATCGTTCAACGTAGATAGCTGTGTTTCTGTGACATTTATGTTTGATTGTTTTTCTTCGCTTTAACAAAGAGAAAACATGGGATTTTACAATTTGGTATGTTCCACGAATTTTTTAGATAACCGGTATTTTTGTCAATTTGTACCGGAAAACGGAAAAATTCGCAGGGGTCACGGTTCCGAAAAAACAAACATATTTTCTCTTTGTTAAAGCAAAGAAAAACAATCAAACATAAATGTAACAGAAACACAACGATCTACGTTGAACGATGTGCTAGATACAATTGCAGTTTGAAACAATTTTGGAGGTGCAATATGACATGTGCCCGATCAGAAAAATTTGAAAAAAAAAATTTTGGTGCTCTCATAGTGCCAGGCCTCAATTTTATTAAACTGTATTTTTACATCGTGCATATTTTAGAAAATGGAACAGCCTTAAGAAGAAATGATGTCTTGAAGTTCACCCTTGGTGCATTTGGCACCTTAAGTGAGATATCAGCTTAGAATGACATGTGAAACATACGTTTTAATTACTAAGTAAAGTCCCATATTACGGAACAATATAACCGTTTCACATAGAATGAGAAAAATTAACTTTTGTTTAAAAACCGTGATATGGGCAACTGTTAAAAAGAGATTGATCGATTATGTATTCAAATTTTCTTGAACAAATTCTTGCAATGTTAATGATTAAAATAGTACATACTAACACATTCTGCAAGTTTCCCTAAATTTATTGGATGAGCAAAGCAAAGACTTCAATTTCATTGACCCCTCAGAAAATTTAGCTCATATGTTTTTTTTTCTGTTTGTTTGCTCTCTACCAACCACATGGCATGTCCGATCTTGATGAAAATTGGAGGGGACCTTCAAAATCTCTGAAATTAGAACTGTATTGTTTTTGGGTACAATCAAAGAAATAATTCTCATGAATATCGTACTTTTGCAATTTATTTTTATTTTTAGAGCGATATTTTCATGACATTTGGGCCGATTCTGACCAAATGGGTGGGGCTACAATGTTCATATTTTACATGTACATTAAGGTAATGGTTATGTTGCTTTATGAAAGAAAAAGTTAGCCAGAATACATAGAATAAAGGTTTTAATATGAATTTTTTGAGGTACGTAATAACAATTAACAATAGAAACTTGACAACATTCACCTAAAATGCGTTCCAAAAAGCTCTTGCAAAAGTAAAGAGACCCCACGCAAACTAAAAACTTACAAAAAATCTCATCCATCAACGCGACTAGAAAAAGCGTTTGCGAAGCTTCCTAGTAAGTGTATATAACTCAATATTGGCAAATTGATTTAGAAATATATTGGAATTAGTATTCCTATATTAACATTTTTATGAAAAATGGTAATTGTGTACTCTTTTATCAGAAAATAAATATTTTAAACCTGAAAGCTTGTACTAGACTATGTGTATTCCTCGGCGTGTTTTCTCAACTTTGAAACAAGAACGACTCATGAACAACAAATGTCAAAAGAAAATTGAGGGAATGTTAAAATAAAATTGCAACCATAATTGATTGACAATTGTTGGGTTTGTTACTTTCAAATCCTTAATAAACAATAAACACTAATTTTTTTTTTTTAAATACATGTACAAATGTTTAATGATGATCTGATTTCCCAAGAGAAAAAAAAATCCAAAATATGCATAAAATTGGAGTAAGGTTATCTTGAAAGAATGCCAATCGGCTGGAGTATATTGGTGTGAGATAGTATCCAATCCAAAAGCATATATCTTCGAAAAGTGATGGTGGCTGCCGGTGTGTGATCCGGGGGGGTAAGGCTCCAGGAGCTTTGATGGGAATTGGGAACAGAGTTGAGTAACTTCTTTGGGGGAAGGGGGACCAAACAATTTCTATAATTTTCATGAAAAATAAACTGAAAAAGGGTGGGGGTTGCCCTCATTTGTACACAGGGTGTCTACTAGGGATGTGCGAACCCACTTCTTTTACTTTCGAACTTAACTCGAACTTTCCCAGTTGAAAAAATCGAACTTCACAAAAATTTTGAACTACTATTGAATTCGGAACTCGAACCCAACTTAAAGGTAGGCCTATAGAGCGCTCCATCTTCTCATGTCCACTCTGGCGGCGAACGCTGGAAACGCGCTAGAGAGGATAGAATCTACACATGCTATCCTCGCGCGTAAGAAATTAACTAATTTAGATAAGTATTGTGATGTTCTATCGCGCACACAAGAAACAGCACCTACATGGAATCTAGTCTTCAACATCATATTTTAACAGAAATATAATTCAATCCGTGAAAAAATGCATTGGAGACACTGAAAACGTAATCAAACGCCGACTGGTTAACCAACTATACCTACTGTTATTTTGTTAGTTACACATTTCGTACGTTGAATATTATCTGTCCACAATCCACCTACCCACTTGCCATTAGAGTATATATTTGCTGAAGCCACTTATTGGAAGATAAGTGACTCAACACATGCACGGATTCGTTATTTCGTGTAAGGAATCTACAAGAAATTACGGAAACAAAACACATTCCCTCTCACTTATTCAGTGAGATCTTAATAAAGAGTGGTCTTCATATTAATATATTAAATTCATACCTAGTTGATAAGACTAATTCATTTTTGGCTTAAAACAATCAGTAGCCCTAGATTATATCACAATAAATGGGCTAAGTCCAGATTTACAAAACCCAACCTTGGCCGGGGATCGAACCCATGCCTCCCAAAAGACCACCGAGACCGCTGTAGTGTATTTATTTGTTGCTGAATTATTGGTGCATTTTGATATTATAATATAATGAATATCAAATTCTTAAGTTATTAAATCACCACTCCCAGTTATATAGTCCGCGCCCGGCCAGAGGGAGACCATGGGTTCAATTCCCGTTTTTGTTTTTTGTATTTATATTGGGTTTTTCGTAATCACAATAAAACAATCAAATCCCCTCAAGAGTAAGGTTTAAAAAATTTGAAGTATTGCATTTTAATACCTGGGCTGCCATGATTCCGAGAAAATTAAGCACAAAACCATGTTGACTTGTTATTCCCAATGTTCTTTTATATTGTTTATTTATTTATTTATTTATTTATTTATTTATTTATTTATTTATTTTATTAGCATTCCATTAATTCAACACTCATGTGCCCACAATTGGTAGGCGAGTACAGGACATTGTCATTAAGTGTACTAATCTAAACACAAATATTATAAAACATACAATTATAACAGATAACATCAACAATGTACCAGTCTAACAAGCGCCATATTATGCTTTCCCAGCCATATTAGGCCTACTTGTTTGACACCATGATTTTGTATTGTCATGTATAACAATATAATATTTATACAGGTAAAAATCGGTAGACATAGGCTAACCTAATATACAACAAAAGCTAATGCCATTTGACATCAATATTTACTAGGACATCTAAAATCTAATACTATCTAATATCACATCTAATGTTTTTTTATTGAATATAATATCTAGTCCTATGTAGGCCTATATTCCAGATATTCCCTTACAGTGTAGAAACTGTGTTGTAGTAAATAGTTTTTTACTTTGGATTTAAAGCTGATCCTAGATTGCAACTCATCATTTTGAGGACATATAATTTCATCTGGTAGCTTATTATAGATCTTCACTCCAATGTTTACCGGGTCACAATCCAGCAATTTCAATCTGTGGCCCAATTGATGTAGTTTAAACCTACTTCTTGTATTGATACCATGGAGTGACTCATTTGATTGAAAGTAGTGGGGAAAATCTCTGACAAACATTACTACTTCCAGAATATACAAGCTGGTTTGGTGTCTGATGTGATTGGTGTTTTGTCCAGTAATTTTTTATTTTGCATTCTAATAATTTAGGAACGCATAATGTTCATTGTTTACTGCTTTATTGTCTTCACTCTTCGCAAAGCTTGAGTGACTTTATTGTTGTTGCTTGAATTGAAACGCTGTGTGCTACTCTAGTATTGCATTACATTCCATATTAGGCCTATTATAGATTATAGAACATAACTAAATATTTTGCTTTGATATTAATAAATTTAGTCATTATATTGATATTATTTCAAAGTATGTTGGACTCTGTAACGTACTCTGGAATAATACTACGGCCACAAAAATAAACGGTTTATATCAATGTCTACATTCACAGGCGCCCGACAGACTATATCCGTAGGTATTTTAATTATAAATGCTGATATAAATACTAGAAATACTTATAAATAAATAAATACTAGGTTTTGAATTCATAATGAGCCACATGATACCTATTCTATTCCCCCAAAACCTTATATATTTACACTGTGCTTGTGTAGGATCATATGGGTGTTTACAAAGGTATCCTCGTTCGGCAGCCATGACGGTGCTACGCCCCCGCGACACTAGCGCATTCTAGGTGATTTTGAGTCCTCTATATCAAACCGTGAACAGGTAAAATAGTGATAGTCTGGACCGGCACCTCCATCATCCATTTTTTTTGGCATGTCAAATAATATGTGACCGTACACCACAACAAATTAGTAAAAATACTTTTTCCGAACTTCAAACTTTTTTTTCAAACTCGAACTTACAAACAGTTTGAGTTCGAATTTCGTACGTTCGCACATCCCTAGTCTCTACAAGTCTGGAATGACCAGGGAAATGGGTTAAATTTCCGAAATATACTTCTTCTCTCAAATATCTCTAAAACTCAACACATCCAATCTATAACTTTAAAGTGATCGCGGGCAAGCCCCCATTTTAATTAGGGTTGCCGTTTGATAATCGATCCGATTATTTCCCGTAATGATCGATAATCGAATAGCTGCTCGCCTTTCCTAAATTTTGTAATTAACCGCTCGCTCTGCACAATTTTATGAAATATTTCCAGTCAATACATTAATCGCTTTATTCCATAAAAAATTTGTCCACTGCGAGATCTACAACCCGCGTAAGGCGCAAAGTCTGAAGCGTAACACATCGCCCCTGCCTCGCTGCAGTTTAGGCAACTTGCATGGCAAGCGTGTGTTGCTGGGCAGCCTCATCGCTGTGCCTGCAGGTGCCGATTGCTCAACCTTGCCTCGTCACAACCGATATTAATACGCCACTCAAGGTCAACACAAGCATCTATCAAGATGCATTCCTCCCCAACCCACGCCAACTCAGTATCGCTTTACTTCATTCCGTAGTGCTACGATAGTAGGCCTATTATCTTTATCAGTTCTCTCAGGCCAATATTACGTTGTCTTCCAAAGTAATGTTGAATATTATTCATCTCGTCACGTAATAAATATCGGAGCATTGAATAGTTACTGATAATATCTTGTAAATGAATTAACGACAATCACAACAAAAGCTTGAATGAAACTTCACAGAACTAGGATTTCCGAGAACCACGCATGGGGGGGGGGGGGCGCGCTCTCTTGAAAGACGTCGCTAGTGCAAATTCATATGGCAACCCTAACTTTAATGTAGGCCTACAATCATTGCCAATCATAACATTGAAGGGCAAAATTATTTATTTGTTTTCTCAATCAGCCAAATGAACAGCCTGTAAAAATACAGTTTTCAATCTGGAAGAGTCAGGGAATATGGTAACCTAAAATTATTAGACACCTTGTGTACAACCTTTACATGCAACACTATGTTAAAAATTGAGAGGTTTCTGTTTAATTTTGCATGACAAAATTTCTGAAAAAGTACACCCCTTTCCCCACCAACCAAATAGTAAGTTCCAAGTTGACAGGCTGGGAAAGAATAGAGAACATAAAGCACAGTCGGAAGAGCTGGGGGCAACAACAAACACAAAACAAAAACTTCAAACTTTTCTTTCCCAACCTGCAAACTCTTATCCTATCCAAACTAAATTATTCCTTAAAAAGGCTATTCGACCGCATTTTTCTATTTTCCAAAATATGCTTCCAAGTCAAAATATAGTGAATGGCTTTGAAACCTGGCTCTTTTATAAAATCAAAACTATTTTTTTCTAATTTTTCTGATCCGGTACACGGCCAATATCGCCACCTCAAAATAATTTCAAACTTCAATTTGCCAAGGCACACCATTCAACATAGAGTGTTGTGTTTTTGTGACATTAATTTTCAACTGGTTTTCTATAGGCTGACTGAGAGAAAAAATAATTTTTTAATCAATTGTCTTTCCTGCAAATTTTTTCGTTTGGCGGTACAAACGGTACTAAATACCACCAAAGCAAAAAATTCGCATGAAAGACTATTGTTGGATGAGCGTAGCGAGCGAAGCGAAGATTCCATTTCACTACACTGGAGAAAAAAATCCGGAATGTTTTTTTTTTTTTTTTTTTTTTTCTTTCTGTATTTTTGTCTGTCTGTTAACACGATTCCGGCTAAACCGATACTCCGATTGCGATGAAATTTTATGGAGGCCTTCAAAATCTCTGAACTAAGAACTGCCACGTTTTTGAGCGCAATCGAAAAATTATTTCTCATGAAAATCGCAATTTTACGATTTTTTTTTCGATTTTTAAAAAAATTTCTTCGACTTATAACTCCTACATGCTTTATCCGATTGCAATTATTTTTTTACAGAACCTTAATTTTATGAATTGATATATTCGTGTGAAATTTGAGCGTAATCAAATAATTATTTCTCATGAAAATTTCAATATTACGATTTTTTCCTTTTTTTAAATTACGATTAATTTTTTAAAAAAATAAGTAAATTTTTTATTTAATTTGATTTAATTTTAAAAAAAATTTCAACAAAGTTCTGATTTTTTCACAGAACAACAGAAAATCCGCAAAACACATGGCAGCTTAATTCACCAATTACGCTCATCCAACAACGCGGCGGGACTTAAGCGTTTTCCTAGTTTTAAAAAAAAAAATCTCTCAGTCAGCCTATAGAAAACCAGTTGAAAATTAAACACAACACCCTACGTTGAATGGTGTGCCTTGGCGAATAGGAAATTATTTTGAGGTGGCGATATTGGCCGTCTACCGGATCAGAAAATAAAAAAAAGTTTTTATTTTATAAAAGAGCCAGGTTTCAAAGCCATTCACTGTATTTCGACTTGGTAACATATTTTGGAAAATAGAAAAACGCGGTTGAATAGCCTTAAGCCTTTTCCACACTTCTTCAACATTGCTAATTAATCAAATTATGATGAAAATTTTAGCACTGACATTCTAAATAAGAGATGACATGTTCAATATGAATGACGTAGGTTATTCAGATCTACAAGTATTTATTAAAATAATTTTATTAAGTATCTTAATTCTTTACATATTTCATTATAGTACATTTTTTTAAATAAAATAGTAATATAGTACTAGTATAATACCCAAGTGATTATGAATTTGAGTGGTGGTTTTGGCACCTGGCTTTTCACTTATCATATTAGGTAATAGTAATACTAATATATAAACTCTTCTTCATTAATGAAAATCATACCCTTGACTCCATGAGGTAGTAGGGAAATGGAAGAGATCCCTTGTTAGCCATGTCCTGGTTAAAGTTAGGTCAACAAGGCAGTGAATATAAAATTAATGTGGGGCCTTCCAGTAATGCAAGCATATTATGTAGAGAGTGGTCTTTCTGCCAAAGGTTAGTTAATTCCCATCAAAACTAAAGTATTATAGATGCCAAATAAGTACTAGTAGTAGTCCATGTACCGGTACATAACACAGTAGTTTAAGATTTATTCAATTGTTCATGTAAGTGGGCTCAACTACATATTTTGTGTTTGTAGCTTTGACTAAAAGTTACACGAGTACTATATTAAAATTCCTTTTAATTACATTGTGAGAAAGATCAAAACAATAAGAATTTAAAAAATTGAATTGTAAGAATTTGATAATATAATTATTATTTTTGGTAGGGCTGGGCTATGACATATCATTCAATTATCGATATCACACGAAAAATTTCGATATGATATCAATATATCCAAATAAAAAAAACAAAATTTCGAAATTTAGCATTTTTTTGTGTAAATTTCGATATTTCGATATGAAATCAAATATCTATATCGAATTTTTTCCAATTATCGATATTATATCGAAATATCCATCTTTTGGCCCAGCCCTAATTTTTGGCATTAAAAGTCTTCACGAGACAGACATGTCCTTGGAACATTCATAAGCACTCAAATTCAGATGTACAATGCTCTGGAGAAAAATTGAAACAACATATGTGAATTCTTAAATGCACAAGACATATTTTTATGCAGAAGAATATACAACAAACAGAATTGCTTTGTGTAATAAACCCTACTATACACCATTGTTATGCATAAAGTGGACGCAACAGGAAAAAGAAGAGCTTTCTCCCGTCGCGTTGACTTGACACTTAACAATGGTGAGTAGTAGGGTTTATTACATAAAGCAATTCTGTTTTGTTATTCTGCATAAAAATATCTGTGTATTGTGTACATCTTGTTTCAAGTGCTTATGAGCTTGCCAAGGACATATCTGTCTCGTGAAGACTCTTAAAACGTTTTGCTGGGTCTCCATAACTAGTAGTTAACTATGGCAGGCTATGTTCACACATTTTAATTAAGTTGTAATGAAAGTGGTTTTCCCATACTATGTACATACATAGATATAGAGATACTGGCACAATATCTATGAGTGTCGGTACATTCCTGTGCATCCAATAGAAATTATTCAGTTCTTGTCTGCAGCAGTGAAATGGTTGATTGGATATTGCTTAACGTCTCATATTTATGCAACTTGGCTAATTGAGACGAAGGGAGGGACGTAAGGGGCGACGCGGGGGGACAAGGGGTGGACAGGCCTGTGCTGGTCAGAACCAGCCACAAGCGTATGGGGAGGGCAGGGGTTCCCCCCCACGTTGTGGTCGTCTCCGTCTGTGTCATCATCCGTCCGTGTTGTCATTGTCGTCGCCGTCGGGGAGTCACAGGGAAGGGGAAAGTTCCCCGACGACGACCCAGAGCTCGCCATTAGTTTCAGGGAGAAAAACTTCCCTAATCACGGGCCAAACCACGAGAAAGTTGCGAGTTGAAATTTGATGGCCCTGCAGCAGTCAAGAACACATGAACACATCTGCCACAAACATGCATTTCTGGTAGAGAGATTGATATGCCTAGCTGGTTCATTTTACATACATGTGTAGGCACAATCACCTGCATTCAAGTAGACTAACTAGTACATTTTTGCCAAGAGGTAAGTGGTGTTGGTTAACCTACAATACTTATTATGTAGCTTTAAATAAATAAGTTATGAGAGTCAAAACATATTTTTAAAGTGGGAGATCCGTGGTTCGATTCCCGGTTGGGGCGGACTTTTTTAATTTCTGAATTGTAGTAAATAAAAACAATTACACCCACGGGAGTGTTTCCCGATTATCCAAATCGAGAAATAAACCCTCGCTCATACCTGCGTAAAGGTAATGACATTATAATTAATGTTTGGTGGTCAGTTCAAAGGCAGCAGATATTCGTTGCAGTGCTGTTCCATCCATTCAGATGTAAATGCAACTACAATTCAGAGATTAAAATGTACCCGTCCTGATGGTCTAGTGGTTAAGACGTCCACTGGAATGTGGGAGATCCGGGTTCGATTCCCGGTTGGGGCGGACTTTTTTAATTTCTGAATTGTAGTAAATAAAAACAGAACAATAAGGTTTATCTCCTACAATACAACGTCATGAAATAAAACCCAAAATGGTGAGTGCAGTTAGTTAGACATTGGAGACATCACAGATTACCAATTTGCATAAGTGTGCAAATATGTGGTAATGAGATCGCTAAACAAATTTCAACATGAAACAAACTAATTCTAAAGCACACCCTCCATGACCTCAGCAAACTAGGCACTTGAATTTGCTAAGGTGACCATATTTTGAAAGTTACAAACTGGGACAACTAAAGTGTAAGAATATGTACTTTGTACTCCATGGACCATTTTGGGGTCTGTGGTAGAGCCCCAGCCGCTGGAGGCAAATTTGATTTCGATATATATTTTGTCAAATGCCCAGAAAACAGCGTTCTGACATGAAAATATGAATTAAAAATTGTTTTAATGTGTACATTTTTGTAGTCATAAAATCTTTATCTAGTGGTTTAAAAATGATACAAAATAAAATACAAGCACTGCAGAAAATAATGCGTGTAATGTATTGCAGTATTGATGAGGGCATCATACTAATGAATTAATGAAAAACTTAATAACAATAAAGATAATTGAATTTGTATAAATGCATGTTTTAACTTTTAATACATTTTTTCTTCACAACAAAATAATTAGTGTAGGTGTGTAATTAATTAAATATGTAGTTCAGTTGCATCTTGCATGATTATTACATTTTGATTTTTCATTATCTATAAACAAAATCAAAGCAAATAATGACTAAGAAAATTAGGGGGTGCAAGTCTTGATTTTTTTATTCAAGTCGACTGGAGTCTGAGTACTTCAGTCTTTTTTTAAATTTAACTACCTATTACTCTTTGACCATTTTTTTTTTATTTATGTTCAATATTAATTTTATTTATTGATATGTCTAGGCCTATGTTGGTTCCATAAGTGAAAAAGTAACATCTAATTGATTTAAAATGTAATCTCTCTCGAGATCATTTTAATGATCAAGCACAAAATGTTATTAGGGCTAGGCTATGACATAATTCAGTAGTAACTGGTATTACATGAAAATGTTGATACATACATTACAGTGACATATATTTTTTATTATTTGTGTCAAAAAAAGTTCAGAACTTCCTAAAAGAACATGAATTTGTATCAAAAGGCTGAGGTTAGTATTATGGATATTCCGGGTTGGTTAATGTAACGCCATGATGGCAAGAATAGACAACGATTTACGTTTTCACACTCGAGCGCGACCCGGCACCTCCACCAAAATCATTGAATAATACTTGTACACCCCTAAAGAAAATAAATTTACTTCTTGGAAGTGGAAGAACTCAATGTTATTACTATTAGTATTTATCCGAGTGTATTTTTTCACGTAAAACATTATCCTTCCACACGGTACAGTTGACTGAATACCGGGACATTGCCCCTCCAAAATTGCAAACCGGTACAAATAACGTCATTTTAATGAGTCTCTCGGGACACCGGTACAAGTGTTCTGAAAACGGTACTGTACCGGTCAAACCGGTACGTCTGGTCACCTTAGAAATTGCACACATTGTATAAAACTAACACAATATTTATGCAAATATGAAAATTGTGACTGAATACGTAATGCGAATTTTAATTAATATTTAAATGCCTGTCATAGAAGACATCGAAGTAGATGAGGAGGTGTTGAGCCTGGCTAGCAAACACTGAAAGTCCACAGCCCGAGAAATTGGTGATACGTCACCCCCCGACCTGACTTATGTTGGAACCGGGTGTTTGATTATTTATTTATTTCAATACAGGCCCTTAACTTTCTCTGCAGAGACCCGTAATCATTTAGCATATTTTGGGGGTATTTCCTGCAGCTAACAAGGTCTATGAATGATTGATATATTATTATGAAACTGCATTTTTTAGTTGATTTGGATTAACCTAACCGTTAGGTCATAATGTGCCACTCTAGCCTACGGGCAGTGTTGTGCCAGATAACCAAAAATATTATCTAGATAAAGATAAGATCTTTCCTAAAAAAGTATCTAGATACAGATAATAGATAATGGACATGAATTGTATCTAGATAAAGATACATATACTGGCAATGTATCTAGATAATAGATAATAGATACTTTTACAAAAAAAAAATCGGCTTAAAGACCCAATTCAATTTTCCGTAATACGTTTCAGGGTTCTAGTCTAGGTCATGCCTTCTTTAGTCAATGGGAACAGGGAAGGATAGTTTGACTGAAATGTTTGGGATATTATTTTTTTAAATGAGCCTTTTTAAAGCTAAGTTTGCTATTCAAATATTAACGATATTGAACTTTCAGAAAGTTCATGTTTGTTAGCTTGTAGGCGAAATTTTGAAAAGTTCAAGTTTATCTAAAATAATACAATCTAAGCTTACGTTCGTATTAAGTTATTTTAAAAGTTCAAATAAAAATAACCTTTTCCCTGGTCAAGTTAAACGAAGACATTGCAAAGGGGAAGACAAACTTTTTGGATAAGCGAAGCGAAGACCAATAATTTCACTGACCCCCCAAAAAATTAGCTCGGGTGTTTTTTTTGTTTGTTTTTCTGTCTGTTTGTTCGCTCTCTACCGGGCAAACGGCAAATATGCGATCTTGATGAAAATTGGAGGGTACCTTTGAAATCTCTGAACTTAGGCTTGCCACGTTTTTTGGTACAATCGAAGAAAGATTTCTCATTAATTGTTCTTCTACGATTTTTTTCGATTTTTAATGCGATATTTTCGTGATATTTGGCTCGCGACCGGGCAAAGCAGCTACTCCGATCTTGATGAAACTTTATGGGAACGTTTGAAATCCTTACAATTATATATATAATGATGTTAGGGACATTTAAAGAAACATTTCACATAGAAATTGTACTTTTACGATTTTCCCCAGATTTTTAACACGATATATTTTCGTGATGTTTGGGACGATTCTGACCAAACGGATGGGGCTACAACGTTCATATTTTACATGTACTTTAAGATTATAGTGATGTACTGCCTTTTGAAAGAAAAAGTTGAAAAATTTGCCAAAATTCATAGAAATAAAGGTTTTAATAAAAGCCTTTTATAGGTGTATAATTAACAAGTAATATCAAATGTTTAACTATAGAAACTTGACAATAATCACCTACAATGCTTACAGAAGCAAGTCTTTTGGCCTCGAGATATTTTGCATTCTATTGTTATCCCACGCATAGTAAAACTCACAAAAAGCTCATCTATCAATGCGACTAAAAAAAAAGCGTTCGCGAAGCCCCAATTGAAAACAATGGTCATTCTTTGCTTATAAAAACCACATGTGAAAAAGCTAACAGATTGAATTGCGATCTAGGTTTTGGCCAATCTAAATCTTCCCATTGAAAATCATGACAAAAAACAAACACTATTTTAGACGACGTGTTAGCATTTATTGATAGTGATTCTGATTTTTTGTATCTGTTATCTAATGTGAAGATTCAGATAATAGATAACCAGAAATATTATCTGAGATAAGATAATAGATACTTTGAAATCTTGTTATCTAGATAAGATAATAGATAACACAATGTTATCTAGATGATTATCTAGATAACATTATCTAGATAACGGCACAACACTGCCTACGGGATATGGGAAGGAAAATCCCATGCTGGTCAGAACCAGCTATAGGGAGAAAAGGGGGGAGTTACGTCGCGGTCTTCATAGTCTTTTGTCATCGTTTGAGTTTTCATGGTCGTCGTCAAGGGAAGGGGGACAGTTCCCGATAATAACTACCAGATCTTGCCTCTAGTTTCAGGATATAATATACTCCCCTCCTAATAACTAGCTGATGTTTGCAAGATGGACTTTCTCTTTCCTCGCCCTATTACTATTAGCAATGCTCTGGGCCAAATTCTACCCTGGGCCCAGACGGAGGACGTATGAAAGGAGATAAAGATATGGGTAGTAGCAGTGGGCAACTACAGTAGGTTTGGCAAAATGACTGCTTATCAGTCAGTATGGTAATCAATAATCATAAATTAATATTGATAATCTACATAGGACAAAAGTTGTGTCATTTCTTACCTAACTATGCAAAGGTTACAAATTATATGCATCCTGGATGCAGGAACAGGTGAGCAATAATCCTAAATGGAAGATATTTATAACCAAATGTTGCATAGGTTTACTATTTCAAGTGAAGATTTGCTGTAAACTCCAATTTAATTTGTGGTGTAGGACTTGAAGGTTCTTACATCATAGTTAAACCTTTGCAGTTTTTTTTTAAAGCAATAAGCAACAAACAAAATGTAAAACATATTTCAACCATAATGAATCAGAATAATGATGGGTAGTAGCATGGCACCACCAACACAAACATAGTGTATAATAATGGTTAGCACAATTCTGCAACAATAAGCAACAATAACAATAATAAAATGAGGATCGGATTATCGTAAAAAAAAACTAGCATAACCATTAAAAATATCTGTACACTGCCAGCAAGCAATAGCTTACAGTACTATATGCCCAGTATGAACGGATAAATTAAGGGGCATGGACATAAACATGTTTATATATGTATAATGCAGACAGGAAATGCATGGTGGCCCAGTAAGCCAAAAATGCAGGCATATGAAACAAAGATGGTTGGAAGTATTTATAGGCGGAACCAGATAACCTGGTGGTCGTCAAGGTTAAGCGAGAGCACGCACGCTAACGTTTACAATTTACACACAACTGACATTAGGTAGGGCCTACCGTATTTGGTCATGTTATAGTGATATGTTATCACATATATCAACATTTTATAAGCTGTGAATAAACTATAAAGAGTTATCCTAGAGAGTATTTTAACGAAATAATGATTTCAACTTCAAGTAGTAATTACGATTACGAAAGTGGTTTTTTGGCTTGTTAGTAATGGTGTGTCCAAAGTTCCAGCTGTTTATAATGCCAACCTGGCCAGATGTGATGTCAATATTAGGAACATCAAAATGTCATGATTTTATTCGTACACTTCATAAATACTTTATTTTTAGGATATATTGCGCAAGGCTTAGCTTTGAAATAGTCGTGTTTTTCTTCGAAAGCAGTTTTAGAGACCGCTATTTTATTTAGTTTTTGCCGATCCTGTGGCCATAGTGCGCAGGCGACAGTGCTGCGATCCCTCGGCGACCACCACCTTAACTGGTTCCACCTATAATATTGCATGGACATTTTAAAAGAACCATGTTTGATATACTATTGTAACTATTAGGTGGGGATGCACATCGATACTTTTTGCATTATCGATTATCAAAATGGGAATGTCATTATCGATATCATCAACAAAACCTGTTCCAATCTATAAGTGGAACCTCAAGACTTGTGGCAAGTGTAAGTCATAACAATAATATTGCGTTCTGTTTGCTGCCTCGCTGTTTTCGATGTCAATTGTGTTTGACTTCCATTATCGACTGATAGCTCATTTCCAAACATAAATCTCGAGTGTGACACCAGCAGCCCAGTCAGTGCATGACACAACTGAGATAATCTCCGTCTTTAGAGTTTTGGTTAGTGCCACTATGGACCAATTATTTTATATTTTGATAATCAATAATGAATTTTGGTTATCGATTATTGAAATTATCCCCTTTATTGATTATCGATCGATAATATCGATTATCGTTTGCATCCCTACTATTAGGTACAGTTAACTTAAATTTTGCTGCAGTTAAACATTTTTTTGATAATGCAGACCATCTGTATGTTTGTCTAGCTGTCATTGGGGAAACCTCTCCCTCCCCTCGACAGCCTTCCTAACGACAATGACAATGTAATTAACACCCTGCTGTGGCTGGTTCTGCGACATCTGCCCAGCACGGGTCAGTCCAATTAGTAATCATCCTTAGTTTGTCCTCCCACATCCACATGTAGGTAGTGCATTCTGAGATGAACTATCGGTTGATAAACTAAATAAACCAAACCAACTGAAAATCAGTTATGAGTTATGACTGAGTGGGAAGACTCTAAATATGAATTTATGTATGTATTTTATTTTTATTTATATGGGTATCAAATACTAAATATTGTTAGGAATACCACCATCATCATTTCATTATCCATCGCCGTTTCCTGCTTCTGGCACGGTCAGCTTGGGTTTAGCAACAAATTTTTTCCACTTCTTTCTATCCTCCCACAATTGTATCTCTTCCACATCTTCCCCACTCTCTCCTCTTGCCTCCAAGTCTCCTGCTATGATGTCCTTCCACCTCTTCCTTGGTCTACCCTGTATTCTTTTTCCTTCTTCAATCCTTCTTTCATACATTTTCTTTGGCATCCTATTTTCCCTCATTCGTTTCATACGACCATACCATCCATACCACTCGCACTCCACTTGCGAGTGGACAGGCCCAAGTCAACAAGTCTGTCGACACGTCGCCCCTGAAGATGGAGAATGTGACTTCTCCGAAACGTCGGGCAGGGAGGGGTAAGTTTGAACCTCCTTGTTATTATTCGCGGAGAAAAGCCCCATTCAGAAATAATTATTTAACATATACCCGTGAAAACTTGAAATTAAACATATATATATATATATATATATATATAGCATATATATATATATATATATATATATATAGTTTAGATTAGAGAAGGGTTGACAGGTTGGGAAAGCATAGAGAACATAAAGCCCAGCCTGAAGGGCTGGGGGCGACAAAACTTTTCACCTGCTGATGACAACTGTAGCTAATTTAAAGTTGTTACCTTAATCCACGACGCGTTTCGTCCTTCTGGGACTCTTCAGGCGGATGGTGGCCACTAAAAATCAGCTAACTACATGCAACCAAAACTCACAACACATAACCAAACCTGTGGTAGGGCCACGCAAGAAGTAAATTCTGCAAGCATGTTGTCATCATCAGCAAGGTTACTTCACACACCATTCATACTGGGGCACACAGTCAGCACAGACAGTAAGGGGGCTTCCCTCCCAACTCTGGTGCTCGGGAGACAAGAAATCCATGACTTACCCTGGATTCGAACCAGGACCCTTGGCAACAAGAGAAGAGCTGCCCCTCCTGCTGTTGCTGGGCAAGGGTGCCTCTTCATTCATACAAAGAGAAAAGGTTAGAGATAGGAAGGGTGGAAAGTCACAACACAGCACAACCAGTGAGGGGGCTTCCCTCCTAGACTCTGGTGCTTGGGCAACAAAAGAACCATGTCTTACCCTGGATTTGAACCAAGACCCGTGGCAACGAGAGAGGCTGCCCTACTAATTGTGACTGGGATTCGAAAACGAAAGGAAACAATATATATATATATGTTATCATCGTTAAAACATAATGCTTACATTATGCTTGTTTGATGTTATTCTTGTGTTTTCATTCTCTCTTGAAGTGCTTTTGTATTTTAGTTTTATAGGCCTATTTGAGTTGCTTTACTGTCTTTGACAAAGATTGGTGAAATCCAGACGAAACGTGGTAATTCGAAAAAAGTAAATTTAATTATTTAACAATGATAACACATAAATAACCACAAAAACCTAAGAAAATCCATACATATATTTGAATATACCAGTATAAGGTTTTTAAGCATAAGCCCGCTGTGAGGACATTATTAGTCAATGATAGCAATTGTAATAAAAGTATGCCCCGACTGGGGATCGAACCCAGAACCTCTGGCTTAACGCACCATAGCTCTACCAATTGAGCTATCGAGACATAAGACATCCATTCTTCATTAATCTGCTATTTGTTGTGACTATTGACATCCATGATATGAATCGAACAGACGATGCAATGTAGCTGTCATTACTGAAAGAACACATGGAAAAATCCAATCACTTCTCGTCTCCCATGATTTGGGTAGTATGAAATATGAATATAAGGTTTTTAAGCATAAGCCCACTTTGAGGACAATATAAGTCAATGATAGCAATTGTAATAAAAGTATGCCTCGACTGGGGATCGAACTCAGAACCTCTGGCTTAACTAGTGATGTGAAATTACCGGTAATTTATAATTTGGTAAATTACCCGGTAATTTACCAATGGTCGGTATAATTTCGAGTGCCTGGTTCAGGGAAAAATGTTTTTAAAATTGGGCATTTATTCAGTAGGGCCTACTGGTAGAGTAACCGGTATTTAAGGCCGATTCATTATTTAATTACTAGGCCTATGTGCATCTACACTCACTTGTGTAGCCTATTTGTTTTGTAGAGTGGTGGAACAATGCACCTAGGCACACACACTTTTGTTAAGTGGTAAGTGTGCCATTTGGCTTGATAGTAGGCCTACCATGGTTAGGGAGCCACCTACTATTGAGTCAGTGGGGACAATGTATCACGACATGTGTGACTGTGACTGTACAGCCCACTCAAAGTTTTTGCTATAAAAGTAACTTTTTTAGCTACATCAATTTAAAAAATCGTAGTCCTATAGCAGGCCTAATGCAAAATATATGCATGCACAGCTACCTTCTCTACCCTAATGACATAACCTTAAGAAAATAATGACAATGTTTTAAAAAGATAACTAGTAGGCCTAACAAAGAAAATGTCCCTTGGGATTTTGAAGATAAAGTTTAAAGAAAGAAAAGTAAAGTAAAGATTTCAAATTTACAGTAAATTTTGGCATTTTACGGTAATTTACCACATTGTAATTTACCACGTAAATTACCGTAATTTGTAAACGGGTAAATTACCGAGAATTGGTAATTTACCGCGTAAATTACGTATAAAACTCACATCACTAGGCTTAACGCGCATACTTTTATTACAATAGCACTTTTTCAAGTCAAATTCATTTTGAAAACATAACAGCAAGACAATAACAAAAGAAAACCAAAACAATCTAGTACTTTCCAAGGTGTAACTAAAATATGGGCTTAAAGGCTTATTCACAACAAACTTAGGCCGCTAACTTAGCAGCTAACTTTTCCTCTTACTTTAGGTGGCTGTTCACGATGACTTTTTCTGAGGTAAAGTTCACGCTGCCTTAACTTGCATTATAAATTTGCATCCTATTTCCTATTTTGCCAGTATTTGAATTAAAATAACATTTATAACAATCAAATAACAATCTTCTTGTGCTCGACTGGTAGTTTAAATTAAAAGAACAGCATTTTGTCAAACCAATTTTGTTGTTTCTTTGGCATCCATCTTTGCAATATTTTATTCTCTAGGCGCTCTCTGATTGGTTCATTCTTAAGGTTAAGTTAACTACTAAGTTTAAGTTTGGAGTTTGCAAACTTTCGGCCGCTGATAAGTGTAAGTTTAAGGCTAAGTTTTGTCATGAACAGACATGTTGTTTTCCATAAGACAAACCTTTAAGACTGTTTGCCAAGCTTGGGCCAACTTTTTTTACAATGTTAAATGCCCATTTAAAAAATTGCTCGATTGTCATATCCAGCTAATTTCACATACAGAACGTACCGCTTTTTCACCATTAATTTTCATCCAAAAATCTGCATTTTTGGGAGGCTGTTCACAAACGATGAGCGCGTGTCTCTATCAAAGCCGATTTTGAAATTTCAAATATTTGTCTCTTACACATAATTGGGAAATTACTACAAATTAACAGTTTGGTATCAAATTTACGGTCAGTTAATAAGAAAAGTGATCAGTATTTGGAAAATGTGCCTTGATACCAACTACAGTATTACATATTTTTTGGATGAGCGTAGCGAGCGAAGCGAAGATTCCATTTCACTGCACTGGAGAAAAAAATCTGGAATGTTTTTTTTCTTTCTCTTTTTTTGTATTTTTGTGTGTCTGTTAGAACGATTCCGGCTAAACCGATACTCCAATTGCAATGAAATTTTCTGGAGACCTTTGAAATCTCTGAACTTAAAACTGCCACGTGCAAAAAATCGATCGAAAAATTATTTCTCATGAAAATTGTAATTTTACGATTTTTTTAAATTTTCTTGTTTTTTTCTGTTTGTATTTTTGTGCGTTTGTTAACACGATTCCAGCTAAACCGATACTCCAATTTCGATGAAATTTTCTGGAGGCCTTCAAAATCTCTGGACTTAGAACGACCACGTTTTTGAGCGCAATCGAAAGATTATTTCTCATGAAAATCGCAATTTTACGATTTTTTTCGTTGTTCTTATTTTTTCTGTTTGTATTTTTGTGTGTTTGTTAATACGATTCCGGCTAAACCAATACTCCAATTGGGATGAAATTTTCTGGAGGCCTTTGAAATCTTTGAACTTGGAACTGCCACGTTTTTTAGCGCAATCTAATAATTATTTCTCATGAAAATCGCAATTTTTCGATTTTTTTTTCGATTTTTAAAAATTGACTTCGACTTATAACACCTACATGCTTTAATCGATTGTAATGATTTCTTTACAGAACCTTAAGTTTATGAATTAATATATCCGTGTGAAACTTGAGCGTATTCAAAAAATTATTTCTCATTGAAATCCCAATTTTACAATTTTTTTTTATTTAAATAATTGTCTTTGACATAGTTATAACATCTACATGCTTTATTCGATCATAATGATTTTTTTACAGAACCTTAATTGTATGAATTAATATATTCGTGTGAAATTTGAGCGTAATCTAATACATAATAAAGAACCTTTATTGGTCTCTGCAGCCAGAGCTGTTGCCTTGCGACACAGAATAACAATCAATTGATGAAAATAATACATTGAAATTAAAAATTTGCTGTCGCAAATATTTGGGGGTGCGCGTGCGTATGTGCGCATATGCACGAGCCGCCCCTGCTTATAACACCTACATGCTTTATCCGATTGTAATGATTTTTTTACAGAACCTTAATTTCATGAACTTATATATTCGTGTTAAATTTGAGCGCAATCGAATAATTAATTCTTATGAAAATTGCAATTTTACGATTTTTTTCTTTTTTAAAAATTACGATTAATTAAAAAATTAAGTTAATTTTTTTTGTAAATTTAATTTAATTAAAAAAATTAAGTTAATTTAAAAAAAAAATAATTTAACTAAAATAAATCTTCGACTAAGTAATGTTTTTTTCACAGAACAACAAAAAATCCGCGTAACACATGGCAGCTCAATGCACCATATACGCTCATCCAACAACGCGGCGGGACTTAAGCGTTTTCCTAGTTTTAAAAAAATACGCTCATCCAACAACGCGCCTGAAAAAGCGTTTGCGAAGCTTCCTAGTACCGGTACTTAACATTTTGGTGCAAACCACAACCAGATAGGACAAATGATAAAACTTCCAAGTGATCCTGACTTTACCTCTGCGATCTGCGTCAAAACCTGGTTTTCTCAAGCTTAGCCAACAGTCTTAAGTTAGCGGATAAGTTAGCTACTAAGTTGGTGGTGAAAGCAATTTAGGCTACTATTGCTGGTTACTCAACCTTGACTTTGAAGTATAACTTTTAGTAGTAGGACCAGTACAAAAGGCCTCTAAATTAGCCGAGTCTCGGTTAATCGGAGCTCGGATAAACGAGGTATTACTGCATACTTTCGTTCTTAAGTAGTTTGCTACTTGTGAAGCTACTTTATAATAGTAGTGACGCTACTTTACAGCTACTTTCGTGTTTTGTTACCACACACTAGAGTAAAATTTTGTTTGTGTTCATTAGGACGTAGGCCCTGGCCTGTTGCAATAAAGCAATCCAATATGCACCTTATGCCTTAAGAGAATAAATTACCAATTTTATTACCGGTACAGGCTTATTTCTTTCAAACAGTCATTAGTTTTTTTTTTCAGGTTACGTTTTGTTAAGAGGGAGATAGATAGGATAATTTAAAATGAAAAAACTCAATACCAATGATGTTGTAAAATAGGTTATCAGGACATACAAATGAAACACTGCTAAGACATTCCCTTCATAGCCATTTTCCTACACAAAATGTCTGAATTCAGCACTGTTTCCTTTCTGTTGGATGAGCGTAGCGAGCGAAGCGAAGATTCCATTTCACTACACTGGAGAAAAAAATCCGGAATGTTTTTTTTTTGTCTGTTTGTTAACACAATTGCGGCTAAACCGATACTCTAATTGCGATGAAATTTTTTTGGAGAGAACTGCCACGTTATTAAGCGCAATCAAAAAATTATTTCTCATTAAAATCGCAATTTTACAATTTTTTTTTATTTTTAAATAATTTCTTCGACTTATAACACCTACATGCTTTATCTGATTGTAATGATTTTTTCACAGAACCTTTATTTTATGAATAAATATATTCGTGTGAAATTTGAGCGCAATTGAAAAATAATATCTTATAAAAATCGCAATGTTACGATTTTTTTAAATTTTTAAAACATTCTTCGACCTATAACACCTAGGTACAAGCTTTATCCAATTGTAATGACTTTTTCACAGATCCTTAATTTTATGAATTAATATATTGGTGTGAAATTTGAGCGCGATCGAAAAATAATTTCTCCTGAAAATCGCAATTTTACGCTTTTTTCGTTTTAAAAAAAAATTCTTCGACTTATAACACCTACATGCTTCATCCGATTGTAATATATTCACAGAACCTTAATTTTACAAATTTATATCTTTGTGTGAAATTTGAGCGCAATTGAAAAATAATTTCTCATGAAAATCACAATTTTTTGCTTTTTTCCTTTAAAAAAAGTAAAAACATATGCTCATCCAACAACACGCCTGAAAAAGCGTTTGCGATGCTTCCTAGTTTTATGTTAACCTATAGGGTCTATAAAATTTCCTGCCTAAAACTTTCCTATCTTATACATTTTTCCCACCAACTACGTACAAAAACCGGTTAAATAAATAAATAAATTCATATTGGGAGTCAACCCACTCAGTCACATAACGTATTTTCAGTGGAAGACAGTAAAAAAAGTGAACATTCACTACAGAAGATACATTTTTACCAGCCGCACTTGCGCATTTGTATCAGCCTTCTGTCCCTCGGCGAGTAGCACCCGTGCCTATGAGTGCGAGAGAGATGGATGCGGATATCAGAATAGTGTCGATTTTAAGCTACAGTTACCTGTTAATAGTAGCTTGCTACTCGCTACTTTACTACATTTTCAATAGTAGCGCACTATCATCCTCGCTACTAAAAAAGTAACATGTATAAGTAGCGTGCTACTTAACAACACTGGATGTGACCTACGAGTTCAAACCATCTTATTCAGTTGTGATATTTTCCAGTTGAAAATATTGTGATGCTCGTAATTCTGTGATTTTCTGTGATAATGCACAATTGAACAAGATAGACTAACTAGCAACCTTCTTTAGCATGCTTTTGCAGTGTAGACTTCACACCAAACAGGACAGTGCTCGCTGGCAGGCCCACCCCACATCCATCCTCTTGGTATGGCTAAGTGAGTTAGTCCATGTCTGACCACTCCCCACACATCTGAAATGCCATCACAATTATTAGCATAGCTAGTAGTGATGACATCGGGTAGTAAATATTGGAGTCGACTCCGGAGCCTTTGGAACCGGGTAGGAGTCGAC
This sequence comes from Sweltsa coloradensis, assembly GCA_024449915.1. Lineage (NCBI taxonomy): Eukaryota > Metazoa > Arthropoda > Insecta > Plecoptera > Chloroperlidae > Sweltsa > Sweltsa coloradensis. The sequence goes on from JAMZAV010000162.1 coordinate 130,395, forward strand.
TCCCCGATCCGCAATAAAAAAAAAAAAAAAAAAAAAAAATTGATTTTTTTTTGCAAAAGTTATTTTTAGCCCACTACTCTAGTTGCACAACGCTGTCCGGCCGTTCCCCCCCCCCCACCCTCGATGGGCACTGTTAACTTTAATGTTTTGTGCCCTAAATCCCAATAACTAAAAAACTTCAACCATCATAGTTGTGCCTTGAATGGCTCATTCTGGCCAAGACTGCTAGCTTAGAAATTCTTTTTGCAGTGTAGACTTCACACCAAACAGGACAGTGCTCGCTGGCAGGCCCACCCCACATCCATCCTCTTGGTATGGCTAAGTGAGTTAGTCCATGTCTGACCACTCCCCACACATCTGAAATGCCATCACAATTATTAGCATAGCTAGGATAAAGTGGTCATTGCAAGAGGAAGTGATGAAACCAAAAGTAATGTATTACAAAAACAACAAACTTTTAGACAAGGAAATGTTGCTTGTAGCGTACAGTCACACTTGTAAAAGTTGTTACGCAATGCTGGTGCTACATAACAGATCAATAATGTTACCACACTACAGTAAGAACTCCATTATCCGATCTCCAATTATCCGATGTACCGTGTTAACCGAGCTCCATTAAAAAAAAAAAATTTAAAATAAAATAAAATTAAGAGTTGTAAATACGTAAATAAAACATAAAAATAAATTCAGACGCCGCGCCGCGCTTTTTTAAATGTACTCGCATACATTTGTAGGCCTAGCAGGAGTCATGCCTACGAGTGAGTGCAAGAGAAGATAGATCGGCGACGTATCTCAACTTTCGAGCAGTGTGCGTCAGTGTCACTGAGCATATAGAGCTCAGTGGTCAGTGTGCGTCGCACGCATCACCGCCTGCGCATACGATCCAACCATCTCACAGTCACAGCTAGCTGATCAAATCAAAGATGGTCGTTGTGGGTGGAAGAAGAATTGCGATGCGATCATGTTTCAACCGATTCACGAAATTCGTAATCACGACGCATTGAATTGTTATTCCTGGGCTTATCTTATTTCTTTCCCAGATTATCTTGCGACGAGAGCTTAGCGCGGGGTTTAGATGAGGAGAGGTTTTCCCACATGAGAAAGAGAGGCTACCCTAGGCCTAGGCCTATGTTGCATTCTAGGCCTAGGCCTACTGCGTCAATTTAGGCGTAGAGATGCGTTTTTATTACGACATGTAGGTCACTAATTGTGTAAAGTGTGTTTGTGAGCTTGATTTACAAGCTATTAAATCATTTGGTATACACTGTATGAAGTGTTTCGTGTGTATTTTAGTTCCTTATCCATTGCATGTGTCATATATCATTTAACCATAGGGCCGTCCATAAGGATGTCACACAATTTGGGGGGGGGGGGGGGGTCTTCAAATTGTGACAATATGTAACAGGGGGGGGGGAGGGTCAGTCCTTCTGTGACATCCATGCGTGCACTGCATAGAATGCCATTTTTTAGTGCAGATACTTTTTCAGTATTTTACACTTTTCAAATAATCCCGCAATTTCACGCATTTCCAAAACTGTTTTTTTTTTAGCCACTAGAATGCGCCACCTGCTGAGTGCACCTCTGTCTGCACGGAGTCGATAAAGAAGTTGCCTCTAGTGGCGTGGGTGACTGTGGGAGTAGGCCAATTTTGTTTTGAGGTTAAAGATGGCTTCTAGACAGGGAGACCTGTATCAACAATTCTGCCACCTGTACCGACAGACAATGATCCGAAATGGTATAGCAACCATGTAAGAGAATCACAATACATGTTGCAAGTTGTGAAATGCTTAGATTCAGATTGCTGTAGCCGAATGCGAAGCAGCATGCGATCGATTTTGAAAGATGGATTTTTGCCTCCGCCGATACCAGTAAAACAAGATGCAAGATTAACAGTACCCGCTGACATGGGAACACACACTGATGACTTAAAATTTGCCCAACTGCTAGTGCGTCTAGCACTTGATCTACAACCAGAGTGTATGCACAAACAAGTGCCATATGATTTGTACTGTCCTTCTGTAAATTCCCAGTTAGGTGACCGCGTGTGTATACTTTGTGGATTATACCATGCTTCTAAAAAATCTGCCATTAACCACAAGAAGCATGCTCACGCAGTTGATCCGCCAGCTGTGAACCAAAAAATCCGTCCGGTTAGGTTGGCAGCACGCAGGCAGCGAGAGCTCATGTGCATCATTCGAGAGCAACTAAATGGAGCTGAAGATGCTGAGTGGCTGGATGAAAACGACGTTGATTTAACTGATGTGCCCGTGCTTCCTGTTGAGGATAGCAACATGCCGTTGCAATTGGTGGGAGAAGTGTCCCAGTGGTCAGTTTCGCCATGGACAAATGACCAATAACTAGCAGCTGTGGAAATGTAAAAAATAAAGAAAATACAAATATTTGATCTCGATGTGACTGATTTTGTCCCAGTTTTTTTTGTATGTCGGCATGTCGGGGGGGGGGTCAGTAATTTTTTTTGTGACATCATTAAAGGGGGGGTGTCACACTTGTTGTGACTAACTGTGACAAGGGGGGAGGGGGGGGTCTAATTTGGTCAAAAATTGTGTGACATCATTTATGGACGGCCCCATATCAGGCTATGCTACGAGAGCAAATAAACAAATGAACCGCGCCATCCGAGTTTTTCGCAAATCCGAGGTGCCCCCGGTCTCATCCAACTCGGATAATAGAGTTCTTACTGTATATGACATTGATTGTGCTAAAATTTATGCTCGTGATCTAGTATTTGTAAGGAAAACATAGATCAATATTTTATTTACCTGTATATTGTAATCGAGCTTCCTCATTAAGAAAGATATTATCAAAATACCGTGGCTCTTGATGTCCATTATAACTGTTGGTGCTTGTAGTTGGAGACAAAATGGATTTGTACTTCAAGCTATCTTCATCTTGAAATTAACAGAACAAAAAAGAAAATTGTATATTAAATTTAAAAGCGATACATTTGTTTGTTATTCTTTTGGATGTTTATTTAACATCAACATTTTAAAATATTTTAGTTTTTAAATTAGTAGAGTTCATTTTACTTTTTAAATTAGTAGAGTTCATTTTACAATATTTAAAACAAGATGAAATGATAAAATGTAAAGTATTACTAGTTGCATTCATTCACAGGCTAATTAAACCAAAGCCACAAAATACTAAAAAGTTTGTTTTCCATGATTGGCAACATTATTACATTTCTCAAAACTGTATAATAACGACCAATGTAACCGACATTGGTCTCGCACACCATCTGGCCCAAACCCTCTCCCGTTGACCAACACCACCACATCTAAGAGCTACCAATATTACTACTGTACTTGTGAATTGAAACATTAATATACAGCTAAAGCCATTGAGTTCTTTACTATGAAACTGGTGGCAAAATGTTTAACAAATTCAGGAGAAAGTTCCTCCTACACTTCAACTATACCTTCTCCAACAAAATGTATGATGAAGCCAATAAACAGAACACCATGGATAACTCAAGAATTTAAAGAGAACAGCAACATAATTGGATGAGCAAAGTGAAAACTTTAACTTCACACACCCCCCCAAAAAATTAGCTCGGCTGTTTATTTTTTCTGTTTGTTTGTTCGCGCTCTATCGGGCAAACGGCATAATATGCGATCTTGATGAAAATTAGAGGACCTTCGAAATCTCTGAACATAGACTTGCCACGACCACAACACAATCGATCAAATATTTCTTATGATTATCGTACTTCTACGATTTATTTCGATTTTTAATGAGATATTTCGTGATACTGATATTTGGCCCGCGTTCGGGCAAATGGCTACTCCGATCTTGATGAAACTTTATGGGAACGTTTAAATTCACTGAAATTATATAGGTTTTGATTTTTAATCCTGTCAAATAAGATCTTATATTGACGTTTAGAGGAAAAAATTGCGATGTCGCTGAATTTTTGCAGAGACCTTCCTTATATAATACTAATCAACATACTAAAACTCCCCTACAATCGGACTGGAGATTCGGCCGCCATATTGGAAAATGGCGGCCAAAATGTGTTTGTTATCAAATAACTCCAAATTGGTTGAAGATAGACAAAATGTCTCAATGGCAAAAATATTCCCCATTCCATTCCCTACAAAAAAAAGTCTTCTATAGTTATGGTAGGGGCAAAGGTTACGTCACAAAATCGAGGTTTATATGTTGCTTATTGGAGTACCAGCTAATTTCCTAATTTTCACGCCCAGCATCAAACAATGCCCAGTAAATCCGTAAGAAATCGATTTAAATACAAAAGAACTTTTGTACGGGGTTCATGAAAGCTTCCATTAGTGTTTAAAAAAATCAGATCTGCAAAATCGGATTTTGCATTTACCCGTTATTTGGGTTTTTCCATTGTTAGCATTTCCTCAAAAATGTCATATTTGACTGCCCATTATTAAGCACTAAATAGTATTGGAGGAAAAATTCTTTCAATGCACATTGAAATGACTTAAATAATGATCCGATTACAACCAAAGTTTAAATCCAATATGGCTGCTAATTCCTTATATCCACAACATCAAAGTGAATGTTGTAACAAAAAGAATGTAAAAACAGCACGAAAACAGTATTCATATTGTGGATTTAAGGAATTAGCAGCCATATTGGATTTAAACTATGGTTGTAATCGGATCATTATTTAAGTCATTTCAATGTGCATTGAAAGAACTTTTCCTCCAGTGCTTTTTAGTGCTTAATAATGGACAGTCAAATATGGCATTTTTGAGGAAATGCCAACAATGGAAAAACCCAAATTCCGGGTAAATGCAAAATCCAATTTCGCAGACCTGATTTTTTAAATACTAATGGAAGCTTTCATGAACCCCGTACAAAAGTCCTTTTGTATTTAAATCGATTTCTTACGGATTTACCGGGCATTGTTTGATGCTGGGCGTGAAAATTAGGAAATAAGCTGGTACTCCAATAAGCAACATATAAACCTCGATTTTGTGACGTAACCTTTGCCCCTACCATAACTATAGAAGACTCTTTTTTAGTAGGGGATGGAGTGGGTAATATTTTTGCCATTGAGACATTTTGTCTATCTTCAACCAATTTGGAGTTATTTGATAACAAAATACGTTTTAGCCGCCATTTTCCAATATGGCGGCCGAAGCTCCAGTCCGATTGTAGGGGACATATGTACATATCTTGATTAGTATTATATAAGGAAGGTCTCTGCAAAAATTCAGCGACATTGCAATTATTTCCTCCAAAAATTCTTATTTGACAGGATTATTTAGAGAATTTGAAGAAATATTTCTCATAGAAATCATTCCCCCCCCCCCACGATTTTTAATACGTTAATTTCGTGATATTTGGGCCGATAATCAACCATAAGAGCTCATCCATCAACGCGACTGGAAAAAGCTTTAGCTAAGCACCCTAATACATTTAACCGAGAGTAGTCGCGTGTGGTCTTTTAGACCGACTTTTATTTTTCAACAGTTGGTATTTGTACAGCGCGCATGCATGGCTTGTCTAGTTCCGCCTACCTTCCCAAAATAGTTTTTTGAAGCCAGTGTACAATACGCGATTCAGTGTTCTGCAGAACTTCATCTAAGATAAGAGGTCTTGTTCGGTTGCTTGGTCTTTTCGACCGCTGCGCGACTACTAAGGGAGGCAAAAATATGCATACTCAATCACTATTATGAGACATGTATTTTGTTATTGAAGGTTGATTATTCTTCAACATACAGTGTTGGCATAATATTACTGTCTTGGTTTACTAATAATTCGAACTACAGGGTGTTTCAAAACATATTTTTATACCTTTTTGTAGGTTTGCAACATTCTGTGTTTGATTGATTATTTATTGATTATTGATTGATAATTGATTAATATAACCATGTATACGGTCACATATATTAGATAAATTAGCTTATATTGGTAATCAAAACGTCATTCTTACGTTATTAGCCCATAATAAATAATGCGGTCTAAAGGACCGGCGCGACTACTAACGTTACAAACAGGGGCGCGACTAATCTCGGGTTAAAAAAGAAAAATCCACAACACAAAATACAAATGTGACGTAAAAGTATCTAAGAAGGATTTTAGACAACACATCGGTGAGGCAAATGTTTCCAGGAACATCATTAAAGGGGCTAAAAAACACAAAAATTATATTTTACCACGTGATCTATAGCACAATACTACACTTAAATAACCGTTTAAAAAATCATATCTTGTAACTGTGATTTAACACGAATTTTTTATTTTTTTTGATCCAGAAATTTGCGAAAATTGGTGTTTTGGGAAATTTCTTAAATCGGCTTTAACTTGCTTCTTTTTTGGTCTACATAGATACTAGAGCATAGTACCAATCTAAAATGCCCCTTTATAACATTGTGTCTTGAAACTGTGCTCAAATATACCCTCAAACACGCAAAAATATGCATCCCAAAATCACACCCCATCTTGGTAATCAGCATATTTTGACCGAACTACTTGCCCAAATTACAAAACAAAATATAGAGAATTTACAGAAAAGACTGTAGAGTACGTCAATAATGGCCAATATAATTTTGATCAAAATCCTCCAAGGCCACGGGGCATAAAGATCGTCCCCATGTTATTTCTTATGGGAGATTTTTGCCCATGGGACCTAGCTCTAAAAATATTATGTTTAACAAAACAAAATGGAGTGTCATTATCTGTGACTAACACTTCGGGAATTCCATGACGGCTAAAGTTCTTCTTAGTTACTTCCACGAGTGTGGTTGCCAATGAATTTTCTATTTCATCTAACTCCCAGAAATCCGAATAGTGATCTATACTAAAAGGAGATATTTTTTTTTCTTGAGAAAGAACATATCCATCGACACTCGAGACCATGGAATGTCCGGTGTGCGTTGTGTTTGCAGCGGTTCTTTTTGTTGTTTATCTGCAAACTCTTGGCACGCTGTACAATGCTTTATAGTCCCTCGAATGTCGGCTGACATCTGCGGCCAATACAAAACATCTCTGGCTTTTCTTAAGCATGCTTCGGTTCCAAGGTGACTGGCATGTATCCGTACCAAGATCTCACGCCGCATCGTCTTTGGTATGATAATCTTACTATTTTTAAACACAACACCATTTTGTACACTAAGCTCTTCTTGGCAAGACCAATATTCCCCGATATTGATTGGAATTTTTGATTTGTCAACTGGCCATCCAGAAAGAATGGTCGTGATGAGTGACTGTAGTACTTCATCTGTTGCCGTGCATCTTTGGATTTGTTGTAGTCTTTCGCTGGTTAAATTTAGGTGTACAGTCTGATTGATTTCTTCTACTTCACGGTGTATCTTATCTTCTGTTTCCATCTGATAAATGATGTAATCCTTCTCGATTTCTTTACTCCCTCCTGGAACAGCTGCTCGCGACAGGAGATCTGCAATCAGCATCTCCTTTCCAGGTTTGTAGTTTACTTGAAGATTGAACCGTTGTAACCTTAACAGCATACGTTGCAAGCGTTTAGGTGCTTGTAACAATGATTTCTTGAAGATTATTTCTAAAGCTTTATGGTCGGATTCAACTCGGATGATGTCTTTACCGTAAAGGTATTGTGAAAACCGTTCGCAAGCAAACACAATTGCAAGACATTCCTTTTCGATGACTGCATAGTTCCTTTCAGTGTTCGATAAAGTGCGTGAAGCAAACGCTACAGGTTGTCCACCTTGCATTAATGTTGCTCCGATCCCAACATCGCTAGCGTCACTCTGTATTGTGACTTCGTCAGATACGTCAAAGTACTTGAGAACAGGTGCAGTGGTTACAAGTTTTTTTATAGTATCGAATGCAACTTGTTGAGCTGATTGCCAGGCCCATTTTACGGTCTTATCTGTAAGTCTTCTTAAGGGTTCGGCAATATCAGACAATTTTGGAAGAAATTTTGCCATGTAGTTAACAAAACCCAAGAATCTCTGAAAACCTTGGACATCCTTTGGTTGTTCCATTGATTTAACTGCTTGTATTTTAAGGAAGTCGACCTTCAGTCCTTCTGGCGTTAGTATGTGACCTATATATGGCACCTCTTTCATTTTTAGTTTCAGCTTGCTCTTGTTGAACTTCAGGTCAACTTCTCTTGCTCTCTGAAGAACCTTTTTGAGGTTCAAATCGTGATCTTTCTCTGCTTCTTGTTGGCTATGTCCCGAACCATACACCAAGATGTCGTCTGCTATAACTATAATACCGGGTAAACCATCCAGCAGCTCATGCAAACGTCTTTGGTACTCCTCTGGGCCCCGATTCATGTACATTTATCCCGGGTATAAGTGGTATAAAGACGGTATAATGCAGGACATGGCAGGATAAGGCCTGGTTAAGTCTGGGCAACTCTCATCCAATCAAAAATTTCCAATGCAACAACAGACACAACAAATGTTATTTTCCACTGCATTCCACAGCCATGTAAATCAGCAAATTAGCAAAAGAACACTGAAAATTTCCACCATCTTTTGTTTTACTTTTTCATTTAGTGACAGGAGTTTGCGTGAATTCATTTAAAGAAAAGAAAAGGCTTATTATTGCCGTAAATTTGGAATAGCCTAGGACTATCATACCATTCTTTATCTGCATTAGGCTTTTAGTAATCAAAACTAGTTATTTGTGCGGGATGTGTCTGAACAAGGTCGTGCAGGTCTAGGGTTGCCTAGGAGAGGCCTAGGGCTTGTCAAACGTGTTATGTTAGCATTAATTGAATGTAGTTCTATAGTCTAATGGAACTTTAGGCCTTCACTGTTGTATTATGAATAATTTTCTACATCTGGGCCTAGGTCCGGGACGGTTTCTGATTTGTTTTATGAGAGTAATGACAACTTTTCTCGTTTAACACATAGATGCAAAATTTAAAATGTCCGCCATCTGTTTACGTGTTTTCTTATCCCCGGTCGAGGCGGGATAAGTCTTCATGAATTGGATTCGGAGTTATACCACACTTATACCACCTAACTCGGCTTATACCGGGATAAAAATGTACATGAATCGGGGCCCTGGTGCGGTGCTTATACCAAATGGCATTCGTAGCCATCTAAATCGTCCTGAAGGGGTCCAGAACGTGGTTAGTTTCGAGCTTTCATCATCTAACTCAACTTGCCAAAACCCGTCTTTGGCATCGAGAACACTAAACACTTTTGCATTTTTTAGTTCTGGTAGTATCTCTTCAATCTTCGGCAATTGATAGTGTGAGCGTTTTAACGCTTTATTTAGATCCCGTGGATCCATACATACTCGTATTTTATTAGGTTTCTGTACTGCTACCATACTGCTTATCCATTTACTAGATTCAGTTACCTTGGTTATGATACCTGCTTCTTCCATTTCTTTTATCTTCTTGTGCAATGCTTCCTTTATAGTACACCAGCCAGGGACCTTTTGCTTACAAAAAAGGTCGACGCATTTTGACTTCGGAATATCATAAAACAAGGCTACCTGAATACTATGTCATGAGGTGATAAGCTGGCAAAGGGGCCAAACACGCCGCCATCTTGGATTTTGTTAAATTCAAACAAATGGCTATAAAAACCAAACCGCTAGACCGATTTTGAAAATGTTTAGCGTTTTAGATTTGAAATTTCATTTCAAATGTATGTGTGTAGCCGATTTGTAATTTTTTAAATTTAATTATGCAATTAAAATACATTTTCTGAGTCAATGTTTTTTGTTCTGGAATGTTTGGCTTATAACTTTTAAGAAAGCGCCTTAATTGAAAAAGTACTTCATATAAACCTTTTAGATAACTTTAATTTAAACACAACGCAATTAACTTTAGGTCTTTATCTTAATTACTTCCCGAGATATGAATTTTTGAAGAGTCGTGCCACCCTCGCTTGCCGCGCCTATCAAGCCAGGCAGCTTCGGTGCGCGTGCGATTTATGTTGTCTTTCGTTCTCGTTCTTCGTCGACGCATTTTGACTTCGGAATATGATATAACAATGCTACTTTAATACTATGTCATGAGGTGATAGGCTGGCAATTGGGCCAAACACGCCGCCATCTTGGATTTTATCAAATTCAATCAAATGGCTATAAAAACCAAACCTCTAAACCGATTTTGAAAAAGTTTGATGTTTCAGTTTCGAAATTTAATTTCAAATGGATGTGTGTTGTCAAGTTGTAAATTTTGTAATTGAATTATGCAATTAAAATATTTTTTCTGAGTCAATGTTTTTGTTCTGGAATGTTTGATTTATAACTTTTAAGAGAGCGCCTTAATTGAAAAAGTACTTAATGTAAACCTTTTAGATAACTTCAATTAAAACATAACGCAATCAAATTTAGGTCTGTATCCCAATTACTTCCCGAGTTATGAATTTTTTAAAGAGTCGTGCCACCCTCGCTTGCCGCGCTTGTGAAGCCAAGCAACGATCGGTGCGCGTGCGATTGATGTTGTCTTTCGTTCTCGGATTATCTATTCATATCTATTGATAGTTTATTTCAATGGTATTATTTGCATTGAATCAATGTTAATCATATAATTCCAAAATGACCTCAAAAAGGTTGAAGATTAACTCCTCACATATTCTTATTATTATGTATATTACTGAAACGAATTGAGTTTGAACTCTTTCAGGAATAAACCTTCATTTATTTACCGAATTCTGATGCAATGCTGAATGCAGCGTATGATTTTTTGTAGCAAGTAGACGAACGGAATAAGATTATCTTTTGATCGATGAAGGCAATCTTTTCGTTACAATTTTCCGTTATTGCAAATTGATGCTTAAAGACTACTTAATTAACATTAACTGCACACATTTTCTCATGCTTATAATAAATTAAAACTCTTGCGTCAATTTTCCTTCATTCATTCAACCATACATAGTTTGAAGGCAATACCAAATGTTTTACATTTCTATTGTCTTCAGTTTGATTATCTCATGGATAAAAGATAATGAAATTATAATGATGAATGCGTATTTTACTTGCATGTACTAAAATGTTCCAAATACAAAATTAAAAAGAACTAGTTTGTAGTGCAATTGCATATTGTAATACAACTAAACTAATAATAAACAAATTGTATACTTTAATTCACAGTAGATCACTGCTACGCTTTTGTGATCCCTCAAAGTAGGAATCAAATACCAAATCTATCCTTTTGGTATTTGACGCCCTTGAAGCGTTGAGTGTAAATGTATAAATCGATCTGATTGTCTCCCAATGCCGTTTGCTCTTTGACCCGAATTTTTCTACAATCGCCATGATGTTGAAGAGATGTGCTGTATGACTATTATTGGGCGGAAGTTGCATTTTATAATGCTTGCTGCTAATGCTTCTGTAGTCAACTCTTTTTTAATTGCAGACACCTGATCGCTCTTCTTAGATTTACTTATCAAGCCATCAGAAGAAATCGGACATACTTCATAAGTCAGATTGTCTTTAAGATCGAGTCCTCTTATGAGAGCATATCAATGCATCGTTTACTTGTGCATAGTTATTTTTAAGACACATGCTTTGAGAGTTGAGCTTTAGATTGAGTGTTATACACTTGATCATATGTTTGCAAAGTTTGTACGGTGTTGTGTACCATAAATCCACTTACTTTTGTTTATGAATAGTTCCTTTCTTAATTCAAGATAGGCTCCATCACCAATTTTCTTCACATTAAGTACTTGATTTCGAATGTCGCTAGTCACTACATCTTGGGTTATTATGTTATGCAAACGATTGTCAGTTAGTTCAAACAGGTTCTCATGAGAGCGTATGAAGTGGATCATACTTTGAATCTTCTCCTCGTAAGCTGAAGTTCTAGACGAGCTGTATTCTGACATGAAAATCATTGGTGTTGAAATTGTCGGTTTTACTTATGTCTCTTTGCAAGTTTGATACAGCTAACATTTCACGATATATAAGATCCCACTCTGCAACAAATATTTTTTCATTTAGTACATCCAATGACACCATGCTTCTTTTTTTGGAGCGATTAATGGTCTGTTCTAGACACATATCTCCGCCAACCGCTTTGAACAATCCTTTTGTTTGCTTTATACAAATTCTTCATCCATGAACCTTTCATACACTTCTGGAGCAGTGTCAGTAGTCTCCTCTATCTTCTTAAGTATACAGAGCACCAGCAAAAATAATTTGTTCTGTCGCATACGCAAAAAAAAGGTACGAGTTTTTTGAATTGCAAACAAGTCCAATAATTAACCGTTTCCATCTCTGTTTGCACGTAATAAATCCATTAGAAGAGATACATATCCAAAATCAAAACTCAGTATTTGAACTTTTCATTTGTTTCAGAATTAGTTTGTACAAAAGTTACAAAAATCCTCCATTAAGTGATCAGCTGCCTGTAAGGATGTGCTCCTGGCTCTTTGGCTATATAGCTTCAATTGTCACAGTTTTCAACGCAATGTCGAAGATCAATGACAATCTATAGAATTTTGGAATACTGATCTGGATTGTTCGTTCAAAGAAATTGGTTAGAAGATCGATTCATTGTTTCGCCTTTGTGTCATACCGTGCAAAGATGGAGCATAATTTACAACGCTTACTCCGATGATAGAACATTCTGTCCAAATTGACTCTGAACCACTTCCTTTCAGAAACTTGCCAATACAGCTAAGAACTTCTTTAATCGAATGAAAATTAATGATCCCAAGCAAAGAACAAGGTTTTTGAATTCTTTAATTCAATGTAAAACAAATCTGTTTTGCTATGTGATAAACACCTTAATCCATAGTCACTGGCAAATATGACTGGTCTAACTTGTCAAGACTTCGAAAATTTTTCCATGCTCTACAAAAAGTACTATATTCCGATTCGGTAACTGGGTGCAAAGAACAAAGCAAAGAACACCATTGAAATAAACTATCAAAAGATAATCCGAGAACGAAAGACAACATAAATCGCACGCGCACCGAAGCTGCCTGGCTTGATAGGCGCGGCAAGCGAGGGTGGCACGACTCTTCAAAATTCATATCTCGGGAAGTAATTAAGATAAAGACCTAATTTTGATTGCGTTATGTTAAAATTAAAGTTATCTAAAAGGTTTACATGATGTACCTTTTCAATTAAGGCGCTCTCTTAAAAGTTATAAGCCAAACATTCCAGAACAAAAAACATTGACTCAGAAAATGTATTTTATTTGCATAATACATTAAAAATTTACAAATTGGCAACACACGTACATTTGAAATTAAATTTCAAAACTGGAACACTAAACTTTTTTTAAATCGGTTTAGCGGTTTGGTTTTTATAGCCATTTGATTGAATTTGATCAAATTCAAGATGGCGGCGTGTTTGGCCCAATTGCCAGCCTATCACCTCATGACATAGTATTAAAGTAGCCTTGTTATATCATATTCCGAAGTCAAAATGCGTCGACGAAGATTGAGAACGAAAGACAACATAAATCGCACACGCACCGAACGCTGCCTGGCTTGATAGGCGCGGCAAGCGAGGGTGGCACGACTCTTCAAAAATTCATATCTCGGGAAGTAATTAAGATAAAAACCTAAAGTTAGTTGCGTTGTGTTTAAATTAAAGTTATCTAAAAGGTTTATATGAAGTACTTTTTCAATTAAGGCGCTCTCTTAAAAGTTATAAGCCAAGCATTCCAGAACAAAAAACATTGAGTCAGAAAATGTATTTTAATTGCAATATACAATTACAAAATTTACAAATTGGCTACACACATACATTAAAAATGAAATTTCAAATCTAAAACGCTAAACATTTTCAAAATCGGTCTAGCGGTTTGGTTTTTATAGCCATTTGTTTGAATTTGACAAAATCCAAGATGGCGGCGTGTTTGGCCCCTTTGCCGGCTTATCACCTCATACATAGTATTCAGTAGCCTTTTTTATGATATTCCGAAGTCAAAATGCGTCGACCTTTTTGTAAGCAAAAGGTCCTGGCTGAAGGACTAGTGCAATTGGCACACGTCTTGCAAGTTGATGTTCCAGTAACTTACCAGTCCTTCAAAAATCCCAGGTAACTTCCCCATAATGCCATTGTTTGATTTATCCAGTATCATTGTTGGTTTGTTGATTCTTTAATCGTGCATAGATTTGCTCTAACTTTTATTAATCGAAGGGCTTTACATGTAATGGCAGATAACAATGGTGCTTGGTCGTATTTTGTGACTTGAAACACAACATCTTCTGTTGTTTTGCCATAAGTGCACCGAATCTTCACTTGACCACATGGTTTCATCACATTACCACCATAGCACTTGAGGTTCACTTTGCTCATCTTCATTGGGGGGTTATCGTTTTTTGTTAACATCAAAGCAAGATGTTCCTCTGCCATAAAAGCCATACACCTTATCTCCAAATTATACTCACTCTCAATCTCTTGAGCTATGAAACTCTTCCACCTTAAAATTTCCCCGATTGCTTCTTACGGCATCGAAATCATATGGCCCTACCTCTCCCAAGCCAATCTCACACAATTAGAATCGGTTAAGACCCTATATATGAAAAAGATCCTTTCTCTATGTAAATTTACTCGTTCCCGCTTGGTATATGAGATGGTAGATGAATCATTGTTTGTTGCTGACCTACAGTTCAAATTTAACCTAAGCCAATCAGACGCCTTTCGTACTGTCGTTCATAACTGCATGACAAAACGCCTTGAAATTAGACCTGAATTCTTTACTATGGATCTGTTTAAAAATGATGATTGGAAAAAACCTCTTGCCAAAAACAGGCATGTGCTAACCCGTGTAGCAGCTCACGGTTTTCACCATTTGTTTTGTCTAGATAGAAAGTTCCATTCATCATATACAGACTGCAAATGCTCCCACTGTTCTAGGGATTGCGACCTGTATCATGTTTTTATATGTCCAGCTAGGACTCATTCCATTACTGATCTTGCCACAAAGGGTCTTGTCTAGAATCAGGTACAAAAAATAAAATATAGTCTGAAATGTTTAATTTATTAAATTTTGTTGTTGTTAAATTCTGTTGTAAACTTGTAATTTTATTAATCATTTATCCTGTCATTGTCATAGCTGAAATGTAAATTATAACTATTTGTGTAATTTGTAATGGTGTAATGTTGCCTATGTTACGCCATAGTTGGTGTTGTACTCTCTGGAGTTTAATAAAAGTTTTTAAAAAAAAATATTATGTTTGACAATTTTTTGGGAGGTCGTGGTGGCCCCAATAATTTTTCTGTTAATTGCTAAATTCATTACTAATTAGCCTGAATGAAATATATTTTTTGAGTCTAGCGGTTAAATACCCCTTTAATCAAAATACTGCACACCAAAAAGGGGCTACAGTAGACAATCTTACATTCCCATACACGCACAACACATCTTTTAGTGGCAAAGAATCACAGATAAATGCCTGCGGTGAGTGTGGTGAGGGGTACCCGACTCAACCAAGACAATATATGCACAATCGACGATCGTGTCACAACTCTCAACAGTCGGGAGCAGGTTCAGAGAGGACATGCAATGTCCGAGCAACTCGAATCCGTCCGGGTCGTGTCTGTGTGAACAGTATATTAATTTATATGTGCACGATCCAAGTCGCACGATTTGGGTCGAGTCGGTTTGGTGTGGAACTGTCCCAAAAGTTGTGGGTAATGTAATGAACCACTGATCTTTCCCAACCACTAATTAAAGTTACGTAGTCAACTGGTCTCACGGTACTACGTTATGTACCTTTTCCTAATTCTTCACGTCTTCATCTCATAGAGGTATGTAATAACTAGGAAAATGCCAAAGTCGTTAGATGAGTGAGTGAGCCACGTGTTGAGTACCCGGTATCATTCCCTTTTCTCCACCTGTACCAAAGAACTGGATCTAGACGGCGTTAGTCTTTCCTCCCTAGCCTATCATAGGCTAGAGTGGCTCATAATGGCCTTACAGTTGATGCGCCCTTATAATAAATAAAGAATAAACTCAAAACCCTTTCATTTATACCTACTATATATCAATCAACTTGTACGTAGATGTTCCCGCGTACTCAACACATGACTTGCTGCGCCTTTGGCGTTTTCCTTTTTCCTAGTCTAGTTGGATAAGGCGCCCTTATACCCGGAATGTGGGAGACCTGGGTTCCATCCGCTGGTCAGTAAAGATTTTGTAATTTCTGGGTTGTATTTTAAAAATTACAAAACATTTTGAAATTCATATAACGCAGTGTAGTCTATCATCTGTGACAATACTATGGAAAACATAGCCAGTACGAAATACGTTTAAAGATTGCAAGGTATACCCAATCTCCGAGCGGAGATTCTATACACTTGGTCACTGCATGCAATTTTCACAGCCTGACAAAAAAAAATACTTTTTCAAAAATAACCCACTGTTAAATTCAATCCTTTTCATTTTCAGCCTATTTTCCAAATTATTGTTACTTTTAGGTTTAAATTGCAACGGATTTTGCTCATTTTGGTAGCAGTTCTCAGTAAACTGGTACCGGATGTCTGTATAAAATTTCAGCGCAATAGGTTCAGCGATTCGGCTGTTTTTTAGCACACAATCACATACACACATATACATCATCACAGAATAAGCACTGTTTATCTTGAATTGTAGACTATGTTTGCTGCTGTAATTAATATGTTTAGTGTTAACTCCACTCATTTATTTATTTTTATTTAACCCCAATCTTATTCAGTTATAAAAACTGATTTACAAAACAGGACGTACATTTTTATTTTCATATACGTATATATATATATATATATATATAGTATATATATATATATGATGTTTAAACTTGGCTTTATAGTAGGCGACTATGACGCTGTTGATGTTAGTACTTTAGACAGAAATTAAAAAAGTGACTACACCGGGCTCGCAGACAGTCTGCGAGTGGACAGGCCCAAGGCAACAAGTCTCTGTCGACACGTCGCCCCTGAAGATGGAGAATGTGACTTCTCCGAAACGTCGGGCAGGGAGGGGTAAAGGTAACCTCCTTGTTATTCTTCACGGAAAAAAGCCCCATTCAACAATAATTATTTAACATATACCCGCGAAACAACATTAAAATATATATATATTTACATATTAGTATATAATATATTTTTAGAGCGTTGTGTACATTGAATTAGTTAAGACACCAATTATACATGCATCTTTTAAAGGCTTACCAATGGTGCATCCAGTAAAGTCCCCAAGTATAACAAGTGCACCCGCTTCCTCTAACAGTCCTTCCACAGAGGATTCCATATTGCTGTACAGCATGATTATTTGTAGACAAAACATTCAGTAGAGGACATATTCGCCGTAAACTGAAATAATTATGTCCAATAATTATTGTATTTGTGTTGGCATATATTTGTTTTAAGTTAATATTGATGCATATACTATAGATGAGCCATCATTAAATGGCTTTGCACAATAATTTTTCTATCTGTATTTTTATTTGTACCAAGGGTTGGGGGGCGGCGCCCTCCGTTACGCTAACCAATCTTGCAATTCATCACCATCATCATCACCAATCGCATTATCGATAAATATGTAAACCAGTCGGCCAAGGTTGTATATGGGGATCTTTTAAAGCTTCACCACCAGAGTGCAGCACAGAAACATGCGGTCTAAACCAACATGGCTGCTCAATGTCAACACAAGCTATGTTCGCATTTGACATGCGGTTTTTAAGAGCTTAATAACATTCATAATATTTATGTTATATTACCATTTTATTATACAACTATAATAACAATTACACCTACGGGAGTGATTCCCGACTAACCAAATCGAGAAATATAATGGTAACCTCACCAAGGTTGACCTTCCCGTTACCGGAGAATACCAGAAACAATCGGAATTGAGGATTTAATAATAAAGTCAAATTGTCCACAGAAACTCCACCACGGTATTCAAATTTGGTTCTCTATCCAGCCTAGTTTAAAAGGCTGTGTGCAACAAAAGACTGAGAAGAACCGAAGGTCAGTGGCCCTAGTGACAGCTACTGTCATACTACGAGTCAAGCGTAGGCTAGGCATAAGTGGGACCAGCAATTAATGTTTCTTAGTACAATACACTTTTAAACTGGTCTAAATCATTGCACAAACAAATAATGTGTAATACTAACCACGGACGCAAGAATTCTCATGTTTAAAAAGCAGTCGTAGACCGGATTGTTCTGTGCTGCGCCCTGGTGACAAAACGCGACAGAAAAATGCTCATTGTTGAATCATCTTGCTCCTATCTGGGAGCATGTTTTTGATAAATTTAGTCAACAGCGTTTATTTATGGCTTAAGGCCGATGATTGCTACAACAGACGTTTAAGCTCTCTGAGTAACAACGAGCAACCGTAGAAACGCAGAACGGGAAGACGCTAACATTAAGGGCTTCAATGCACAATAGCCAGTGAAGCAAACCGAGGGCAACAAATCAAATAACTATAGAAACGCCAAAGTCGTTGTTAAACGAGTGAGTTAGCCAAGTGTTTTGACTTCTAAAACCGGACCGTCTGGTCACCTTACAGGAACTCACTCTGCTTGCCACAATAATTATTTAAATTGAACATTCAAAATGCGAATCGTATTCAAAACGTATTAGCGTGAAACATTAACAAATTTCCAAGATAAAACGAAATTACCTAATTTTTATTTCCCATTTACACCCCTCAAAAATATATGTGGGTGTAAAAATATAAAAAGTTAGAACTGACGGTATCGAACCCCATCCATCCGTGCGGTAGGCTAAATGGTTACCACTAGGCCATGCAGGACCACGTCAACCACGTCCCGCTAACTGCTACGAAACAAATGCATTGATATTATTAAAAATCACATTTTTATTTATTGTAGGCTTAAATCGCAGTGGATCAAGCTGATTTTGTTAACAGTTCTTAGTAAACTCGTACCGGATGTCTGTTTAAAATTTCAGCGCAATCTGTTCAGCGGTTCGGCTGATTTTCGACGACAGCAGACAGACAGAATCACAGAATGAGAACCGTTCGAGTTGAATGGAGACACTCGGTCGCTCCGCTCCCTCGTTTAATAAGTGTGTTAATTATATTTTGGTATTTTCTTTGTTATTCTGCATATTTATTTAAATTATTTCGCATATTACTCGCGTATAAACCATCAATCAGTTGAGAGAATAGTTCTCATCATGAACCAAATTCAATGGCCAAGTAATTTTTTTATGATTTTGAGTCTAACATTTTTAATTTTTTTACCACAAAAATGGTTGGCTTGGCGCTCGTCATCAGGCGAAATGATCTTACTTCTTTTCAATGCGAAACTAGGGAGGAAGAATGAAAAGATTGGCTCAACTTCTATATCTCACAGCATTCACAGCCAAAGACTTTGGAAGGAGAGCTTGGCTGCCGTTTTTTTTTTTACAAATTTTTGTATTTGGGGGGGTTCATTCTACCCTTACCACTACCAAGCATCTACATTCTTTCGTTGGAGCAAGTATATAGGTTTCAGCTCAGATATGTGTAAATTTATCAAGTTTAAAAATGGGGTATGGTTATTATGTGAACTGTGAAGGTGTTATTTTCCAATATGTAGTATTTATTTATTCCACCTTATTAAAATGAGTGGTTAAAACTCAAAATATGGGTGCAGTCATTACTCAGAGCTGGGCAGTATCGAAAATACATGTATTTGAAATACATTTAAATACATAAATACAAATACAGTAGCCTAAAATATAAAGGAGTAAGCTTAAAATACGAAGAAGACCCAATCTATTTTGGCGTAATGATGGATAAGAAAATGACTATGTCTAGCCATATCGACAGAATGTGCCAATTAAGTAATAAAAGACTAGGCTTACTAAAAAGAGTATCAGGGGTAACTTGGGGAGCCAATGTCAATACACTATCTACGACATACAAAACATACATACGTCCAGTGTTGGAATATGGAAATGCCATGTTGATTAACGCCTCAAAAACACACTTGGACAAGCTCAACATTATCCAAAATAAAGCCCTGAGGATCATAACAGGAGGAGTGAAAACCACACCTATCACCGCAATGGAAACAGCAGCTGAAGTCCCACCACTGGAAGCAAGGAGAAATGTAGCAGCTGGAAGCCTGTACGAAAAAATAGTTCGCTTGGATGTAGATTATTGGGACAGAGATCTCCAAGAAGGCCTTAAAACACAAAAAACATTCATAACTGAAGCTAGAAATGTAGTGGGAAAGTTAATGGGGGATGATAACTGAAAACAGACAAGAAATAGGAAAACCAAACATTCATATGTCATCATTGGAAATAAACCATCAACTAAATATTGAAGGAATACAAGAGAAAAAGAAGAACTATCAAGAGGAGCATATGAGAAGTCTGGCACTAAGATTTATTCACAAAGAATACCCAGAGAAGGAGTGGCTGCATATATACACGGATGGGTCAGCAACACCAGGAGAAGGGAATGCAGGTGCAGGAATACACAGTAGAGAGTTTGAGGAATCATTCCCAGCAGGATCAAATGGGAGTAACTTTGATGGGGAGATGAGAGAAATAAGCAAAGCGTTGGAGAAGATTGAATACTTCAGAGAAAGGAAGGTGGTGATACTAACAGACTCAAGAGCATCTATCCAGGCTATAGTGAGTAGAGAAGAAACAGAAGCAGAAATAAGAAACTGCAAGATAAGAATCCTGAGGTTGATGAACGCAGGTAACACAGTAATGCTACTATGAATACCGGCACACTGCGGCATAAACGGGAACGAGAAGGCTGATTTCCTCACTAAAATGGGAAGTAAAACCAAGCAATTCATAAACAACATTTAATACATATCAGCTAAATCACATCTGAAATCAGCCAGCAACTCTGAGGTAAAGAAAGCATGGAAGGAGAAAGGCAAGAATAAAATGTGGAGTGAGCTAGTTAATACAAGGAAAGGAAGAAATGATAGGACAAACCATTATAGGAGAAGAACTACAACAGCACAGTTTAGACTAGATACCGGCCATGACTTGCTAGCAAAGCACTTACATAGAATAGGTGTGATGGAGAGCAGCATGTGTAGGCTCTGTGGTGATGGAACACAGGACAGACAACATCTATTTAGATGCGCTACATTGAAAGGACACTATGGGGAAATGCCAGGGGGTATGGGCAGGAGGGAACAGGAGTCCTATCTTAACTGGTTGTCAAGACACATGATGACATAGTAGATATGTCAATGTGGGCATAAGAGAAGAAGAGAAGAAGATATTTGTAGTTTGTATTTTTATCGAAAATACCCGAGCTTAAAGTATTTTGTATCGGAAATACATTTTTTTACGTATTTTGTAATTTACAAAATACTTTTTTCAACAAAATACATTTTCCAATGTTGTGGTTGCCATGCGACGAGCCCGACGGCTGTGTCAACATAATCGACAAATTGTGACAGAATTACTGACCGCCCGCCCCTTTGCGTTCAGTGTTGCTAGCACAACCTAGTGGCCATACACCTATAGGCTTGGAGGATGACCTGCGGCCACTATGCAGGCTGCAGGCATCGATTCTAATTCGATTTCGCTTGAATAGGCTGTGCTCAGCTGTCGTCCGTCACGACGTTTGATCAAGGTCTATTTGCAATGAACGACGACACCGCCGCTAGTGCCTCGACATCAATAATTTATATAAATATAATGAATATAAAATAATAAATTAATGTTCTAGACATAGGCTACACTAAGCACTTGCTTTGCTTAAACCAAAATCCAAAATTTTAAAGAAAAAAAAATAGGTTGTTCCTTATTTCCCGGTAATGTTATAGCCTAGCCTAGCATAGGAAAATGTATTTTATTTTAAGTATTTTTGAAAATACAAATGTATTTTGTATCGAAAATACAAGTTCCTAAAAGTATCTTGTATTTTGTATCTAAAATACATTTATTTGAGTATTTTGTATCTAAAATACAAATATTTGAGTATTTTGCCCAGCTCTGTCATTACTCAATGGCAGCTTTAAATCAAGTAAATACGGTTCTACAGAGGGCATATAAAGTTTTAAAGCAAAGAAAATATAACAAGCCCACTACACTCTCTGGTAGGTCCGTGTTTCCTTGTTCCTTACAAGGTTGACTCCTTGTCCTGCTGGAGGGCCCTAGCAGGTGATGAATCTGTTAGACCCTTCTCTTCTTTTCTTTCAACCTCTTCACCTGCAGCCAAGAGCTAGTATAGCACATGTGTCTGTGCCATAGCCAAGAGCTTGCAACTTGTAGTGTCTTTTCCTTTCATTTTCTGATCCCAGTCATAATTAGGAGGGCAGTCTCTCTCGTTGCCACGGGTCTTGGTTCAAATCCAGGTTAAGACATGGTTGTTTTGTCGCCCAAGCACCAGAGTCTAGGAGGAAAGCCCCCTCACTGGTTGTGCTGTTGTGTGACTTTCCACCCTTCCTATCTCTAACCCTTTCTCTAAGTATGAGAGGCACCCTGACTGAGCAACAACAGAAGGGGCAGCTTTTCTCTTGTTGCCAAGGATCCTGGTTCGAATCCAGGGTGAGTCATGGATGTTTTGTCTCCCGAGCACTAGAGTTGGGAGGGAAGCCCCATTACTGGTTGTGCTGACGGTGTGGCTCAGTATGAATGGTGTTTGAAGTAACCTTGCTGATGATGACAACATGCATGCAGAATTTGCTTCTTGCGTGGCCCTACCACAGGTTTGGTTATGTGTTGTGAGTTTTGTTTGCATGTAGTTAGCTGATTTTTAGTGGCCACCATCTGCCTGATGAGTCCCAGAAGGACGAAACGCGTCGTGGATTAAGGTCAGAACTTTAATTTAGCTGCAGTTGTCATCAGCTGGTGAAAAGTTTTGTCGCCCCCAGCCCTTCAGGCTGGGATTTATGTTTTCTTTGCTTTCCCAACCTGTCAACCCTTCTACGAAAGAATATTACGAAAGAATACCGATATTTAAATTCATATTGAAGACAACCTCTAATACAAAAAAAACTCTAAATACAATTTATTATTTATTTATTTATTTATTTAAATCTCTTGACGTCAAGGCATGCATGCACCTGCGTATATGTTTTGTTTCCGTGAAATGTTTTGCCCCGGTCCACATAAACCAATTGTTCTGTAATGATTCATAGTTCTACAGAAACAATCCCCAAATAAAAGTCTCCCAATTGTGATGCTATGTGACATTTTTTGTACAATATAATGCTACACTGTATAAGATACAAAAATATATCTAGGAATGGCATAGCAGTGCGTATCCAGGAATGTAAGGGGGGGTTTATTTGACATTGTACTTATGGATATACCAAACCATAATGGGGGTGTCCGAGTGGAGCTCGCCCCTCGGAAAAATTTTCATTTCAAGGTCATTTTGGTGAAAATCTGTGCGTTTTAGAGAATCACAATGACCAACTTTCAATCATGTAAAAGCCCTTTTTTATATAATTTTTTTATAAAAATGGGGCTTTACTTGATACACCTACATGAAGTTCCACTACTAGAAGGATATTCAGGCACATGAAGGTAAAAACGATTTATGATATATTTTATCATTCTTTGCATTTAATAACTATTATGACATGCTAAATCAAAACATAAATCAACAAGCAAATTTTAAATAACGTTGAAAAGTGCATTTGTGCATTAATGTGCATATGATTGCATAAATGTTTGTCACCAGAATGTAGAGTTGAAGAAAGAAGAGGTAATTTAAAGAGCAAAATTCAACCGGCGCACTTTTTGCTCATTATTTTTTTTTGGCAAAAGGGGGGTTTTGTCCCCCCTCCCCCCCTCCTTGGATACGCACTATGGCATAGTATAGTATATCTGACAAGATACATAGGTACTTTTGAAAGCAGAAGTATCAAACATGGATACTCGATAAGACGACCAGGTTTTCGCCTTCTAGATATTGTATTTTGTTGATTGACCTAGGTTCTAATGTGGGAAGCGCAAACATAAGCGGATAAGAAATGTTTGTTGAAGTTAACGGATTGGCAATATTGCATTTAACAAGCAAACAAGATTGAACCTATTTGACAACAAGTAGGCTACCTTGCATCTTTTCCTGAACATGCTATACATGTACAGGTCTCCGCAATATATAACTAATTTACTAGAGTTTTGTTATTATAAGTTACAATTATTATAATTTAGTATTACATAATATCCTTATTATACAATTTATATACTATTCATATATGTAAGAAATTTTTAGGGCTACCTATCTTGCATATTATTTTTGTTTTGTCCTTATTGTATTTAAATTAGGCCTATATCCAATGTCTTCTGGATTGTACTGCATAAGTATGTCTGTTATTGGATGAATAAATAATACAATAATAATATTATTATTTATTTATTATTTAATTATTATTATTGATTCATAGCGATTGTCGTAAAAGTTTGCCCCGACTGGGGTTCGAACCCAGAACCTCAGTAGGAGAAAACTTTTACGACAATTGCTATGAATCAATAACTATGTCCTTAAAGCGGGCTTATGCTTAAAAACCTTATATTAATAATAATAATAAAATAATAATATAATAATAATAATAATTCATCTGCTATGTATGTAGGAATAGGTAATTGGATGAGCGAAGCGAAGACTTCAATTTGATTTCACTTAGGCCCTTTTACCCTAAGAAAAATAGCTCAGGTGTTTTGTTTTTTTGTTTGTTTTTCTGTCTGTTTGTTCGTGCTCTACCGGGCAAACGGCATATGCGATCTTGATGGAAATTGGAGGGGACCTTCGAAATCTCTGAACTTCGACCTGCCACGTTTTTGGGTACAATCGAAGAAATATTTCTCATGAATATCGTACTTTTACGATTTTTTATGCAATTTTTTCAGACATTTGGGCCGATTCTGACCAAATGGGTGGAGCTAACGTTCATATTTTGTTATTTTACATGGACATTCTCATGTAGCACCTTTTGAAAGAAAAAGTTGACAAAGTTAGCCAGAATCCATAGAAATAAAGGTTTTGATATTCGTTTTTTTAGGTGTATAATTACCTCTCTCTTGTTAGGCCTCATCTAGATTATGCTAGCTCTATTTGGAACCCATATCAAATCACCAAAATTCATAATGTAGAAAGGGTCCAACAGTGTTTCATTAAACATAAAAAAAATGTATACAAAGTAACATTCAGTATCATAGAGTAGATTATGCACAACTTTGTAAAGATGCTAACCTAATGATATTAGAAAACCGAAGGAACTATTCTGACATGGTTTACCTTTACAAAATTGTAAATAATTTAACAAACACTAGTTCAATTCTTGTCAAATTAAATTTTCATATACCTCCCAAACATACACGCCTTCACAAAACTTTTCAACCAGCCCTAAGTCATCTCGACCTCCATAAAAATTCATGCATCAACAGATTACAGCATTCTTTTAATATGTTAAAACCTCTCGAAGGAACACACATTGATCTCTACTCTCAAAATATTTTTAAATTTAAATCTGTGATCACTCATGCTTTAGGATATTAACATAATTTACTCACTAGCTTTCATTAGTCTCTTCTTTCATATAAATTGTTCTTCTATTTTCTTTCAAGAATATCTCTAATTAATTTTCATTGTTAATAATTTTGATAGTTTCACATTTAAATTGATAATTTCAAATGTTTAATGAGTTCAATGTATTATTTTGTGTATATTGTATATTTTAATTTAATGTCTATAAGTATGTGTTTTCTATCCATTAGGCTATGCTATGATTTGCACTTGTGGAGTATTTGTACTCTGTTGTGATATGCATCTTATAAATAAATAAATTAACAAATGTCAAATAACTATAGAAACTTGGCAACAATCACCTACAATGCATACAAAAAGCAAGTCTTTGGCCTTCAGATATTTTACATTCTACATTCTATTAATTAATATTATTATAGCAATTAATACTATTTTATAAAGATTATCTTAATTTAACAAAAATTATTTTGCAATGGGACTTGAAAAAGTAAAGAGATCCCATGCATACTAATAACTTACAAAAAAGCTCATCCCTCAACGTAACTAAAAAAAGCATTCGTGGAGCGGCCTAGTACTAATGGAATGGGACACAAAATGTACTAGAAACAAGTACATAATAGTCACAAAAGTGCGATTGCATTAGCCATTTCCGACGACAAATAGCAATGCCATTACTATTAGGTGTAATGTTGCAAAGAATTGTGGACAATGTCTTATCTTAGTGACACACTAATGGGCTAATAGCTATTGGAATTAATAATAATAATTAATTAATAATAATAATTAATTAATAAATAATATAATTAATAATAATAATAAAATAATAAATTAATAATAATTGATTTGCTAAGTGCCTGCTGTCAGACATAGTTAATCTGCGGTCCCCGTTATCAAAATATTTAAGTTTTCTAAAACATAAGAATCGGGTACTACATAACTCACCCAAAACGTGAACACAATGCACCCCTACCTGAAATGTTGCAAGAAGTGCAGTTAAAGGTTCAGAGGAGTCCACAGATACTTCATCTACTGCACTTAGTTCTGCCCCACAACTAGAGTCATATACAAAAGCGAGGCCGTGATTCACACTAGACATCTTCCACTGTCTATGGTTGTCTTTCCAATCAGCCACTCGCCTGAGAACAGGGTTATTAAGTTCGTCGCAGAGCTACAAAGAAAAAAATTATATTAGCAAATATATAGGGATGGGATAAATTGCAGAATTGTGTCAATAATTAAATGCTGGTTTTTAATGTATTTAAATGTCCTCCTAATCTTTTGGCATCATGAACATAAAGTAGGTACTTTGAAATTTGTAAACTTCATTTAAGTTTAACAAATCAATATGTTACGCTTGTTTTATCTTTTTCACTGTAGTATATGAACAAGAACTTTTAAATGAAATATTTTGTCATTTTTAGATACTAGAATACTATATACTAGAATACTAGGAACATGTTATCCTAAACCTCCAAAATTAAACATTTAACTCAATAAATCTCAAAAGAGTCATGTAGGATAAATCTTCATGGAATACACAAACGAAGAAGAAATAAAACAAATTATTATGATTTTAGTTTCAAATTCTTCATGGGTTTAAGATTGTGTATTATTTTATACATTTTTTATTTTTTATTTATGTATTCTGTATTAGCGTGCAACCCAAAAATTATTTAATATGTGGGTGGGGCTTGTCTGGAACATTAGAAAAGTGCGAGCACTTGACACAAATTTGAGTAGCACGTATTCAAGTATGGGGGAACGTGGGTAGCAGGAGGGCGAGGGAACCCTACCCAAATACCCTTGGTCTCACTGCAATGACCCTCATACAGCCTATTAGCAATTCAATACACCTTACAACGGTCTGCCAGAGACAAGTGGGCAGCCCTAACACATGGCAACATTGTGGTTCTATTTGGAGTTGCTCGCATTCAAATCTTCACCCACTGTAACCAGTTTGGTACCATTATTTATGTTGCACTCAACAATACACCAAAACACCCACACGTAATGTATAAAACATTTACATATATTTATTTAGTACCTGACTAGTATTATTATTTTAATAAAGCAGTCATAATTACGAGTTAGCAATATACTTTACCTCTTTAAGGGACACAGTGTCAACTATCTCCTGAACCGCAATCAGGGTAAACCTGTAAAGATAATATTTATAAGATGGAAGTTATAACTAGAGGCACTTGTTTCACTGCAAAAAGCAATAGAATCAAAGTGCTAAGCCCTGCCACAAAATGGCAATAAAAGTAAAACCAAAATAAACCCTTACATCACAGATAACAGAGTACACTACATCTGTTATCTGTGCTTACATGGTAATATGCACAACCGTTTAAACTTTAAAGCTGTATTTCGATAATTTGCCTTCATAGTTCATTATAACACTATTATCTCCACTACTTATTCACCGACATTCACTCTTAACTTCTTAAGAAAAAAAAAAATATTGAATTATAATATCATGAGCAATAATAGTGAATGATATAAAAACCTGGCACTATTTAATTAGAACATCAAAACAAATCTTTGCAAATTTTTCTGATCAGGCAAAACGGCAAATATTGTTTTTTCAAAGTAAAAACCTACCACGCACTAGCGCCCCCCCCCCCCCCCCCCTCCCCCAACAAACAAAAAAACACCCGAGCTAATTTTTTGGGGTTCAGTGAATTTGAAGTCTTTGCTTTGCTCATCCAATAATCTGTATTCTAGGAATTAATGGAAATACATCCAAAATGAGCTTTGAAATAGCAATTATATAGTACTTATTCCATAGAACATAAAGTTCTCTTGTGCCTGACTTATGTAGTACTCTCTACTCACGCTGAGTGATAAAGACCACAAGTTGGTCGAAACCTATCGGCAACTTTGTCTACTCATCTATTTGTGTCTGTGCGACCTACCTAACGTTAATTAATTAAATTTTGAGAATCGGTTTTCTGGACATGTCAACTATGTCCAGAAAACAGATTCTCAAAATTTAATTTTGAACTAGTCTTGTATATTACACTTTTGTCCAAAAATCTAAATATAATTTCCAAAAGTGAGGTTATGTCCCGCCCAAAAAAATTCACAATTTTTTTTTCTGTTATTTTAAAGGCCTTCTTTCATTCAGCAAACATTTCAGACATGTTTCTTCGACTTTCAAATTATCGGCCAGAGGTGGTACAATAGCCTTAAGAGCCTAATGCATAGACAGGTTTCAGGCGCGGCTGCAGAGGGTTAGAAATAAAATAACAAGCTCTACAGTTATGATCAAATAATTATGGAAAAATTCAACTATACTCAAAAATAAATTTTAAACACATCGCATTTGTCCATTTTTTCCTTTGGTCGGTTATTGCTTCGGAAAAAAATGATAACTTGGGAACTTGATGATGCACTTTACTGCATTGAAATAAGTAATATCCATGTTTCATGACAGCGATGTATTAATTTTACTATTTCGAACACTGTGATGAAAGTTGATCTTATTTGAACCATAATTATGGATATTATCGTTAAATTTCATCAGTAAAAGCTACACAAAAAGGCAAGGAATTGCACCTAAAATGGGGATTGATGGCTGCACGGAGTTCCGCGTCTGTGCGTTAGGATCGTATGTACGAAAGACGATAACGGCAGCTCAGGCTATACGAACGCCTCGCTCAAGAAAATACGTAAACAGATGGACGACATTTTTAATTTTGTGTCTATGCGTAAAACGAGAAAAGTTGTCATTACGCTCATAAAACAAAACAGAAACCATCCCGGGCCTAGGCCCAAACGATGAAAATTATTTATAATACAACAGTGTAGGGGAGAGGGGGCACATGTGGACATGGGGCAGATGTGGACAAGCTAATATAAGGATGTTCTACTTGTTTTAAAATTCCCGCAAAAATCAAGTGTGGTGCAAACTGTGTTTCTACAATTCCTAGCAAGTTTCACATCATTCCACAGCTGTATGGCAGAGGAATACAACATCACATTTCTGGGCTCCTGAAAGTAAGTTTGGCCAACATTTTATATCTGTTAGCATCCACTCTAATAAGCTTGTTTATAATTTGAGTTATATTATTCTAAAAACATACATTCATGAAGTTTATTAATCAAGTATTGTTTTTATTCTAACCTTTAAATGGAATTTAGAAAATAATTGGAATGTGAAATATGGTTTTAAGCCATGTGGACATATTTTGGGGGCACATGTGGACAATGTATTTCTATGGTTAAATGCCTTTAAAACAATAATTACTTCAATGTACACCTTCTGAAGTAAGTCTAGACTTATTTTATTTGTAGGCTATGCCCTACAGTAATAGTTATTGGGCCTAGGCTTTGGACCAGTTTAAGGCCCATGCTTAGGCCTAGATTTAAAGTTAGGCCCTATCCCTAAGTAGGCTTCCTAAGTCATTGGAGACATTAAGCTGATGTAAGACTAGGAGTGTGATATCTGGGTAGACCTAATTAGTCTAAGCAATATTTAACTTGCTTTCAGAATGGTCAGGAATTACGTAAGGAAAACGGAGCGTTCCTCGATAGTGGAAGAAGATGTATCGAAGGCCACTGCCTGTGTTATAATTGATCACGTACCTATACGTGAGGCTGCAACAAGGTACAATCTGACAAAGTCTATGCTTTTTAAGAGAGTCAAACAGGAAAGGGCTAGAATTGCCGCTGTAAATAGCGATTCGGGAAACGATAGTGATATGGAGATCGATAGGCCTCCTGACTTGGGCCGTTATGGGTCGAAATATACGAGTCACCAGGTATTTTCTACTGCAGAGGAAAAAGATCTTGAAGATTATTTTTTAAAATCTTCAAGCATGCATTATGGTTTGACCTATCAGCAGGCAAGAACTCTCGCATATGATTACGCTGTTATACTAAAGAAGAAGATTCCGGAAAAATGGAATGAAATGAAACAAAGTGGAGTGGACTGGATGAAAAGTTACATGAAACGTCATCCCAATCTTTCCCTGCGTAAACCTGAGAATACAAGTCTCGCACGCTCAACCGGTTTTAATAAAACTAATGTTGCCGAGTTCTTCCACAATTATGATGACGTTATGAAAAGATATAAGTTTACACCAGAGAGAATTTTTAATATCGACGAGACCGGTGTAACAACAGTGCAGCAAAGTCCTCGTGTAATTGCCAAATGTGGTAAAAAACAAGTTGGCCAAGCAGTCTCCGCTGAAAGAGGAGATTTAGTGACGTTTTGCGGCATTATTTCTGCTGCCGGTAATACAGTTCCTCCTTGTTATGTTTTCCCCAGGAAAAACTACAAAGACAACTTCTTGAAAGGTGCTCCAGAAGGCAGTATGGGCCGAGCAGCACAAAGCGGTTGGATGAATTCTGAAATATTTGTTGATGTCTTGAAGCATATCCATATCTTCACACATTCTAGTAAGAATAATCCAATATTGTTACTTCTTGATAACCACGAAAGCCATTGTTCACTTGATGCAATATCGTATGCCAGAGACAACGGAATAGTTATGGTTTCATTCCCCCCGCATTGCTCGCACCGGCTTCAACCACTGGACGTGGCAGTGTTTGGTCCATTTAAGGGAAAGTTGAAAGTGGCTTTCAATGACTGGGTGGCTACCAGTAAATCAAAGAGAATAACCATTTATGATGTTGCAGAACTTACAGCCAGGCCCTACTTACAATCTTTCACTGTTCATAACATCACAAAATCATTCTCTACTCCCGGAATATGGCCTGTAAACAAGCTAGTGTTTTCAGACGAAGATTTCATGGGATCCTATGTGACAGATCGTTTAGATCCCGCTACTACAAATGCTACTGCAACACAAGCAACAGCTGTAGGCCTGCAAGAAGGTAAGTTCATCAAAAATATTCCTCCTTTAATTAGACTTGCCAACTCAACAAAATTCTTATGTGTTTTTGCTTGCACTTTTAGGTAGGCCTGTAGATGAAGTTATTGCTTCCACCAGTAGGCTTAAGCCAAATGAGCCTTCAACGTCAGTAGACCTACAATGTGTACACCCTGTGCCTACAAAGTTGACGCCAGAGACTGTTCGTCCATTTCAAAAAGCCGAGCCAAGGAAGCGTCAAGTACAAAGTCGAAAAGGGAAATCGAGAGTGTATACGGATACACCAGAAAAAAATCGACTCCAAGAAATGCAATCCATCAGAGCTGCTAAGCTCAATCGTAAAAGTGCAACTGCAAAAAAATTGAAATTTAAAAATCAAACTGTGTTTGTGCCCAGGCCTACAGACTCTAGTTCTGAATCGGAAGCTAGCTTTGGATTAGATGATGAAGATATGGGAATAGACAGTCTTTCTGACGAAGAGAACGTTGAGCTTCCCACACTTCTTCATGACGAAACTCTTTGTGCGAATGAATTTGTCCTTGCCAAATTTCACACTAAAAAAACTAAACTCTTTTATGTAGGGCGGATTGAGAAAGTTGTATCACGTGAAGTTTTGCTAGTCAAGTGGCTTCGCAAAAACACTGGCAACAACCAATTTAAGTTTCCCGAGAGTGAGGATCAAACGGAAGTTGACCGTGACGATATCATTGCTAAGCTACCAGAACCATTTTTGGTTGGCGGTACAGCTCGAGCCGCTGGAAATTTCGCTTTTTCTGTAGATCTTAAAGATTACAATATCAAATAAACTTTATTTACTTCATTATAAACTATTATAATGGCTTATTATTATTAAACTTAAATTGTCTTAAGCCTAAATTAATGTTAATTACCTCATTTGTGGTACTTTTATAATGTGTCCACATGTGCCCCTAGGCAGTCCACATGTGCCCCTTGAGGGGCACATGTGGACAATTGTAATACATTTTAAAAATAAAAAGTTCTAGTACAAATGTAATTATGAAAAAAATGACTTTAGTGTTAAATGCATGGTAAAGACCCAACAAATCACCTACAAAAGGAAAATCTAAAAAAACTTTTATTTTGGGTCTTTTATGAGCAAATGAAAAAATCAGTCCACATGTGCCCCCCTCTCCCCTAAGCCTAAAGTTACCTTAGGCTATATGACTAGAAATATGAATACAAACACATCACGTTTGACAACTCCTAGGCCTCTCCTAGCCAGCCCTAGGCCTGCACGACCGTGTTCTGACACTCCCGCACAAATAACTCGTTTTGATTACAGAAAGCCTAATGTAGTTGAACAATAGTAGGGAATTATAGTCCTAGGCTATACAAAAATTTACGGAAACAATACCCTTTTTCTTTTTTTTCAATGCTCCTGTCATTAAATAAAAATGTGAAACAAAAGACGGTGCAAATTTTCAGTGTTTATTTGATAATTTGCTGATTTAGATGGCTGTGGAATGCAGTGGGAAAGGTGGAAAATATCAATTGTTGTGTTTGTTGCTGCATTGGAAATTTTTTATTTTATTTTGATTTGATGGGCTACGAAGAACACTGTTTTTTTTTTAGTACGTGGCAGATGTGCAATGTAACTATGTAGTGTATGTATGTACGTAACTGTAATGTAAAAGTGATTTGAAAAACCACGTTCAAATCTGTTTTGAGATCTCTCTATTCCAAAAATACGAATTTGATTTGCAAGTTTTTGTATTTTAAAATGTCTCAGTATATTCACAAGTATATTTTTATTGGGTAGCTGATTCTGCGTGTGCGCTCCCATCCTTCTCGGGCTGCAGTAGTGACCTTTCGTCAGTCTCACAAGGTCAATGTTGCTTTGCGAGACGATGATTACTGATTTATACATTCAACATTGTGGTATTCTTACCCATGCATGTATCTATACTCGGCATGCTTTTACTCCAAGATGAGAGTGGCGGGTATTTTTATTCTTTCAATTTGGTTACCATACTTTTGACCATTTTGTTGCATGTTTCGCCGTTGGTTGTAAACACCTGGTTGTAAATGTAGTGACAGCTAGCAGTGTATGTAAGCTACTTTATACAACATCTTTAAAAATTCTTGCATAGGGATTGGTTCTTGCATCAATCGCTCAGGAGCGTCACATCAGTTTTTGGATGAGCGAAGTGAAGACTTCAATTTCACTGACCCCCAAAAAATATAGCTCGGGTGTTTGTTATTGTTTGTTTTTCTGTCTGTTTGTTAGCTAACTACCAGGCAAACGGCATAACCGATCTTGATGAAAATTGGAAGGGACCTTCGAAATCTCTAAGAAATATTTCTCATGAATATCGTACTTTTACGATTTTTTTCCGATTTTTAGTGCGATATTTTCGTGACATTTGGTCCGATTCTGACCAAACGGGTAGGGCTACAACGTTCATATTTCACATGGACATTAAAGTTATGGTAATGTAGTACCTTTTGAAAGAAAAAGTTGAAAAAGTTATCCAGAATCCATAGAAATAAAGGTTTTAATATGAGTTGTTTTAGGTTTATAACAACAATTAACAAGTAACAATAGAAACTTGACAACAATCACCTACAATGCATTCAAAAAGCACTTGCAAAGGAAAAGTGCAAACAAACGCAAAAAACGCAAACAAAAAACTTACAAAAAAATGCTCATCCATCAACGCGGCGGGACTTTAGCGTTTTCCTAGTCTAATGTATTTGTGTTTAGTGCTGTACACCACAAACATGTATTCAAAATTGTTTTTTGTAACACCAAACTTATTATTCTCCGAAAGCAACTTATGTTTTTGTGTGTCATTGTTGGACTTTGAATAGCACTGGCATAATTTTGATCCACAATTTAAAATCATAAATGCAAAATATTTTCAATTGAAATTATACTTGTGTACATAAGCACCCAATTTATTTAGTGATAATATTGCATTGCTATTTTTTTTTTGGTGTTCTTGTGTATATTACATCATCGTAAAGCTACATCCCGGAAGAAATATACCGTATTTAGGTAGTGAGCCGCCCCTAGACAATTAAATTTTGCCGCAT
This sequence comes from Sweltsa coloradensis, assembly GCA_024449915.1. Lineage (NCBI taxonomy): Eukaryota > Metazoa > Arthropoda > Insecta > Plecoptera > Chloroperlidae > Sweltsa > Sweltsa coloradensis. The sequence continues at coordinate 164,615 of JAMZAV010000162.1, forward strand.
ACTACCACCACCCAACTCACTACTAAAAGGTTTAGGTAACGGTTTTAAATTTAAATTTTCTTCTATTCTGCAACAAAGTTGTCTAACTCAGATGCTGCATGCAGCAGCTAGCACCACAGTAAAACACGCAAGAGTCTTACTTTACGAACCCTTTTATTACGGGATCGGGATAAGAAGACTTAATAAATAAATAAATAAATATTCGTATTTAGAGTCTACCCACTCAGTCATATAACTGATTTTCAGTGGGGAACAGTAAACCAAAGCGACCAAGCCAACCATGTAGGCCCCGACTAATGCTATAGCTGTACGAAGGACCGATCGCCGAAGGCGAAATTTTTGCAAATTTTCAATTTTTAAAAGCTCCAAAACACGTTTTAAAATCTAAAATTACATAATACGATATAATAAAAACAAAACAAATAATAAAATAATTAAAACTAACATTGTTGAATTTGTTTCGCTCTTGTGCCGCCCCCCCAAGGGCTGCCGCCCCTGGACCCGTGCCTAGTTGGCCTAGGTACAAAGACGCTCCTGAAGTTGCCGCAAACCTCAATACCATGATCTGGGCAAAGAAAGACGTAAAGAACTGTAATCCCAAAGTGTTCTTTTTGTTTAGCGCTATCAAATGGTGCAAATATATTTTTAATTCTGGGCCCGGGGTAGAATTGGCCCAGAGCATGGCTCTGCTAATCGTAAAAGGCGATTCAAGAGAAAAAGTCCACCTCGCAAACATCAGCTAGAAAGAGCGGAGTATCTTACTCCCCGAAACTAGAGGCGAGCTCTGGCAATCGTCGTCGAGGACCTTGCCCCCTTCCCTTCCCTTGACGACCCCCCGGCGACGATGACAATGACACAACGAACGATGACAAAGACGATGACGACCGCGACGTGAGAAACCCCCCTTCCTCCCCTAACCCGTGGCTGGTTCTGACCAGCATGGGCCCCTCCTCCCCCACCCCCTTAGGCTAGAGTGGTGCATTATGACCTAACGGTTGACGCGTCCTTTATCTAAATAAATAAACAAGAAGTACACAATTATCTACGTTACAACTTCTGTGATTATCTATGGGCTCAACACGACTATGGAATGCGGAATGCGAGAAGGCCTTCGCCATTAGAGTAATTTGCACCGGAAAGTCATAAAAATTGTTTCCGTCATAAATTACGAGTGAACAATAATAATGGGATGAGTAAAAAAAGTAAAAAATGTTTTATAAAAAAGGCAACCTCTCGCATTCAAAACAAGCGTGCTGACCAGTGAGCCAACACGACTACGGTGAGCGGGCGGTCTCCAGTGATACTTATGCAGATGCACGCTAACTTGAGACGAGCGTAAAACATTTGTCATTACAATTAGGGCACTTTCAATAGTTTTAAAACCTTCTGCCGATATTTCTACAGTGTAATTTACGTCTCTATACATGAGATTGTACATTATAATTGGATGAGCGTAGCGAGCGAAAAAAAATCCGGAATGTTTTTCTTTCTTTTCTTTTTTCTTTTTTTTATTCTATTTGTATTTTTGTGTGTCTTTTAACACGATTCCGGCTAAACCGATACTCCATTTGTGATGAAATTTTCTGGAGACCTTCGAAATCTCTGAACTAAAAACTGCCACGTTTTTTAACGCAATCGAAAAATTATTTCTCATGAAAATCCAATTTTACGATTTTTTTCGATTTTTAAAATTACGATTAATTATAAAAATTAAAAATTAAAGTTTATTTTTTATTTAATTGAAATAATTTTTAAAAAAATCTTCAATGAAGTAATGATTTTTTCTCAGAACAACAGAAAATCCGCATAACACATGGCAGCTCAATGCTCCAATTACGCTCATCCAACAACGCGTTTTCCTGGATGTGGCAGTTAGTCGCATAAAATCGTCCAACTCGCCACCAAATAATATCTCGTGGTTTGAAACGTGGCTGGTAATGCGGGTAGCCTAGGACCCAAGGGGAGAAGACGCAACTGTATTGACAGAGCTACCGATAGCGGACGATTTAGTTTAGGTAGTCACCGCAAAATTTGAAAGCGCTCGGCCCTGCTTTCGACTCTTAAGGTATATTCTAGGGATGTGCGAACCCACTATTTTTACTTCGAACTCGAACTTTCCCAGTTAAAAAAAACGAACTTCGAACTTTACAAAAATTTCGAACTGTATCGAACTCGAACCCAACTTAAAGGTATATCAAACCGTCATTTTAGGTAAAATAGTGATAAGTCTGGACCGGCACCTCCACCAAGAAAGTATATAACTTCTGGACCGGCACCTCCACCATCCATTTTTTTGTTTTTAAATTTGTACCTGTAAACTGAGAACCATTTTTTGACTTGTCAAATAATATGTGACCGCACACCACTACAAATAAGTAAAAATAAAAATAAAAAAAATTCGAACTTCGAACTTTTTTTCGAACTTGAACCGAACTCAAACTTAAAAATAGTTTGAGTTCAAGTTCGAATTTCGAACGTTCGCACATCCCTAGTATATTCCCTATTCTATTAACCTTAAATTTCACACAAATATGTTAATTCATAAAATTAAGGTTCTGTGAAAAAATCATTATAATCGGATAAAGCATGGAGCCCTAGGTGTTATAAGTCGAAGAAATTTGTGATTTTTTTTTTAAAGTGTAAAATTGCTATTTCATGAGAAATAATGTTTTGATTGCGCTCAAATTTCACAAAAATATATTAATTCATAAAATCAAGGTTCTGTGAAAAAATCATTACAATCGGATAAAGCATGTAGGTGTTAAAAGTCAAAGAAATGTTTTTAAAAAATGAAAAAAGCGTAAAATTGCGATTTTCATGAGAAATTTATTTTTTGATTGCGCTCAAATTTCCCACAAATATATTAATTCGTAAAATTAAGGTTCTGTGAAAAAATCATTACTATCGGATAAAGCATGTACGTGTTATAAGTCAAAGAAATTTTTTTTAAATAAAAAAATCGTAAAATTGTGATTTTCACGAGAAATAATTTTTTGATTAAGCTAAAAAACGTGGCAGTTCTAAGTTCAGAGATTTCGAAGGACTCCAGCCCAGCTGGTCCGGATCCACAAAGGGGGAGATTGAAGCGAGAATTGAGGGGGATTGAAAGCCCCGTTTTATTTTTGTCGACCCTAGGCTTGGCCTTACGGTTATGGTGTTGATGAGTATTTAGTATACGTAACCTTTTCAGGAGTGTTTTTTTATTTTTTTTATTTGCAGATTATTTAACTTGGCCTATAAAACTAGGAATGAACATTTAAGTTCTGAAGATGACCTCAATGATGGAAAGTTTGATATTCAAGTTTTAAAAAAAAAAAATGCAAAGTGCCGCGGACGTAATATTACGGCCATACTCTAGAAAAGGTTAAACTAAAGCTACTATAGTGTGTTTACTTGCGACTTGAACGGAGAGAGCGGAGTTCTTTTGTATACCAGCTAATTGAATTCCACAATTTCAGATTCCAAGGAGCAACACGCCCGATGATTGACCATAGGATTAGACTAGGATGTCATAAAAATATTTAATTAATAAATGTAATTAATAAATAAGTTTAAAAAATACAATCATTAACTCTTGAAATCAGTATTAAAATAAAATAAAAATGCTATTACAAAAATGTATGATTTTTTGTAAGTTTTATCCACTTTGAATGAAAAAAATCGGACATCATTTACGGTTTTAAAGTATTTTATTTATATTATTTTGTATAATGACAAAATACTTAAAAACCGTAAATAAAGGCCGATTTTTTTCGTTCAAAGTGGATAAAACTTACAAAATATCATACATTTTTGTAACAGCATTTTTTTTTTAATTTTAATAATGATTTCAAGAGTTAATGATTTTATTGTATAAAATAATTTATTACTTTAATTATTAAATATTTTTATGACATCCTAGTCCTACTATCCTACTGTCAATCATCGGCCGTGGTGCTCCTCGAAATCTGAAATTGTATAGAATAGGGAATATTCCACTTGATATTTTATATTTTATTTTAATTCTTATTCATGTCTTAATAGTCACTGCACTTTTTTTTATTTAAAAAAAATGTTTTTTGTGTAATTTAAACAAGAAGTAAATTGGACCCCCAGTTTGCGCGCCAAAAACGAGCGTGCGCCATCTTTGGACGGTACTACGTCATAACTGTGTTGAGTCAAGGCCAATTGGAAACTAAATGTACGTATGTTTGTACATATTTACATACAGACGGCGGTGCTCGCCCATCCGCTCAACACAAACAACTCCACAGGGATGTACATTTTCACCGTCTTTTGTTTTTCTTTTTTCGTATGTGACAGGAGATTTCGCGAGATCATTGAGATAAAGAATAACGAGCATTTTGTCTTGAATTTTTGCATAGCCTAGGACTATCATGGTATTCTTTATCTACAATAGGCTTTAATTAGTCATCAAAGTAAGGTTTTTGTGCGGGATGTGTGTCCGAACATGAACGTGCAGGCCTAGGGTTGGCAAGTTAAGCCTAGGGCTTGTCAACTGAGTAATTTTAGTATTCACATACCAATGCCTATATCCTACAGAAACGATTGGCCTAGACTGTTGTATTATAAATAATTTTCTACGTCTAGGCCTAGACCTAGGACTGTTTCAGTTTTGTTTTTTGATTGCAATGTCAACTTTTCTCGTTTTCCGGCTAGGCGTTAAATGTAAAATGTCCGCCATCTGTTTACATTACTGTAGGCTACGCTAGGCGCTGCTTTGTTTAAAACACCGCCGTCTTGATGTATATCTCGATCCTACTATAATACTATTCCAACATCTTTGGTCTGGATGTATGTTTATCCAGACGCCGTTGGATCAACACAGTTCTGACGTCACAGTCGTTTTTGCCGCTTTAAAAAACTGCTGCTTTTAAAACGGCTATAAATCACTGGATTATTATTTCACGGAAAAACAAAGTACATATTTGTAATCGGGACGAAATACTTCTTCTAAAAAATCTATTCGTACAGTATTTGGCGGAAGTGGAATATTCCCTATTCAATTAGCTGACATACAAAAGAACTCCGCTCTCGAAGAGAACAATGTGTTCTACTCGCAAGTAAACGCACTATACAAGCATTATTCATATTTTTGTGATAACTATTATGAAAACGAAGCATGTCAATAGTTAAGAGCAAATTAAACTATGAGGTGGATTTTTTCCGACATTTTCTTTAATTCACCCACCTCATAATTTAATTTCCTCTTAACAATTCACATAGTTTGTTTACATGATAGTTATCACAAAAATATGTATACTGCTCGTAGCAGCTTTAGTTCAAGTTTACTTATCAATACCATAACCATAAGGCCAAGCCTAGGGTTGACAATAATAAAACTGGGGTTCCAATCTCCCTCACTTCTCCCTTCAAACTCCCCCTTTGTGGATCCAGGCCAATTTCATCCCATTGGAGTATCGGTTTAGCCGGAATCGTGTTAACAAACACACAAAAATACACAGAAAAAAGAAAGAAAAAAAACAAAAACATTCCGGATTTTTTTCTCCAGTGTAGTAGAATGGAATCTTCGCTTCGCTCGCTACACTTGCTACTCTCATCCAATGATACTGTCTGTACAAAAATGGCCTCTCTGCACAAGAAATTGTTCAAACCGGGCCCTAGGCCCAACTTGAAACATAAAACTGCAGAGAGCGCCACCAGCCGGAGGCAGAATCACAATTTTCAACCGCGTGCACACCTTCCATATTCCCGGGTTGTAGGAAAAAACGGCTCATACGAAAAAGATGAAATTTTTTGGGGGGGGGGTTTCAATACTGCTAAATGCTTGATACCGTACGTAAGATTCAGAATGTCGTAACAGATTTTTATTTTCATTGAAATAAATGCTGAAATACGTCAATCTAACCAATTTCTAGAGGTAGTAAAAAATAGTAATAACAAAATTCGCGATTTTTTTAAAATGGATATTTTATTGCCTAAAGTGTAATATTGTTGACGAATTATATCATTTAGAGATGGAAAAAACACATTTTGAAAACGCGAATTTCGCAAAATCTCGTGTATAGCGCAAAATAACGAACAAATTGTATAAAACTGTTCAAAACGCGAATTAACTCGCGAAATTAAACATTTAGTGATCAAAATGTGGAGGTATGGTGGAAGTGCCGGTCCAGAATTTTCTCGAATTTTGGTGGAGGTGCCGGTCCAGACCGAACATTACGCGCGCGGCAGGCGATACATCGTTTCGTGACGTCACAGACTCCACGGAAATAGACCGCCAAAATAACGGCGCATATCACGGACTCTGCGGAAATACTCCATCAAAATAACGGTGCGTATAAATATTTATTTTCTGATTCTGTTTCGATTTTTGGGTCACAATGATCGATTCTAACTTTTATGGAATCGACGTCATCCCTACTAAAGGGCTCCTTTTTTTAAAAAAATGGATTTTTTTGTTAGATGAAAAAAATGGATTTTTTTTAGGTATGTTTTTGACAATTTAAACTAGGAAAACGCTAAAGTCCCGCCGCGTTGATGGATGAGCTTTTTAAAGTTTTTAGTTTGCGTGGGATATCTTTACTTTTGCAAGTGCTTTGGTTTGCTGCCTACGCATTGTAGGTGATTGTTGTCAAGTTTCTATTGTTTCTTGCCAATTGATATTATTTACCGTAAAAAACTTATATTAAAAGCTTTATTTCTATGGATTCTGGCGAACTTTTTCAACTTTTTTCTTTCAAAAGGTACATCACCATAACCTTAATGTCCATGTATAATATGAACGTTGTAGCCCCACCCGTTTGGTCAGAATTGGCCCAATTGGCATGAAAATATAGCACAAAAAATCAAAAAACTTACATTAAAAGCTTTATTTCTATAGATTCTGGCTAACTTTTTCAACTTTTTCTTTCAAAAGGTACTACATCACCATAACCTTAATATCCATGTATAATATGAAAGTTGTAGCCCCACCCGTTTGGTCAGAATTGGCCCAAATGTCACGAAAATATCGCACTAAAAATCGAAAAAAATCGTAAAAGTACGATATTCATGAGAAATATTTCTTCGATTGTACCCAAAAACAATACACCTCTAAGTTCAGAGATTTCGAAGGTCCTGTCAAATTTCCATCAAGATCGGATATGCCGTTTGCCTGGTAGAGAGTTAACAAACAGACAGAAAACAAAAAACAAACAAACAAAAAAAAACACCCAAGCTAAATAATAATAATAATTAACTAGGAAAACGCTAAAGTCCCGCCGCGTTGATGGATGAGCTTTTTTTAAGTTTTTGGTTTGCGTGGGATATCTTTACTTTTGCAAGTGCTTTGCTTTGCTGCCTATGCATTGTAGGTGATTGTTGTCAAGTTTCTATTGTTATCTTGTCACTTGGTATTATATTTACCGTAAAAAACTTATATTAAAAGCTTTATTTCTATGGATTCTGGCTAACTTTTACAACTTTTTCTTTCAAAAGGTACTACATCACCATAACTTTAATGTCCATGTATAATATGACCGTTGTAGCCCCACCCGTTTGGTCAGAATCGGCCCAAATGGCACGAAAATATCGCACTAAAAATCGAAAAAAATCGTAAAAGTACGATATTCATGAGAAATATTTCTTCGATTGTGCCCAAAAACAATACACCTCTTAGGTCCAGAATTTCAATGTCTAGTTAAAATTTATCTGCCAGTTAGTCCTCTCAGTAAATATTTACAAGGCTTCTGATTGGTGGTTGCCATAGTGAAAACAAGTTATGTGTCAGTTAAATTTACTTGCTACTTTAACTGGACATTGAAATACCGGGCCTAAGTTCAGAGATTTCGAAGGTCCCCTCCAATTTTCATCAAGATCAGATATGCCGTTTGCCCGGTAGAGAGCGAACAAACAGAAAAAAAACAAAAAAAAAACACCCGAGCTAAATTTTTTGGGGGTCGGTGAAATTGAAGTCTTCGCTTCGCTCATCCAATAATAATTTTGCTTTATTTCCACACAAATTTTTTGGGGGTCAGTGAAATTGAAGTCTTCGCTTCACTCGCTTTGCTCGCTACGCTCATCCAATAAAAACGCAAAATTTGGGTTTATTAAAACGAAATTTGGGTTTTTATATCACCATTTCTCATTACCTCTACCAATTTCCCACGTGTCCATGAATTTTTTTCCAGGAAAATGGAAATCTTTATCAACATTCTGACTCTTTATGTACCAAGCAATGTACAATTACCTAACTTCTCTCTCTAAGAATTGGATAATTTTCGGTCAAGCCAAATTACATTGTAACAGTGGGACTACGAAACCATTACGTTTTCGTCAAATTTTCACTTGAAAGACCACCACCACCACACCTTAACATGCAGGTAACTTAATAATAATAATCAAAACTCATTTCCAACAATGTCGGGTTGAGTGGTGTTCTTCACACCGACATCTAGGGCACGAAACAGTTTTCTGCCTAGGTTGCCGGGCTCAGCGTTTCTTCATCATCATCATCATCATCATCATCATCATCATCAACATCATCATCATCATCTGTCATCTTCATCCTGCATCATCTGCTTCTCCACAATTTTCTCCACTCCTTCCTGTCCTCCCACAGCTTCAATTCCGTCACCTGGTTCCACGATTCACCTCTCTCTTCAACGTCTCCTTCGATCAATCTTTCCCATCTTTCTCTCGGTCTTCCTACTTTTCTTTTACCTTCCTCTCCTGTATCGAAGTCTCGTCTTGGGATCCTATCCATATCCATCCTCTTCATATGACCAAACCATCTTAAACGTTCCCTTCCTATTTTAAACCTCAACTTCTCCAGACCTAATTCCTTTCTTATAACGTCGCTTCTAATCCTGTCCAGTTTTGTAACTCCCTTTATACTTCTCAAAAACTTCATCTCTGCTGCTTCCAACTGACTCTCTTCCTTTGATCCAACTGTCCAAGTTACTGCACCGTAAGTAAGTATAGGTATGAGTATGCTTTATAGAAAAGAACCTTGCATCTCTGTGGAAACAGCTCGTTCCAAAGCAGCTTTCGCACCAGTTGATAAAATCCTTCGGCTTTTTGTACCCTAGCTGTTACTTCTCTATTTACTTTAGCATCTTTTGTCAAGATACTTCCTAGGTACTTAAATTCTTCCTTTTCTTCTAATAATTTTCCACAAAGTCTTAACTTTTCTTGATTCTTAGGCATGCCTTTTATATCCTTTTTCATAACTAAACATTCACTTTTATTCTGACTAATACTTAACCCAAACTCTGTTGCAACTACATTCCATCTATCCACCTTTTCTTGCACCTCTTCAACACTCTCACCCCAAATTAAGACATCATCGGCAAAAACTAAGGTTCTAGTGTCTCTTCCGTCTATATTCGTGTTCACTCTTCGTAGTATTTGATCCATTACGACAGTAAATAGAGTCGGTGATAAAACACTACCTTGCCTCAGTCCCTCATTTATTTCAAACCAATCTGATCTACCCTCATTTGTCTAAACACAACTTGCACTCCCTCGTATGTACTTTTTATCCTTCTATCAAACCTCGTCCAACTCCCTTTTGCTCCAGACATTCCCATACTTTTCCTCGAGGCAGGCGATCGTATGCCTTTTCAAGATCTAAAAAGACAATATGCATTCCTTTTCCATTTTCCCATCTCTTTTCCATGATTTGGCGGATAGAAAATATTGGATCGATAGTGGATCGCCCACTTCTAAATCCATATTGTTCCTCTCTTAGACTTGGTTCGACAACCTCCTTCAATCTATGTTCTATTACCTTTTCAAAAACTTTAGCACACTGACACATAAGGGTTACTCCTCTATAGTTTTGACACTTCTTCCTATCACCTTTTTTAAACAAGGGTACAATAATTCCTTTCTTCCAATCTTCTGGTACTTTCTTTTGCTTCCAGGCTGCACTAATTACTCGGAATAACCATAACTTTCCTTCAGCGCCGGCTGATTTAATCATTTCCACTGTAATTCCATCCACTCCTGGAGCTCTACCATTCTTCATTGCTCCTAGCGCACGTCCCACCTCTTGTTCAGTTACCTCTATCTCCTAGATAATATATAATATTCCTAATAATCCTATATAATATTTAAATAAATACAAGTTTAAACAAAAACAATTAATCATTAATATTTAATATAGTAGTTTAATATTTTCTTCATGATTTCAAAGATTGCAAAGGTGTTTCCTCTGTTTTTATACAACAGATCAAGGAGTGCTCACTGGGTGGTGTCTCTGAGGTGACAAGATAAATTACTTTTATTTCATTTCACTCCATTGACGAGTACATTAAATCTAAGCTAGCCTATATCAGTAGCATGCAGTAATTTGAGCGTAACTTTCAGTTTATCAACATTTTACCAACAAAATTAAGAAAACATATCGGCCCCAACTGTACATACACAAAACAAACACCCCTACTTAAAAGTTAATACACATTATATAGAGTATAGACATGCCTATTAAATATTGCTGGTGCCATGTAGACTGCTTAGGGTTGCCAGATTAGTGAAACTCAAATACGGGACAGTACTTTGCGTAGTGATACTGGGGTCTGGGGCGAAGCCCCAGCCGCCAGAGGCGGAAAATTTTTGGGGTTTCGTTTTTTGGGGAAGGGCCTAAAACGCATTTGAGAGTAATTCAGTGAAAATTTTAAAGCAATATAGTGATTGAAATAGGGAGATAATCAGATAAGGAATGTACAGAAAAGTAAGTAGCTACATAGAACCAAAATTATTATCACTTTACTGATAGGCACATTTCATTGATGATCAGATCATTGATATTTATTGCTTCGTTACTATTGCAACGTTACCATCTTCATCGTCACTCATGTTAAATGTTGTTTATCACTGCCTCACTCACTGAGTTCGAATGCGTTTGTCACACGCACGCCGCGCCCGAGGTTAAGAATATCACGTTATGGCTAGAGACACTCGCTACAATGACTCATGATGCACTCGAATCACACCCACAACCTAACTGCATGCAGCAGCGGCAGATGGATCAGGCACCAAGGCCGGCCGAGGGGAAGGGATTGATAACTATAACGCCGCGCGTATTGTTAAAAAGCGCACAGGGCCTACTTTATTCTAAATACGTGATATACTGATCAATGGGTTAGAGCATACGGGACGCGGGAAACACCCATCAAATACGGGATTTCCCGGGTAATACGGGACACCTGGCAACCCTAAGACTGCTGCAATGTAAAATTCTAGCACGGTGCTCTGTATCTTGAATACCACAGAGATGTGAAAATTCATAATTAGTTTAATTACATTTCTCGATTTGGTTAGTTGGGAAACACTCCCGTTGTTGTGATTGGCTTTATTTACTAAAATTGAGGCAGTGGCTGTAAAAAGGGCACATACACAGAAACCATGTTTTGAGATAATCACCTTTAAAAATTTTATTTCATCTTGCAGTTTACATGAAGGCAAATGCAATGCTATTAGTAACATTAACATGTAATTTCATCGTTTCTTTAAAACGAATAGTCTACTATTAATTTGTGAGAGTTCTTTAAGATGATAAAATTAATGCTACAAAAATACGTGTTATGTGCCCTTTTTATGTCAATCGGGTACTTATGTATATTAAAACCTGTATATCTTGCAAATCGTGAAGTATTTTATTATTAAATTAATATTTTCAAAGTATAAAACCTTTTAAGCTTACAATGTACGGTCATACATGGTATTGACATCACATCATTCTGATTCTTCCAGTTCCTCGCCCAAACTGGTTTTCTGTTTACTAGTTAACACATGACTTCCTACATTATCACTGTCTTCTGAATTACTGTCAGCATTTACTTCACCTCCTTCCATATTATTAATGTATCACTTAAAACAATAGGCGAGTATAAACAAAAATAACAACAATTTTGACGCCAAAACAACAGAAACACTGCACTACATAACCTCCTTCATAACAAGTTGATAGAACAGCTGACCGCGCATGGCGCACAGACAAGTGGCTGCCACTGGTGGCTGCACGTGGTTGTTCCTTGTGCTGCCCTGACCTCTGTATCGAAGATACGGAAGTATAACTTGGCATGCTTATAAATAAAGACACGGCGGTTCTTTTAAACACCGCCTCAAAAATTAAAATTAAAATTAAATTAATTAAAATTGTCCCGGTCGGGGCGGACTTTTTTAATTTCTAAATTGTAGTAAATAAAAAAATTAATTACATTTGTCATAAGTTGCTAACCAACATAACGTAAGCACATAATATTTGAGTCTTTAATTAGGATGGCAGACATATCAATGAATAAATAAAATAAATAAATTCATATTTAGAGTCTACCCACTCAGTCATATACCTATGTAACTGATTTTCAGTGGTGGACTTAAACCAAAGCGACCAAGAAAACCCTGTAGGCCCCGAAGCAACCGACGAGTGAGTGACAACCAACCATAGATCAATATTTTTTTAATGGGAAATATGGCAATCAGTGGTATGGGCAGTGAGAACACCCGCGGATTAATGCCAGAATCAACAAGGCCGATTCAGAACAACCTTGAATTTATTAAGTAACTCTTTGCTCGGACGGCTCTAAAATCACCGTTTACTAATTCCTAAGACAAGAAATGATAGACTTGAATTCATATTATTACAAGTTAAAAAACTTTCGACTGGAGAGGGATTCGAACCCGGGACCTTCTGCATTATAAGCAGGTAGGCTAACCACTACTCCCAATGAGCCACTCCAACTATACCATGGGGGAAATGTAGTTTATCATACCTGTTTTCCAAAATTGTTCTACATATAGTCTCCCGTACACCTGGATTGCATGTTTTCTCGGCTGAAAAATCATGGAGATTCCATGTTGCTATTCGTAAAGCAGGTCTGCCATTGCGCTCATTCTGGAAATCCTCTTCTACAATTGGACGTTGAGAATATGCGGAAAGAAGTTCAAAGATGTCTTTGTTAGGAAGAAGCCCATTACTCATTGGTACATACTTAATTGGGGCTGACATAGTCTTCCGGTGACCTAAAAGTGAGATCAAAGAACTTATTATACAACTTTTACAGAAGCAGTAGTTATACCAATAAATAGCCCATACCCTACTGAGAATAACTTTGCTATTAATACGGCGATCTACTTCCGCCATTAAACATGGCAGTGGGTACCAACAACAACCATGTGCGTGCTGTCACTAAGATCAGAATTGATAAAGAAGTTCAGTCAGAGAACTTTCTGTGAACTTATTTGAAGAAAGTAGCCTAACAAAAATCTGCCATTATAGGCCTACCTGGGCAGCACTCTCAAGACAACAAGCAGAGGACAAGTGATACTAGTGGCGCTGGTGGTGGTGGCTGCTACTTTGGACCTGTCGCTGTGTTTTCCCGAGACTTATATTGTATTAGAGTATTTTGAAACTTTCTCTGTTTTACATATTGATGACTACTTTTTCGGGTAGATCGAGAAAGTGTAGGCAAATTATAACTAATTTACCATTAAACACCAATGTTTTAGCACCGTTAAGTATAAACACCACCAGTGACAAGGTGGGAGTGGACACACAATACATCAGTCACCTTGACAATGTGGTCCACAGCGGCCACAAAACGTATGTGTTTAAAGGTAGAGTATTTATTTTAATTTGCCTACACTTGCTCAGTCTACCCTAAAAAACAGTAATGAATATATCTTATTTTGATGTTTTCCTATGCCCTCATTTATATTATGTCATCATGAATCTAGCCACCCAGTAGAGATATGTATCTCTCCTTTCTATCTGTTTTAGCAAAGCTGTCTGTTGAAGATATATGGTTATACTTTAGAGTCAACAACAGATGGGAATCACAAGGACATTATTAAAAAACGACCTTCAAAATATTTGATAGAGTTGATTTTGAAACAGAATTAGCAGTCTGTAGGCCTAGACAATCAAACCATGACATGACATTTGACATTTGACAGTGCTAGTGGAATGTGTCTTCCTCGTGACCGATGTCTGTCAAATGTTTGTTCGATGCCAAACGGCCGAACGGACAAACAGATTGAGCTGAAATTTTAAACAGACATCCGTGACCAGTGTACTAAGAAAGAAAATGAGAAAAATCAGTTGTAATTTAAACAACAAGAAATAATAAATTGAAAAATAGGCTGAAAAGGTGTAGGATTTTAATTCAACAACAATGGTTTTGTTCTTGAAGAAATCATTTTTATTGAATCATGTTTGTTAGGCGGTGAATGCATACAGTGACCAAGGTGTATCGAATCTCACACGCTCAAGGTTACCCAAAATTCCGCTGGGAGATTGAGTAAACCTTGCAATCTTTACACATATTTTGTGCTGGCTATGTTTTCTGCAGTACTTGTATATTCATTTAAAAACATGTTAATAATTTTTTAATACAATCCAGAAATAAAAAAATCTAACCTGACCGTTGTTTGAACCTGGGTATCCCACATTCCGGGTATACAGGCGCATTAGCTAACTATAGACTAGGAAAATGCCAGTTGTTGTTAAGACGAGTTAGTGGGTCATGTGCTGAGTACCAGGGAACATTTACATTTAAGTTGATTGTAATAATAAGGTTTTGAGTTAAGTTATGTATTAGATCGCGTCAACTGTAAGGCAATAATGCGCCACTCTAGCCAATGATATGCTAGGGAGGAAAGACCTACGCTGGATACAGCCTTAGGTTGGAGGAGGAAATAGAACGGGTACTCAACACATGACTTGCTCAATTGTCCAACAACGATTTTGACGTTTTCCTAGTAAGGTATTTAGAATGTGAAATGGGATTATAAGGTCTGGGTGCTGGGGGGCCTGAACAAGTTGGTGCAATATAGGTGGGGTCTGGGTCAAAGTTATATCTGCCGGGGGCAATTTCGACAAAGGCGATACAAATTCGAAAGGGGGTGCATTCAATTTCATGCCCCAAAATGCAATTTAAAATTTATTTGGGGCCCCGTGGCCAAATGTGCTCGTGCTTAAACATGCCAACTGGCATTGCATGTTAATTGAGCCAGCGTAGCGAGCGTCTCCACTTGACTCTTATGGCTCGAATGTCTGTTTTGTTTTTTTTTTCTTTTTCTGCTTCGATACAGGTCGCACCGTTTCTCTGATCGACCTGAAATTTTGCACACATGTACATACCACCTATGCAGGTTGCTGTATAGTTTTTGAACAAAATCCGATCGTTGGTTATAAAAAATAAAATAAAAAAATAAAAAGGTTCCGATCGTTATGAAATTTTGCAGGGTCAATAAGTACAACATTCTCTCCTATTTTACAAATTTTCAGCTAAATCGGTAGATAGAAATTACATTTTAACAAAAGTAACGTTACCATGGCAACGAACTGCCACCTAGAAGTAATCAAAATACTATCGAGGAAGCAGTGTATTATTTGTTACTAGGAAAACGCTCAGTTGGACGCGTTGTTGAGCGAGCACCGGTACGTGCAACACGACCCGAGTACGACATTCCCATAATGTTACATACCAATAAGTCTTTAAGGTCTTGACCGATTTAGCTGAAAATTTGTAAAATAGGAGAGAATGGATAAAATCCACCGCCATCTAGAGGACCTTGACATCATTTCTTTGGGAAATCTATTTTAACTCTTGATTACTTCTAGGTGGCAGTACATAGTGACCAGAATTCTTGTGCGACTTTTCGTTGCCATGGTAACGTTACTTTTGTTAAAATGTAATTTCTACCTACACTACTTATCGGATCAAAATAAAATAAACATATTCGTGACCGGACGGACATTCTAAATGATTTGGCTACCTCAGATTTTGTTGCCGTTTAGTTTTTAAAAAAAACTTTAGATTAACTTTAATGTAACTTTATAACTTTTTGAACGATTTTGCCACAAAACTAATGGCATTCAATCGGGAACGAAACTTGCGGATGGTCAAAATTTCAACTCGATCCGAGCCTCTGCTCAACCGCTATCATGAGCCAAAAAAGCTGAGCGACTTTCCGTTGCCATGGTAACGGGACTTTGTTATAATGTAATTTCCATCTACATTACTTATCGGATCAAAATAAAAATAACATATTCGTGATCGGACGGACATTCTAAATGATTTGGCCACCTCAGATTTTGTCGCCGTTAAGTTTGAAAAAAAAACTTTCGATTAACTTTAATGTAACTTTTTAACTTTTTGAACGATTTTGCCAAAAAACTATACAGCAACCCGCCTAGGTGGTATGTACATGTGTGCAAAATTTCAGGTCGATCAGAGAAACGGTGCGACCTGTATCGAAGCAGTAACAGAAAAAAAAAAAAAAAAAAAAAAAAAACAGACATTCGAGCCATAAGAGTCAAGTGGAGACGCTCGCTATGCTCGCTCAATCAAAGAGTTAAATTATAATGTCATTACCTTAAGCAGGTATGAGCGAGGGTTTATTTCTCGATTTGGTTCATCGGGAAACACTCCTGTAGGTGTAATTGTTATTATTTACTACAATAGGGAATGCTCTTCAACTCTAGTATGCGACTTAATTGTGATTAACATAAAATAAAATAAGAAATACTCACAAATATAAATTTATTTTAAAAACTAACAATTTTTGGCGTATTTATGAAGGTTTTAAATTGGCTAGTGGCGAAGCGGGACTAAAACGCTCTGTACAATGCGTGACGTTACGACAAAGTAATATTTGAATAGATCTACGCGCGCGCGCTGCACCACACGCTCGCCGGCTGGAATTGAATGTAGTCAAATCCATGTCAAGCAATTTAATATGTTCTAATAGTTTGTCTGAGGCATGAGCCTACACCTAATAATGATAATGTATAATATAAAAATGTATACATAATATAACATTAGCATGCATTGTCAACGAATAATACCTTACTTATCTGCAAATTTGTTTATTCAACATTGTACTTTGTTTGATCTATTACCGACTCTAATCCGGGGAACCTTCTTTATCGACTCTGGTTTCCATGGTAACCAAGATCTTGGGCCCACTGACTTTGCTAGGAATTGACTAGGAACCAATGAATTTGACAGGCGGTGGAACCCCTACCGGCAGACTGACAAAACGATACTTCTATGTGACGTCACATGGATGTCACAGTCAGCTAGGCCTGTTTACGCGCGGAAGTTAAGCACGAATATTCACACCCTCATAAAACCAAGTAAAAAACCTTTTTCGACGGACTTTATTTGGGAAATCATTTATTTTAGTAACAACGTTACCAATATATTTTTAAAAAATTTAGGAGCATTCCCTATTCAGAAATTAAAAAAGTCCGCCCCAACCCGGAATCGAACCACGGATCTCCCGCATTCCAGACAGGCGTCTTAAGTCTTAACCACTAGACCATCAGGACGGGTGCTATATTGCAATAACTACGTATATAAACAAGTTCCGTCCACCATACCTGATATTTTTCCATTTTGGAGTTTTGTGGGGTTTACAATGGGCAATGTCATACCATTGGCTTTTGGTATTATCATTCCATTAACGTTTGACAATGAATCTTCTAGGGAATCTACAAAAACCAGTCCATGAAGAGCGCCAAGCCGCCACTGGTTGATACCTTTGACCTGCAAATTTAAGAAAGTGCTATAAAAACCATAAGATAAACTAGAGAAGTGAGTCTAGTTTTTGGTACCATTTGGTATGTAACTTTTAAGTATGGTAGGATAGGTAGCAGGCCCCACTCATAACCTAAGCTTTAATGACTGTTTCAACGCAAGCATTATAAAAGCATTACCACCTAACTGTAGTGAAGGAGAGCTCAGGAAATGGGAATTGGCACACCAAATGGTCACCAGCTCCCGTGAGCCTCCCAACCTCAACCTACGCTAACCTTGGAATCCAGAAGGGAACAGAGAACTACCTTACCTGGCTGACCTCCCCTAGTTCCCCTCTCCACCGCCAACAGCGCCTCTGGTACATTTTGTAAACGTAAGTAACTCTCTCAACTCCGACAGGTGAACAAGGCTGTTCAAGCCGAAACGTTTTGTCGTAATGTAATGTGATTTGTGTATATATTTATGTGATCTTCAACTCTACACAGCCCTCAAACTCTTTCAAGGTAAGCTGTTGGCTCCCAGCCTCTATCAATCTTTCCCCAACCAACACTAAACCAGCCTCTAGGCCCTATCAATCCAAGCAGAATACTAGTTTTGTGTACACTTCCTACCAATCTCCAAGATCACGCAGTAAGTGACCTTGTACACTGTTCAGTTCCCTATCCACACCCCTATCTAAGCAAAGAACGTAATGTTTCTAACTTTCTATATTCTTATGAAATAGTCAGGTGGTCTGAGTCTAGACTTATTTTAATGCCCACCACAATATCACACTAAAAAGAGTCATGCACCAGTGAAAATCCAATGCTTAACCCAGCGAGAACTTGGGGCACGGAAGCAGTTCATGGCAGTCTGTTAGCCCATATACTTGACGAGGTTTCTTGCTTTTGTTTTGATTTCCAAACATTATCAGTTATTTAAGTCCTCAAAAAATTGCAAAAAAAAAAGATTTTTATGCCATCTCCAATATACTGGTAGAATATGAATAAGTTTCAGCACTTTTCTGATTATCTCTATTAATAGTTTACCACTTTTAAAGGCACATTAATAAGCATTTATTTATTTAAAGTCGATCCATTGAAACTTGCTCGTAGTGAAATTTGGCTGAAATTCATAATATATACTCTTAATAGTGTGCTTTTCAATAATACAACAAGCAAAATGGGGGTTACCAGCTTACTTTCGGAGATTTTTCGAAATAAAAATCAAGTAAATCCCTATCCTTTAACATTGCAAGCGAGTAAAACCCTACACTTTCCGATCAAAAAGGCACTACAGTACACGAACCGCAAGTGAAATATGACTAAATTATGTATCAATTTGCAGGTAATTAAACACTGAAAAAAAAATAGTATTTGCAAAATACATGTTACCATACTGGATTTTGATATTTTTACGTCCAAAGTCAACATATAATTGTAACAACCAGGAGCAACAGTGAAGGCTTGGCAACGCTGCGTGACGCCTCTTCGAAACCGCGCTCGATTGACCAATGATAGTGAACTCCGTTGTAAAGTAGTATAGGGAGCGAAAATTTAAAAATTGGGTTTGGCTGCCTCTCCGTATTACAACACGTAATTCGAATGTATTTACGTTAAAAGAAGTCACAAAAACTGATTTACAAATAAAACTTAGATAACATAAATACACAGAATAACGAGCAAGTTTATAAGTAATTATTATTGAGGACCTATCACAAATTCATTACAATTTTTAGTATTATTATTTTAATTGGGGCAATTATTCCCATATTGAAAGACTTCTGTTCTACATATGGCAATTTATTATGTACGTCATGTAGACCCTATGTAAGATATTTGGATAAATTTCATATTTAAAAAAACTAAATATTGGGCGCAGTGCGCAAGCTGAAGCCGGTAAAAGCAAATACTCTTGACTACACTGTACACCCAAAACTAGCCCTATAGCCAAACGTTGAGGGAAGAATGTCTTTGTGTTCGAGTAATTTTAAATGAAAAGTTATAAAAATCGTAACCCGTTATCGATAAGAAGTAAACAATAATGATGGGATCAATAAAAAAAGGTAAAAAAGTTTTCACAGCCGGGACTCGATCCGGCGACCTTTCGCTTACAAAACGAGCGCGCTAACCGTTGGACCAACTGCGACCACAGAGCATAGGTGGTCCATAGCGATCCCTCCGCTTCCTTCAACCCAGCAGATATGCACGCCGACTCAAAGCGAGCGTAAAAGTTTTGTGATGGCAATTAGGACACTTTTAATACTTTTAAAGCCTACTGCCAATATTTCTTGATTGTAATTGACGTCTGTACATAGCATGTGTACGCAATTACTGTGTACTTTGGTATGAAACACTTTCGAGGTGGCAGTTCTCTCGACGCATCCACACTCGATCAGAATGAGAAGGCAGCCCCGTGCCATGTTGCCAAGCCAAATACCAGGTTGGCCAAACTCTCAAGAAGAAGTTTCCAACTATAACATATCGTATATTTATTGTTTATAATTACATGAAAGCCAATCATATTGAATGTTTAATGTTTAACGAACTTAGCATTATTTCGTCCATTAGCCCATTAGCCTAATTTAGTGATTAACGTGTTAATTTGATGGGACGTTTCGATTTCCTAGGTTGGCAAATACTTAACTAGTCATTTAGCAACTGTACCAATAAAAGATGCAAATAAATAGGTTTTCCTAAAATGTAACAATTAAAAATAAATTAATACTTACAGTAGTAAAATAAACTACAGTTGTAAGATTATCTGATATAAAAAATACTTACTAGGCCCTATTTTACAAGCTGTTACTGAATAATAATATCATACTCTTGAGTCCGCTGGTACACTCGCTGGAGCCACTTTAATATTAATTATTATTTATTTAACGTCTATCATATTCAGTTATAAAAACTGATTTACAAAGGAGGACAACAAAATAAATCTAATTAGTACAACATGCAGACACAACAATGAACTACAGTTAAGTAAATATTTGAAATAGTAATATTACAACAATGCATTAAAACACATCAATTTTGGTAACAAATTCAAAAAGGATATTATCTAAATGCAATTAATTAGGCCTAATGAATCAAATACAAAAAGAGGGTGGGGAAAAAAAAGAAAAAAGAAAGGAAAAAAGAAACATCAAATACGAAAAACAAAAAGAAACACGTAACATCTTATTGTAGTCGTACCAGGACATTGATATGGCAAGGACAAGTGTTGAAAATTTGTTATACCACCGGCTGACACTGCTACCAAACACAAAGGCGTTGAAACATTAAAAAGTATCAGACCTAGGCCTACTAGTTACGCTAATGCCGAAATATAATGTGTCAATTTTGTGTATCACTACGGTACTTTTTTCAACACAAATAAGCACTACTACCACATTGGATATTACTTCAATTTGTAAACTTCATACATTCATCACACATCGATCTGATAATAGTGGTACACGACATGAAAAACGAGAATACTGCACTTTTTGAACACGGTTTGCCGCTTTGCACAGTTGTAGGTGGGACCAAAAGTAATATTTAAGGATGTGGAGGCACTCAAAATTTCCCTTAGAATTCAAAATGGCGGCCATTTTCCAAAAAGATATTCTCAGATACAAAAATTCTTTTGTTGTGTCTAATAAATCCTGTTTTGTATCGTTTTCGTATATTTCCGAATCGAATTACACGAAAATAACGTCAAAATAAACATCCGGGTGAAATTGTAGAAGTTTCAGATGTATTTAGTAGTATTTTCAAGTAAATCTACTTAGATTGGTTCCGACGTAGAAACTCCCTTACCCTACCCCTGTAAATGCTTCTAGCATTAAACTAGGAAAACGCTCAGTTGGACGCGTTGTTGAGCGAGCACCGGTACGTGCAACATGACCCGAGTACGACATTCCCATAAGGCCCACCACACAGTGTAGGCCTAACCGGATATTGACATTGTACACTATATACTATTCCAACATCTTTGCATTGTTGAGCGAGCGAAGCGAGCGTCTCCACTTGACTCTTATGGCTCCAATGTCTGTTTTTTTTTTTGTTTTTTTTTTTCTGTTACTGCTTCGATACAGGTCGCACCGTTTCTCTGATCGACCTGAAATTTTGCACACATGTACATACCACCTAGGCGGGTTGCTGTATAGTTTTGTGGCAAAATCGTTCAAAAAGTTAAAAAGTTACATTAAAGTTAATCGAAAGTTTTTTTTTCAAACTAAACGGCGACAAAATCTGAGGTGGCCAAATCATTTAGAATGTCCGTCCGATCACGAATATGTTATTTTTATTTTGATCCGATAAGTAGTGTAGATGGAAATTACATTATAACAAAGTCCCGTTACCATGGCAACGGAAAGTCGCACAGCTTTTTTGGCTCATGATAGCGGTCAAACGGAGGCTCGGATCGAGTTGAAATTTTGACCATCCGCAAGTTTCGTTCCCGATTGAATGCCATTAGTTTTGTGGCAAAATCGTTCAAAAAGTTATAAAGTTACATTAAAGTTAATCTAAAGTTTTTTTTTAAAACTAAACGGCGACAAAATCTGAGGTAGCCAAATCATTTAGAATGTCCGTCCGGTCACGAATATGTTAATTTTATTTTGATCCGATAAGTAGTGTAGATAGAAATTACATTTTAACAAAAGTAACGTTACCATGGCAACGAAAAGTCGCACAAGAATTCTGGTCACTATGTACTGCCACCTAGAAGAAATCAAGAGTAAAATAGTTTTCCCAAAGAAATGATGTCAAGGTCCTCTAGATGGCGGTGGATTTTATCCATTCTCTCCTATTTTACAAATTTTCAGCTAAATCGATCAAGACCTTAAAGACTTATTGGTATGTAACATTATGGGAATGTCGTACTCGGGTCGTGTTGCACGTACCGGTGCTCGCTCAACAACGCGTCCAACTGAGCGTTTTCCTAGTACTAATTCACGTCATGCCGTCTAAAGTGTATCTTTGTATCTTCACTGCCTCCTTCATTTTTTAACATCATTTTTCGAATTATGATTACCAATAAGTCTTCAAGGTCTTGATCGATTTAGCTGAAAATTTGGAAAATGGGAGAGAATGTTGTACTTATTGACCATGCAAAATTTCATAACGATCGGTACATTTTTATTTTTTTATTTTATTTTTTATTTTTTATAACCAACGATCGGATTTTGTTCAAAAACTATACAGCAACCCGCCTAGGTGGTATGTACATGTGTAAAAAATTTCAGGTCGATCAGAGAAACGGTGCGACCTGTATCGAAGCAGTAACAGAAAAAAAAAAAAAAAAAAAAAAACAGACATTCGAGCCATAAGAGTCAAGTGGAGACGCTCGCTCCGCTCGCTCAATTTTATGATTATAATGTTTGATTTAAAATCGAAATTCATTTTTTTACTTATTGTCCAGTCATTGCTGCGGCAACCAGAGGTGTCCAACAGGTGGTTAATGATTATTATGCTGATTATTATGCTGCGCTTTTTTTAACACAGTTTGGCACTTGGCTCAGTTGTAGCTGGTACCCAATAGATTTTTTTAAGATGTGGAGGCAATGAAAGTTCCCTTGGAATCCAAGATGGCGGCGATTTTTGTTATGTTGACCTTTGGAACAAAATTCGTGCAGTTTTTCGAATTTATCTGTGTTTGGAGTCATTTTCGTATGTAAGTGACTCTCAGAATACAAATATTACTTCAATATGAAAGTAAAATAACAAATATTAAGAAACTTAGAATTTTGTAGAATTAAACTTAATACTGGAGTTTACTTGGCATGTGCTTACTTTGTAATGTTGTTAAGAGGAGCTGCTGAGGCTGGCTCGGACGAGTTACATAACTCAGCTTTCTGGTTTTTTTTCTTTCGGGTAAACGTTTAATAACATCAGTACACGAACTTTAATAAAGAATCAATCTATGAGATCCAGATAGCGTATTCCTAAATTAATTATTGATTTTGAATAAAAAATCGTAAATCTCCAAAATTTACTCAATTTTGGTGAACTTGAACTGCTGGTTACTGGAATTTATTCCAAGTGTACAGATTATTTTAACGCATATTTGAATTCTGAATATGAACGTTTAAATCAATATGAACGCGCAGGTTAATTTGATTTTATCATAAGATAAACAGTTTGGTGGGAATTTCTAGAATTAAAATCCATGTTTGGATTTCCCATTTTTTCGCGTTTTGGACTTATGTCTCGCAATGGACCTTTTTGACTCATTATTTGCATCCAAGTGAGGATTTCTATATAAAAGTGCTTCATTTACATGCATGCAAAATTTGTTAATGTATTACCAACAGTTCAGCAGAAATCATTAACACCTGAGTGCGCGCATTTGAGTTGTGCTATGCAAGCTCAGCGAATTTTAGTCCAATGGCCACTTAAAAATGGTGACTGTTCAAAGAATCTCTCAAAGGAATAGTTCCTTGGTTTCTTGTTTTTGACTACACACATTACTCAAAAACATCTCACAGCGTTCATCGTGAGTTCTGTAGTATGGAAACTTAATAATCCGCAAGACTCCCCGACCATTCTCTGTCCTTGCTGTAGATAAATCACACGAACAAAATAATGCTCTTATTAAGGGTGACGGTGGTGCAGTGGGTCTAACAGAAGATCCAGCGCCTCTTTGGAGGTGGTCAGTTGCAGGTCCTGAAGTCTGCTGGTTACTCAGTGTATTCATTCCCGAACAAGATGAAACCCCAAGTGTTCTCCGACACCATGAGCAATACTCAGCATACCAGACTATGTTTAGGGAAGACACTTGCGATCTCAAAGACAGTTTTCTAGAATTTGGTAATACGTTCTTGGGAATTAGCGAAGACCTTATAGTAATTCACAGCCGGGTATTAGTGAGCGGGGAAGGTGTTGACACATTAAATTCTCTTGAAGATGATGGCATCAACCTGTATGGTTGTAAAGGAGATATTAGTTGATAGATGAGCGTAGCGAGCGAAGCGAAGATTCCATTTCACTACACTGGAGAAAAAATCCGGAATGTTTTTTTTTTTTTTCTTTCTTTCTGTATTTTTGTGTGTCTGTTAACACGATTCCGGCTAAACCAATACTCCGATTGCGATGAAATTTCATGGAGGCCTTCGAAATCTCTGAACTTAGAACTGCCACGTTTTTGAGCGCAATCGGGAAATTTGTTCTCATAAAAAAACACAATTTTACGATTTTTTTTTCGATTTTTAAAAACTTTCTTCGACTTATAACACCTACATGCTTTAACCGATTGTAATGATGTTTTCACAGAACCTTAATTTCATGAATTAAGATTCTCGTGCGAAATTTGAGCGTAATCGAAAAATTATTTCTCATGAAATCGAAATTTTACGTTTTTTTTCTTTTTTAAAACAATTCTTTGACTTATAACACCTATATGCTTTATCCTATTGTAATAATTTTTTCACAGAACCTTAATATTATAAATTCATATTATATTTGTGTAAAATTTGTGCGCAATCGAATAATTATTTCTTATGAAAATTTCAATATTACGATTTTTTTCCTTTTTTTAAATCACAATTAATTAAAAAATTTAAAATTTAAGCTAATTTTTCATTTAATTTAATTTTTTTTTTAAATCTTCAACTTAATAATGATTTTCTCACAGAACAACAGAAAATCCGCATAACACATGGCAGGTCAATGCACCAATTACGCTCATCCAACAACGCGGCGGGACTTAAGCGTTTTCCTAGTAACTTAATACATATCCAATCAAATCAAATCAACCTATTTTTCAACCCTCAAAGAGAGTGAACAAAAAGATCTTTACGGCTAAACTTAAAAACGTCTGCAGGCAACAAGAATAAGAAGTGTGATGATCAGCTTTTCTTTGAACTATTCTTTGCAAGTCAGCACAGGGAAATGGAATTAGATGACATTTTCCGCACGAAAATCAGGCTTGTCCACCTTCGATTTCAGCAAATGGTGAGCTGCGCATAGGTAACAAAGGCGAACTGACCATTAGCACTCAGAGGTTTACACGCATTCACTGGTTGTGACACAGTGTCTGCTTATTGGATGAGCGTAGCGAGCGAAGCGAAGATTCCATTTCACTACACTGGAGAAAAAAATCCGGTAGAAATTTAAAAAAAAAAAAAAAAAAAACGTAAAATTGCGATTTTAATGAGAAATAATTTTTCGATTGCGCTAAAAAACGTGGCAGTTCTTGGTTAAGAGATTTCGAAGGCCTCCATAAAATTTCATCGCAATTGGAGTATCGGTTTAGCCGGAATCGTGCTAACAGACACACAATAATACAAACAAGAAAAAAAAAGAAAAACATTCCGGATTTTTTTCTCTAGTGTAGTGAAATGGAATCTTCGCTTCCTACGCTCATCCAATTAGTCGATTTGTGATAATAGCCGCGTAGTGAATTGGGAGATTGTATGTATTATTAATTCTGAGCTCAAATTCATGTTCTCTGGCTCAAATTTATATGGACTTCACACCAAACATGATATTATTAGTATGTTTTGAGCAAAATTTTGATTCCAAAGGTCATTGCCAAAAAATTGCCGCCATCTTGGATTCCAAGAGAATTTTCAGTGCCTCCACATCTTAAAAAAATCTATTGGATACCAGCTACAATTGAGCCAAGTGCCAAACTGTGTTAAAAATGCGCAGCATAATAATCAGCACAATAATCATTAACCACCTGTTGAACACCTCTGGTTGCCGCAGCAATGACTGACCAATAAGTAAAAAAAAAAAAATGAGGTTTTTAAATTAAACATTATAATCATAATAATTTGTACTAGATGCATTTACAAGGGCAGGGTAAGCGAGTTTTTACGACGGACCCAATCTAAGAAGATTTTCTTGAAAATACTACTAAATACATCTGAAACTTCTACAATTTCACCAGGATGTTTATTTTGACCTTATTTTCGTGTTATTCGAGTCAGAAATATACGAAAAGGATACCAAACAAACATGATTTATTAGACACATCAAAATAATTTTTGTATCTGAAGCCATCGTTTTGAAAAAAGGCCGCCATTTTGAATTCTAAGGGAAATTTCGAGTGCCTCCACATCCTTAAAAATTACTTTTGGACCCACCTACAACTGTGCAAAGCGGCAAACCATGTTCAAAAAGTGCAGTATTATTTTGCGTAAGCAATAAGCAATAAGCAAATGTGTCATTTAACCTTTTCCAGGAGTAGTTTTTTTAAAACATTTTTTTGCAGATTATTTAACTTGGTCTATAAAACTAGGAATGTACATTTCGTTTTGAAGATGACTTCATTGATGGAAAGTTCGATATTCAAGTTTAAAAAAAAAAAAAAAAAAAAAAAAATAATTGGAAAATTTTAAAATTAAAAAAAAGCAAAAAAGCAAAGTGTGCGGACGTAATATTACGGCCGTACTCTAGAAAAGGTTAAAATAAAAGTGTAAAAAAAGTTATGAACAATTTTTACTAGACCCAATTAATAACTTGGAAAAAGCAAGTAAGCCCACACTACAGTAATTTACTTTATACACAAATATCTGCCTTGAAAGCCCATAACCATTAACAAGACTTTTTATGATTATGTTTCAAGATTCCAGTCCCAAAAGATCCACACTATAAACAAAGGATTGAATTATATTCACCACAAGTTCACCACTTTTGGGTATACACATAGCCTAGCTAAAACTCTGATTGTATTTCCCTTTACATATGTTTATCTCAAATAGATATATGGGTACCTCCCTCACTCTTGTTCTCTTGTTGCTAGTCCATAAATATATTTTCTTAAATATTGCATATTAATTGGTAGTAAACTGAAATTATAATTTATTGTTCAGAGGCAATAAAATTACACATTTTTTATATTATTAAAACAAGGACAAATAGGGCCTAGATTAAATGAAGTTAAAAGTAGGTAGGAGATCATACCTTGATTAAGTCGTCAACAGTTTGAAAATTACCTCGACGCTCTCTATAATGTACCACATTAGCAGCCAATTCCTGATTCAATCCTTGAACAGCCATCAAGTCAAACACGTTTGCGGTATTTATGTTTACAGGCCGAGTTTGAGGGGAGCTTCGGAGGCCGAGACGTGTTGACTCGGTGCTTGGCAAACTGTCGAAGGACTGAGCTCGGGATGATGCACAACTGTGTACAATAAAACACATCTATACACGTACGATAATTACTTCTTGTGTTTTTATGGTACCAACTTTAAGAAATGTAGGTAGGTACTATATAGCAATGAAATAACATGTAAGAGATGAATAAGGAACTCTGTGTATTATGTAGCCCTAGTGTATCAAGTGCAAACGTACAGATCAAGGGCACAAGTTATAAAACACGGTGTACCGCAAGGTTCCGTAAATGGCCCTCTTGTTCTTTAACCTTAGTATAAATGACACCAGAAAAAGTACTAAAGGGTGAGATT
This sequence comes from Sweltsa coloradensis, assembly GCA_024449915.1. Lineage (NCBI taxonomy): Eukaryota > Metazoa > Arthropoda > Insecta > Plecoptera > Chloroperlidae > Sweltsa > Sweltsa coloradensis. The sequence goes on from JAMZAV010000162.1 coordinate 192,488, forward strand.
ACTCTGTTCGCAGATGACTCGACCCTGAGCATGTCTCATGACAATTGACAAGCTTGAGGTAGACACATATGTTGAAACAAATAATGTAGTACGGTACAGCAATTCGAATCCAACTGCCGTAAAGTAAACTCAAGTAAAACAATATTATGGTTTTTAACCCTGGCAACAAACAAAGTAGGAAAGTAAACCTACTTATAGGGGAACACAGGCTAGAACAGGTTAGGGTTACACAATTTTTTTGATTAAAGAGATGAAAACCTTACCTGAAATGACCACATTGCTAAAAAGATAAGTTCGGGCATATTTGTGATAAAACAGCTAAAGCATTTCTGTAATATGAATTTACTTAAATCAGCATATTATGCTTTAGTTAAGTCATATATCAATTATGGCATAGTGATTTGGGGGAACAGCACCAAAATAAATACTCTAAAGATATTCAGGCTTCAAAAGAGAGCAATACGGTATATACTAAACCTAAAACCAACTCGTGTAAAATATATTTAAATCGCTAGAGATCCTTACCATCCCTTCCAAATCTAGATGCCCGTTAGGGCGCCGCAGCCAAGCCGCGGTGCGCTACACACTCCAGCACCTTATACAGCAAGCAGAGTTAGGGTGATTGGTTGGAGTGGTGAAAGAATGGTTTGAAACATGCTCTAAGGATGTTAGCTACTGCTACTGCTACTGCTGCTACGGTCTAATTCGTCAGTTTCAATCGGCCCGCGATTCTGACCAAACGCGTGGGGCTACAACACTTATATTTTACATGGACATTAAGGTGTAATAATGATATAGGGTCTTTTGAAAGAAAAGGTTGAAAAAGTTTGCTGGAAGACTTCCAAATAAAGGTTGCAATATAAGCCTTATACAAAAATATAATCAACAAGTAACTATAAGTAACTAAAGTTACTTGACAATGATCGACTACATTGTTTACAAAAAGCAAGTCTTTGGACCACTAGATATTTTACATCTTATTGTTAATTGGTTAATTGGTCAACTTTGATTATTTATGATATTATTATGATATTAATTATTATATTTTAATTTTTAACAAATAATTTTGCAATGGAACTTGAAAAAGTAATGAGATCACACACATAACAAAAACTTGTAAAAATACAGCCAAAACTTACACACTCAAATGAGATCTAAAAAAAACGAAAAACGAACGAAAATTTAAACGTAATAGTTCATCCAAGTTCTTTTTTTCTAATTAATTTGAACGTAATATCATGCAAATTCTATTTTGCCAAGCTTTTCAAGGATGCTGTTACGGGACACTGTATGTTTATGAATTAAGAATGCGCAAATGTGGAAGGGTAGATGAGCTTGGCCCTTTTTAAGATCTCATTTCTTTTGAGTGTGTAAGGTTTGGCTGTATTTTTACAAGTTTTTGTTATGTGTTACATATACTACAGTTTTTGTGCGTGAACATCACTTTGATACCTTTGTAAAGAACTCCCAATACCCACCAACATTCGGAACAGGAACAACCTTCACTTACCATCAACTAAATTAAAAATCATTGACAAAGCCCCAATCCAAGCAGGAAAAATACTATTCAATTATCTACCTGAGGAAATAAAAAGTAAAACAAACATGACATGTTTAAAAGAAAACTGAGAAGCTCCCTTATAGAAAAATGTCTGTATAATATAAGTGATTTCAAGGAAGCATGACACAGATGCCTATGTGTATGTATATATAGGCCTACTCACTCGACGAATGATGTACATATATGATGTATATATGTAAATGTATAATGATGTAATTATTAGTATATAATTAATTAATTAATCTATCTTTTATCAGTAAAGTAGTTTGTAATTGTAAATTATGCAATGTATACCAACAATTCTGACAATGTTTATGTTACGATACACGTACTAGTTACGGCATCACATGTAATCCTACAGCTGCTAATAAATACAATACAATACAATACATAACCTTTGACTGGCAGGTAGGTAAACAATCTCAAATTAATTTGAATATTCTCAAAAGTTGCAAGTGGGGGGTAATGATAAATCTCTATCTGACACATTTAGGGTGGAGGCTATGCAGTATGTTTTAACTACTATAGGAATAGGATAGGGAAAAAAAACGCTTGATTTATCACTTTCCTACAGAACCCCAGCAACAGTAGGTAGGTTGTATATACTAATCAATCAACCTAAAATAATGTGGCAAGTCCTTGGGCGGGAGGTATAGCCTCTTTGCTTCGAAGGCGGCTAGCGCGTGGCAAACGAAAAATGGTAATGCACATCGCCGCGGCCCGTCACAGCCCGGCGACGAGAGAGGGCGGATGCTCAAGAGCAGCATCCGCGTGGTGTACGGGAGCTCGTCAGCCCTTTGAGGCAGAGGTACAAGTCTCTGGCCGCCAAAGGCAGCCTGCTTTACGCGGTTCAATTGGTTCAGTTGGTTTATCCATCCAAACTTCTTGAATTCAAAAGACCAAAGGGAATAAGATTCTTGAATAGATATAAAATGCAACAATGCCTCCTTTCAATGATTCTTTTTCGTACTTGAATTCAAGAAGTTGGATGCATAAACTGAACCGTATAGGCCTACAATAGGCTTAAATTTAATTCCAACTTAAGTATCATACGTACCTTGCATTCTTCCGGCGATTGACACATATCTCTGGTCGAATGAGATCAAATTTTTCAGCTCCAATTCCAGACACTAGAGCCAAGTCTTCTACTTTCTTGAATCTTCCAATGGCCTGCCGATATTCGACAATCTTTTGAGCAATATTCCGATTTATTCCCGGTAATGTCATTAATTCTTCTTCTGTGGCCATGTTGACATTTAACTGATCAACCTTGAAAATTAAGAAATGGTAACGATTGGGTATAATAATTGTGTAATGATTCGCATTGGCAGGAAAGGATGTAGTATAGCGAGCTGGTAAACGCATACAAAGTATTAAAAGGTACATATTTAGATACGTATATTCTACCCAATATTTTTCAAATTATTGATCGTGATAGAAATTCTATTCTAATGTACTCATTACAAGTTCCTCTGAATCATTTAGAAAGTCATTTTTGTAAAGAGGCGTATCCTTTTGGAATTCAATTTCTTACGATATTAGACGCCAGTTTACTGAGCTAGGAATCGTACGATTTAAAAGTAAAATTGAAGCAATGATAATGAATCAAGAGCAAAGAAGAATTGATTTTTACTATTTATTTGTGGTTCTTTGTCTGTGTATTTGTGTTATGTTAATTTCTCTTCATAAGTTTTTATTTGTGATTTTGCTTTTCTTTTTGTTTGTTCATTATTGCTTTGATTATGATATCATCAATGTATTTCCAATGATATTTTTCTGCCTAGATTGTCTGGTTGCCGCCCATTGGTGGAGCTTGCAACTTGAGCTAGGTGTCCAATATCATTGCTGTGATCAGTTTTTGGCTTGAACAATTTCAAATAATTATATGTCTAATACAATTAAGGAGAGTCAAGATCTTTTGTACTCAATTGTTATCAATATTTGAACACAAGAATGAAGATTAGCGTTCGGTGGTTTCTTCCGCAAAAGTTTTATTACTCCCTGATGTGGTGTTCTTGATTTTTGGCAAACCTCATATTCGTTTCAGTGGGACCGTCTATACTAAATCATTTTTTTTTCTTTTTTAACGATTTTTTTCTTTTCTTTCTTTGTTTTTCTTTCTTTCTTTTCTTTTCTTTTATTTCCCATATCCTTTTTGAATTTGTTACCAAAATTGTCGTGTTTTAATGCATTGTTGTTGTAATATTACTATTTCAAATATTTACTCAACTGTAGGCCTAGTTCATTGTTGTGTCTGAATCTATGTAATTAGATTTATTTAGTTGTCCTAATTTGTAAACCAGTTTTTTAACTGAATAGGATAGATGCTAAATAAATAAATAAATAAATTAATTAATTAATTAAAAATTAAAAAAATAAAAAAAATAAAAAAATTACTATACTACAGATTTAAGAGTCGAAAAGCTTAACATAAATCGAAGACAATTGTTCGATTGTTTGTTACACACAGTTACAATTTGGTTTATTTGGATAAAGGACGCGTCAACCGTTAGGTCATAATGCACCACTTTAGCCTAGGGGATATGGGGAGAAGGGGCCCATGCTGGTCAGAACCAGACACGGGTAAGGAAAGGAAGGGGGGTTTACGTCGCAGTCGTCATAGTCTCTGTCATCGTTTGCTGTGTCATTGTCATCGTCGTCGGGGAGGTCGTCAAGACAGTTATTCGAGAAGAAAATAAATATGGTACATAGGCCTATACAACAGTGTACTCTTGGAACACCATATTTTAAAAAGATAAATCGCTCGTTTTTATCACAAAAAACTGCAGCTGGTACTCAAGATAAATGCGTGCTCCTTAAGTTTAGCATCACATGACCTACTAGGCTCATGGAATGGAACACAAAAGTAAAAGAGGTAAACCCATATTAGGCCTATGTATATTTGAGACTTGGAACAAATTTAACGTTCCTTTATAAGTTCCTTTCGCCGTCGTAATCTCGTCGAATTCCAGTACCTGATATCGTTAACTACAATATTAAAATATATCTTTGGACTTTCTGTGTTTAGAAAATGGCTCCACCCCCTTGTCAGATTCCAGGTGGTGGAAAAAGACGGATTCTTGGGGAAAATTTCGGCAGTTTTTTCTATTCACGTTACTAAATAATACTTGAGATAAATTAACTTATATCACAGTTATTATTATTTAAATCAGTTATTTTATAAAAGGAACTTGTAAGGAACTAAGTTCCTTTTTTGAAGTAAGTGGAACATTGATCAGATTATTTTTAAGCAGAAGTAACTTAACTTTCCAAAGTTCCTTTTTGGGGGAAATTTGCCCAAGACTGCCAATCATATAGGGCATTCAAATAGTAATTCTTACAGGAATTGTCTCGGTTTACTTGGTTTGTAAGTTTACGATTCAGGGATAATAATTGTGATACCTGTAGTAGGAATGAAACATTAGATTGGATGAGCAAATAGAAATACAAAGTATCAAGTATAGCAATAGCACAACAGCAGTACACAATAGAAAAACACAAAATTAGGCTATATTGAAAAAATACAAAATTTATCTTCATTGACCTCTGCTGGCCACAGAATTAATTTTAAACTATTGAAATAATTTTTATTTGAAAGACCCTGAAATAAGCTTTGATTAGATACCATGGTTAAGCCTACTGGTTTCAAAAATAAAATTTTTTTAAATTACATTTTATTACATTTTTATGTAGGGGATGATTAGACCCACCCACTCTATAGGGATTTTAGAGGATTTTTTTATGGATGGGTTATTTAGGTTTTTCCTGAATCCAATGATACCACATACATTCACTTCTGTTGCAATTTGTCCTCTGTCAACTTGGATAGACCCCGGACTATGATCATTCACAGGAGAATTTTTAGCGTTGACCAGGTACAAATATTTAATGTACGTTTAGGTGAGACGAATTGGGACCCAATCATGTTAACCGACAACGCTAATAAAACCTTTGACATATTTTATGACATATTTTTAGGGATTTTTAATACTGTACTTCCAATAAAGCATCAAAACATTAACCTTGCTAACAATAACAATACGTGGATTATTTCTGGTATTAAAACTTCTAGGTTCTAAAAAAATCATTTTCGCGATTCCTTTATTTTGCAGTATTATTAGACGAGTGAGCGCAGCGAACGTAGTCTCAACGCAAGTCGAACGGGCCTTGGTCGTGATTAATTCTGTTAAATGTTAAATGTTAGTCTGTCCGGTCCCATACGGCCGAACGGCCAAATAGATTGAGCTGAAATTTTAAACAGACATCCGTGACCAGGTAACTGAGAACTGCTAACAAAATGAGCGCAATCCATTTCGATTTAAACCTACAAGAAATAATAAATTGAAAAATATGCTTGAAATGTGTAGGTTTCATTTTAACGACAATACTTTTGTAAAGTCATTTTTATCGTGATTGTATGCCGTGACCACGGTGTATAGAATATTGAACGCTCAAGGTCCCCTTAAATTCCGCTGGGATATTGAGTAAACCTTCAATCTTTACTCTTATTTCGTACTGCCTATGTTTTCCATAGTATTGTCCAAGTTGATGACTACACTGCGTTATATGCATTTCAAAACATGTTTAATAATTTTTAAAATACAATCCAGAAATTACAAAATCTTTTTCGACCAGGGGATTGAACCCAGGTCTCCCACATTTCGACTATAAGGGCGCTTAAGCCAACTAGACTAGGGAAACGCCAAAGTCGTTGTTAGACGAGTGAGCGAGTCATGTGTTGAGTACCCGGGAACATTTGCATTTAAGTTTGATAATTATATTGGTATAAATAATAGGGTTTTTAAGTTTAGTTGGTATAAGGGCACGTCAACTGTAAGGCCATAATGCGCCACTCTAGCCTATGATAGGCTAGGGAGGCCTAAGGTAGGGGGAAGAAAAGTAATGTTACCGGGTACTCAACACATGGCTCACTCACTCGTCTAACAACGACTTTGGCGTTTCCCTAGTAGGCCTAATAAGAAGTATAAGAAGTGCTATATGAGAACCATAAGACATGCTAAAAATTTACATTTAGGCTTATGTGATAAAATAAGAAAAAGTGATAATAAATCCAAAACCATTTGGGGCATAGTAAATAAACAAATAAATAAAACACAACCCATTAAAAATAATATATCAATTAAATCTCCAGAAGAGCGCATTGTAGATGATCAACATTGCTAACGTTTTCAACTTATATTTTACTGAAATTGCCTCTAATTTGAATAAGAATATTAAAAGTGACGAGACCAAAGTTATGAAATTTTTAAGTAACGTACAAATTAACAAGGCTAATTCATTTTACTTCTTTTCTGTGAACTCGGGTGATATTATTGAAGATGTCAGTTCATTTAAGAAAAAACACTCGAGTGGTGTTGATGGTATACCTACTGGTTTCGCTACTGAAACAGTGTATTAGATTCATAGCTGAATCACTCAGTTTTATATCGTTAAATGTTTATCACAAGGTATATTCACGGACAAACTAAAAATAGCAAAAGTCATTCCCATTTTTAAGAAAGGGGATAGAAAGGCATTGGTACTATCGTCCAAATCTTTTTACTAGAAAGCCTTGAGCGTATAAGAACGTGCTATACTGAAACCATTTTAATTTAAAATTTGCGATTTGGAAGGCCATGTTTCAAATAATAAAAGGATTTGTAAATCCTTTAAACCTATTTGTGGATAAAATCAACAATCTAAAAACCAACCCATTAGAAAATATATCATTAAACTCTTTTGAAAATAATACACTATTCCCTAAAGTTTTGAACTTTATATCTTACTAGAACTTGCCTCTATTTGTGATGGCAATATTTACTAAGTGCGATCCATTTGACACTTTATGATAAAATAAAATTAACAACGGCTAATCATCATTCTTTTTGTGAACTCTAATTATTGTCGCGTTGTAGTTTTTAAAAAAACACTTCGAGTTGGTTTATGTACTTTTTACTTGAGATTTCGCCACAAAACAGTGGTCATTAATTCAACGAATCCATCAAATTTTATATCGTTAAACGTTTATGCAAGTATATCAACAAAAAACTAAAAAAGAAACCAAAAAAAAAAAAAGGACATTGGAATAAATGGTAACGCTCCATTCGCTCGCTTAACCAGCTGTCTCAAAAATCCTTAAAAGAGTTATGTAGGGCTATTGTAATATGTACTCGTACCTAGATAAACTTACAACATAATATCTGATCACCAAAATGGCTTTCGTAAAAATCGTTCCACGAAACACAGCTTCTATAACTTTCTACAAATGATTACTGAAGCATTTGAACAAAAACTTAATCCACTAGGAATATTTTGTGATCTCTCTAAAGTTTTTGACTATGTAGACCACACAATTTTGTTGAATAAATTGGAATATTATGGATTCAGTGGTACAGCATTTAAACTAATTTCAAATTACCGAAACTACCAGCAGTGTTGGAATAAATGAACAAGTATATTTTTCTAACCCTAGCAGAATTGTATGTGAAGTGCCTCAAGGATCCATTCTTGGCCCTCTATTCTAATTACACCAACGATTTTTCTTTTGTCATTGATGATTCGGAGCTATTTGCTGATGACGGCAGCTTGCTTGTTAAAGGCTCATCAAGCAGTGTACTTAAAACTAACGCAGAAAATAAAATAGCAAAGGCAAGTGATTGGTATCAAAACAATAAATTAGTACGGTACCATTTAATTCTAATTAAACCAACTTTATTCAGTTTCATTTGTCTCAAAAACGAAATCATTTAGTTTGTAAAAATATTACTATGGAAGTGATGGTATAATTATTTGCCTCTATCTCACATAAAGTCTTTAGGCATAGTTCTAGATGAAAATCTTGGTTGGTCACAACATTGTTTGGAATTATGTGGTAAACTCAGTTCAGCTTGCTTCGCAATTAAATCTGTAACGGAAATAGCTGGGTTGCTAAGTTAGTTTATCACTCAAACTAAGAAAAGGGCAATGAGAAACACGTGCGGTCTTAAGTCATCTAGTTACATGAAGGCACACTGCAAGCCCAACTGTTCATTAAATATAAAATATTAACTCTTTATTCCCTGTATATTTTGGAGGCAACCTCTCTTGTAAAAAGTCTTGAACATTCAAATAAACCTGTCTTAAACCATGATGTACACCATCATAAAACTTGTCAAAATGGTGACATTCATTGTACCCAGTATAGTAACAAAGCTGACACAAAACAACTATGTATATATAAATCCCATAGGTATTAGGGATGCACACAATAATCGATATTATCGATCGATTATCAACAATGGATATAATTTCAATAATCGATAAAACCAAAATTCATTAGGCTATCGATTATCGAAATATCAAATAATTCGTCAAGTGACATGAACCAAACTCTAAAGACGGAGATTATTTCACGTTGTGCGTTGTGCACTGGCTGGGCTGATAGTGTCACACTTGAGATTTATGTTTGGAAATGAAATCAGTTGGTAACGGAAGCCAACACATGATATCGAAGACATCCAGGCAGTTTACGGAACATGATTGTATTTTTTTGACTTACACTTGCCGCACTTGAGATTCCATAGGTCGGAACAGGCTTTGTTGGTGATATCTTTATCGTAATATCGATCGAAATGCATACATTTTGCTAATCGATAATGAAAAAAGTATCGATGTGCATCCCTAAATAGGTATAATTTTTTTTTAAACACACTTTTATATAAAATTATCAGTGTTCTGGAATTGTAAAGGTACCTGGTTTTCTAGCATAACTTTATCTGAATTTTCTTTAATAAAGCTCTCCTCATTTTAGTAGAGTTTGTTATTAATATGCAAGCCGACTTGCTTAAGTTTAATTTAAGTTTATTTTTAGCAACAGGAAGCAAACCATTCAACTATCTTATTGTAACTTTTTCAATTAGGTAGCATTATAGAGGACAATGTAGATGTAGATTTATTAGTCTCTTTAAAATTCAGTAGGTAGGCATATAGGCTTACATGTATGTACCTACATGTGTGTAGGCTATGTGAGAATGATGTCGAATAGGATTTCTTTAAATGCGTAACATCTTCTATTGTTTGGATTTAGTTTCAAAATTATTGTATAGCTTACCTTTTGATCAACTTCAATAAAATTGCATGCAGCACTTAGTGGACTCGTATGACTTTGACGACGTTTCAGAAATGGAGACTTCAAAACCCCACGAAATGACTTTCTCCTCCCTCCACGAGAGCCAATGGGTACACTGGACGGTTGACCCATGATGGATCAATGTTCGATACCTAGGCACTTGAGATTGTCTGTGTGCTCCACATATTTTGTCATTCAGCCAAGTGCTTAGCCTAGAACATGCACGACTTAATGAGGCTAAATCTAGGATTGTTCCTGTAGCATGGGTCGGTAACCTTTTGGTCTTAAGAGTCAATTTTATAGAAAATTTGATATTGAAATTAGTCGGAGCCAAGAATAAAAACTGAATATTTGGTAAGCTTTATTTTTATTGGATGAGCGAACCAAAGACTTCAAATTTCACTTACGTTACCACAAGAAAAATAGCTTGGGTGTTTTTTTTATTTTATGTCTGTTTGTTTGCGCTCAACCGGGTGAATGGCATGTGCAATCTTAATGAAAAGTTGGAGGGGACTTTCGAAATCTCTGAAAATAGACCTGCCACGATTTTGGGTACAATCGAAGAAGTATTTCTCATGAATATTGTACTTTTAAGAGTTTTTTTTTTTACCATTTTTAATGAGAAATTTTCGTGATATTTGGTCCGATTCTGACCAAACGGGTGGGGCTACAACATTCATATTCACATGAACATTAAGGTAGCCTAACGGTGATGTATTTCCTTTTGAAAGAAAAAGTTAAAATTCAGCCAGAATCCATAGAAATAAAGGTTTTAATGAGTTTTTTTAGTTGTATAATAATTAAGAAGTCACTATAGAAACTTGACAACAATCACCTACAATGCATTCAAAAAGCAAATCTTGGGGCCTCCAGATATTTTACATTCTAATCTATTTAGGGATGTAAATGGGAAATATTACCACGGGAAATTTTCCGGAAATGGAAATATTTCCGGAAATTTTCCGAGTTTATCTTTCCGGAAAATTTCCGGAAATATATTTTAAATTTCCCGCACAAAATGTAGCAAAGATGTAAAGGAATGAGGTGGGCAGTGCACTTGGAAATAATGCTAATATATAGTTTCCAAGCTCATGACACCCAGCTTCTTCCATTTCCCTTTTGTTCTTATTTTTATTACTTATGAATGAATGAGTTATGCATGTACCATGTGCACATCAAGTTGAATAAAGTTATTCTTAAGTTATTCTTAATGCAATAAAATACCTAGATATTAACTGGCCACATGGTCCAAGCTTCCAAGGCCACAAAAAAACAAGAAGAAGAAGGGTTGATCTACATGTGAATGTGACAAGTGACAAGTTCACATTGTATTAATTGTTTAGTGTAGGCCTAGGCCTAGTTTGTAAGTTTGCAGTATGGGGAAACATCAAAATAAACTAATAAGAAGTTACTTTATAAAACAACCATAAGTTAACACTAAAAATGAGTCCTATGGGTGCAAGTTCTGTGCAAAACTGTATATATCATGAATGTTACAAGGATGCGAAAGCACTTGGAGGGGTGTTTTAAATGTCCTTCAGATGTTAAGAAAAAGTTTAAGCTCACACAACACGCAACCAGTGGCAGTGGGTCTACACCTACCACACCTAGTATCTCTATGTAGGATTCAATAGTATCATCCTGCATACAGACTCAGGTAACCGTATCCTTACACTCCACCACATTATATTTGCAATTTGCATGTATTTTAGGCACGGAAATATTTCTGGAAATATTTCCGGAAAATTTCCGGAAAATTTCCGAGATTTATCTTTCCGGAAATTTTACATCTCTAAATCTATTAGCCTAATTGGTATTACCTAGCCATTAGGCCAAATACTATTTTATAACAAATATCTAGGTGCCCGTTAGGGCGCCGCAGCCAAGCCGCGGTGCGCTACACACTCAGGCACCTTATACAGCAAGCAGAGTTGGGGTGATTTCGAGGTGTCACCCAACCGTCATGAAACATGATGTGAACTTAAAAACTATCAAAATCAAGGGGATTTGGGTACCTGACAACACATGCCAAATTTGGTTGGTGTACAAACATTCCTTCTTGGGGAAAAAATTACTTGAAACATGCTCAAAATCACTTTTAAGGATGTTAGTTACTACTACTACTACTACTACTACTGACTACTATGTACCGTCTAATTCGTCAGTTTCAATTGTCCAACGATTCTGACCAAACGGGTGGGGCTACAACGTTCATATTTTACATAGAAATTAAGGTAATAGTGATGTAGTTCCTTTTGAAAGAAAAAGTTGAAAAAGTTTGCTGGAAGGCTTCCAAATAAAATTAAGGTTTTAATATAAGCCTTATATACAGGCATACAATCAACAAGTAACTATAGCCCTATAGTTGCTTGACAATGATTGCCTACATTGTTTACAAAAAGCAAGTCTTTGGGCCACTAGATATTTTATATTCTATTGTTAATTGGTAATACCACAGCAATTAAATTGACTTTGATAAAATTATTATATCTTAACAAATAATTTTGCAATGGAACTTGAAAAAGTAATGAGATCCAACACATCACAAAAACTTGTAAAAATACAGTCAAACCTTACAAACTCAAAAGAAATGAGATCTTTAAAAAAGGCCTAGCTCATCTACCCTTCCACATTTGCGCATTCTTAATTCATAAACGTACAGTGTCCCGTAACAACATCCTAGAAAAGCTTGGCAAAATAGAATTTGCATGACCATTACGTTTAAATTAATTAGAAAAAAAGAATTTGGATGAACTATTATGTTTAAATTAATACTAGTTGCAAATTCTATTTTGCCAAGATTTTCTAGGATGTTGTTACGGGACCCTGTATGTTTTTTAATTAAGAATGCGCAAATGTGGAACCTGGTAGATGAGCTTGGCCCTTTTTTTAAGATCTCATTTCTTTTGAGTTTGTAAGGTTTGGCTGTATTTTTACAAGTTTTTTGTGATGTGTGGGATCCTAAGTTAACAAAAATGATTTTGCAATGGGACTTGAAAAAGTAAAGAGATCCCACGCATACTAAAAACTTACAAAAAAAGCTTATCCATCAACGCGACTAGAAAAGTGTTCACGAAGCGGCCTAGTTAATAATAATAATAATAATAATACAATTTGCAAGATATGCTTTAGCCTAATAGCATGTAGGGAATGGTTGGTTCAATCAACGTGATTTTGTGTTTGAATCTTTGACGCAAGTATTTGAAAACTTCCACAGTTCAGCACTAGCATGCTTACGACACTCGCCGAGGATATTTCACAGCAAAACTGACTTTTCGATAAATGCCGCTCAATTACTTTTTTTATTGTTAGTAGGCCTAAACTTCAGATCGCATATATTAGACCTAGGCATAGGCCTACACATTGTGGTAAACCACAACAATCAACAAATTTGTCAGTCCTACTCCTAAACAAACTATTTTAATCCAACATTTTGGGTTTCTTCTCTCTAGGCGTACCGGACAAACGGATGCTTCAACATTAATGAAATTTTCAGGGGACCTTCAAAATAGCTAAAACTCTACTATACCGCCACACTTTTCCCATAGGTTTTCTAGCTTCCTTAGGGTCGCACGAAGCACAATGGTTTAATCTTTAATGATTTTTTTTTTAAATTAAGGGAAACAAAATTAGGGCTATGTAAAACCACCACACTTCACGCAAACCCTAACCCCAGGCTACAAACTTCACGTAGCAGACGAGATAAAAACTACTAGAGTTTTACCAAAATATTTTTTCTATCTTTCTTTTTATTGCATAATTAGGGATACCAACTTAGGTCAACTAGAATTCCGGACAAAGCTCCTATTTTAGTGCGCACACAAGGGGTCCGGGGCGAAGCCCCAGCCGCCGGGGGCGAAATTTTTTTGGCCCTTTTAACCTTCAAAACAGCTGGATACGTAATTTAAAGGTTCAATGACTTGGATATATCGTTGGATTGGAATCTGGGATCAACTCATACATTAATTATAAATTATAATAACAAAGCTTACAATTTAATTCTAGCATTTTGTTTAATTTATTACGTAAAAACATTTTGGAAAGATGAAATATAGTTAAAAGTTATAAAAAATGAAATCCAGTTTAACGTTATCCAATTTGTATATTATTAGGTATTATTATATTTTGTTGAACAATAACTATTTACTGAAATTAATGATGATTTATATAATTACCGTGGTCCGTAGGTACCATTTACTAGTAACTTTAAACTGAAATCTCATGTTTCTGCTTGCGCGCCAGTGCTGATTGAGTTACGTTGGCCTTGGCCGGCGGAGTTCAAGTAGCGCCTGCGCCTCGCAAAGTGCGCATACAATACAAAGGGGTTGGGGAGGGGTAGTGGGACAGGGCAGTCTCGAGCACGACTAGCTAGGAGTAGGACTACGGAAAGGCGGCTACATGAAAGAAACTAACTTTTATTCCAAATTACCAAACCAACTGATGTACCAACTTTAGAGAGAAAAAACACTAATTCACTGCAATACTCTAAAATTCAATAAAATGTAGTACAAATATGACTTTTTCACAAATTCCGGACAAAGTGCCGTCCGGAATGAGGCAATTCCTCTTTCCGGACAAAGGCATCAAAATCAGGACTGTCCGGAGAAATTCCGGACGGTTGGCAACCCTATGCATAATGGCGACCCCTCGCACAATATGTGTCCGGGGTATATTACAGGTCACAGGTCTTAAAACTAAGTTATACATATTATACTATCTCACAAGGCAGTATAAAACTAACATCATAAAATCCCTTAATAAATACATTAAATATGAGCATGACCCTAATAATGTATAAAATAAATATATATATATATATATTAAAAACAATGAGGGACATAGGCCTTGTATATTGTCGAAGTCAGTACATGTTACTCGATTTCAATTTGACCTTCTTTAAAAGCTACAATTGAATAAAATGCATTTTGCACCAGGTAGGTATATATTTTTTGTGTGAGCTGTTTTGTGTTATTGAGCGAGCGAAGCGAGCGTCTCCACTTGACTCTTATGGCTCGAATGTCTGTTTTTTTTTTTTTTTTTTTTTTTCTGTTAGGTACTGCTTCGATACAGGTCGCACCGTTTCTCTGATCGACCTGAAATTTTTCACACATGCACATACCACCTAGGCGGGTTGCTGTATAGTTTTTGAACAAAATCCGATCGTTGGTTATAAAAAATAAAAAAAATAAAAAAATAAAAAATAATAAAAATGTTCCGATCGTTATGAAATTTTGCAGGGTCAATAAGTACACCATTCTCTCCTATTTTTCAAATTTTCAGCTAAATCGGTCAAGACGTTAAAGACTTATTGGTAATCATAATTCGAAAAATGATGCTAAAAAATGAAGGAGGCAGTGAAGATACAAAGATACACTTTAGAAGGCATGACGTGAATTAGTACAATGCAAAGATGTTGGAATAGTATACAGTGTACAATGTCAATATCCAGTTAGGCCTACACTGTGTGGTGGGCCTTATGGAAATGTCGTACTCGGGTCATGTTGCACGTACCGGTGCTCGCTCAACAACGCGTCCAACTGAGCGTTTTCCTAGTCTATCTGTTTTATATTGTTTGGTAAACTGTTGAAAAGAGTTATTCCCTTTATAGGCCTATGTGAGCCTTTTTGGCATCTCGCTGTGTTGCTTGTGGGGTAGATGATGTACAAGATGTACATATTTCTGTAATTCTAAGTACCTACTAACATGTAACCCATTGACAACTCAAATATTCAATGTATATCCTGTATACCACTGAATTTCAAAGAGGCTAATAAATCTACATCTACATATGTAAATTACCTTTTTGCCTCGTATTATGTTGGTGAATATTTTCCTTTGTTGTTATATTTTATCATTTTTGTTTACAATATTATGTTTAAGGAGCTCATATACATAGATGCACGGTACAGTAAGTATTTCCATTTTTTTTTAATGTTTGTATACATGATTGTCTATATGAAAGGCCTCCCAGGATGCGAACTGCTCTTTTTTGTAGTTTAAATATTTCATTAATGTGTGTAGTGCTACCCCATATTTGTATCCCATACCTAACTAATGATTCAAAATATGCATGGTACTAAGCAATTTTTGCTGTTTGAACACCCGTGGCATCTCTTATCACTCTCAGTGCAAAGCATGCAGAGCTCAATTTGGGGGTCAGTTTATTTAACTGTGCTTCCCAATTTAAATTTTCATCTACTGTAACTCCAAGGAAACCCGTGTTTGTGAGTCGTGCTATTTTGAAATTTTTATCCATCTCAAGTTCTGGGAGTTTGTCAATTTGTTTCTGGTAGGCCTATAGATGGAACTGGATAAAATTTGTTTTTGATATATTCATTCCTAATTTATTTGTTGTAAGCCAATGTTGGATTAAATTTGCTGCAAGTTTGGACTCCCTAACTAGGTTTAAAAAACACTTTGCTATGATAAGAGCAGTGATATCGTCAGCAAAAAGAATCACTTTGATATGTTCCATAAATTTTTGGAGATCATTTATGTATAATAAAAAAATGGAGGGACTTAGTACTGTGCCTTGAGGCACTCCTGCTTTGGTTTCTACCCAATCTGAATAGATTTTTGAACAACTTCCTTTTCCATCTTCATGCCTGATTTTAGTTTTTTGTTTACGCTTGGTTAAATATGATTTGAACCATTTTAGTGCAGTATCTCAAATGCCATACATTTCTAATTTTTTTAATATAGTCTCGTGATGAACACAGTCAAAAGCCTTGCTTAGATCGCAAAATATGCCAAGGGCATACTCCCCTTTATCCATGGCTTTGAGAGCTAGATTTTCTAGTTCTACTAGTGCTGTGATTGTTGATTTATTTTTTTGAAATCCATGTTGGGAGTTGTACACAGTACACAACAGTATTTTGTTATTTGTATAAAAATTGTGCCATTGGCCCATTATGATCAACTTTTTTTGCTTCAATGCTAGCCTAGTTCCAAGGAGACTTTAATCGCATGTTGGATCCTGAAGACCGACCGCTAGTTTAGGATAGGTCTATCGTTCGAAGCGAAGGGTGTGCTGCGTAAAGCTCCTTCGCTCGACATGGTCGAGCGAGACCCAACTTAGGAAAAGTGCCTACAGGCTTACTTGGGGGGTTCAATTTTTTATGAAATGTGACCTAGCTAGGCTTTCAGAAACCCTGTTTGGGCCCGAGGTAGAATAGGGCCAGAGCATTCTTCCTCGGCTCATCGAAAAAGGTGATAAGAGAGGCAGTCAGAGTGGACCCCTCAAACTGAGGTGACTGGAGAGTGGAGACCTAAGGGGCTCTGATTCTCTAGGCCTATACTCTTTACCATCAATGAGTGGCCCCCTTTGTGCTCTAAGCTTTCACCTCCGTAATTGCTTAACATAATATGTCCACTATGGCAATGGGAAGGCAATTGTGAAGAATTACTCAGCAATAGTGGGGGCAACAACCCCAACCCCCATTTTGCTATGCAGCAAATTTCATTTTGGAATCCGGGTAGTTGGTTGCACAGATTTGAGTTCAAAGATCCGAGTGTGGAGGTGATGGTGGTTGTTTGTTACGTGTTGTATAGGTCTACACGTCAGTTGTTTTGTGTTTTATTTTGTGAACAGAAGTGTGCGCCTGTTTAAAAATTTACAATTTACAATTAATGCGTTCTAAGGTTTTTAGACGTTGTTCAACGAAAAAATAGTTAAAACATTGCTGAGTAACCATTCACTTTCACCTGGCAATAGGCCTACACGATAATGACCTTGTGCATGTTAATTTATCGTAAAACAGACTTTATAGGCCACTAGATCTCAGAGGTGCAAATAATCTTCGCTATTAAAGCGTCCTAATACTACCGGTAGGGCTAGGCCTTCGAAAGACAATGAACAAAGACCACGTTTATCACGCGAGAGTCCAAACTGGGTTGGGTGCAGACTGCAGACTGAATTTTCAGTTCAGTTCAGTAACGTTTAAGGCGTGTGCACATAAAATGATTAAGACTATGGTTTAATGTTTAATGATTAATAACTAAGACTAACACCAGACTAACGTTAGAACGTCGGCTCCGCCCCCTAACTTAGACAGACATACTCGCACTCGATTCCAACAAACTAGTTGAAAGAATCTTCAAAATCATCTATGATGTGTTGTCAAACCTAACCTAATTTTTAAGACGTCAGAACCAACAGGAAGCAGAACAGAAGCGGAAACAGTCAATTTAAAATTAAAATACTAGGCAAGTAAATAACAGACAACATTTGACTTGTGTAGCAATGATTTCATTGGCCGTATCGTTGTGACGTAGCGACCGTTGATAGGTTGTTACTAACAAGTGACTAAGAAGATGAACGTTAGTTATCTTTCTTAATCACAGCTTAGTCATAGTTCTTAATTCTTAGACACTAGTCATCTGTGTGAACGCTTCCACGTAAATCACATTGTTCAACTTTAAACCATAGGCCTAGTCTTAATCACTTTATGTGAACGCGGCTTCATCACACGCTGACAGTCCGGACTGGAAAGAGACACAAGAGATTGGATGATTTACGAAGAAAGATGGCCGCTACCATGTATTTGAGTTTGCTTGCCTTTATCACGCATATATTTCAGTCTGCAAAGACCGAGCTGGACTCAGTCCGGACTGAGGTGTTCAGCAGGTGATTTAAGTTTGGACTCAGGTCAGTTCGTATTTCAGTCTGGACTCAGCTCGCAAGATAAAAGTGGTCATACTCATAGTTGCCCAACATTGTTGCTTGGAGTTACCAGTCCGGAGGCCCTGTGTATTTGATAACATGCATGTTGCAGACTGCCCGACAGACGGTCAAGTCGTGTTGCGCTTGCGCAACATCACAAAAATGCTCAACAATCTGAACTACTTGGCAATAAAAGTTAGCAACTTCCAATAACATCTCTTCAATGTATCTTGTTATACTTGATCACCAATCACAACAGTAGGCCTAGCTGTCACCAGTCACCACCGTTTCTTTATTTTAGGCCTATTGTTTGTGGATCAGAGCTAGCAATAAAGTTGGGTAACATTCACTAGGCCTACGTATACCACAGCAGTCAATCCGAATTGACTGAATTCGGTTTGAATGTTTAAATAATGGCAGAGGATATTCTTACGGCATACCGTAAGAATTACTAGAAATTATTCTTACGGTATGTGTTTTCATTGGTTGTCTCATCACGTGACTCATCAACAGGCGCGCCGTAAGAATAGTGTATAGTAATTCTTACGGTCTATGCCTACTATGACCATGCACTAGGCAGGCCTAGGCTAGGCCTAACGTCGCTATTTTAAATCTAAAGTACCTACAAAACCTTTAACGTCGCTATTTTAAATCTAAAGTACCTACAAAACCTTTAACGTCGCTATTTTAAATCTAAAGTAGGCCTAGCCCTACCTACTGATCAAAAACTGGGCATACCAAACGAAAAAGTTCGCTCCATGCCGTAAGAATAGTGTGTAGTAATTCTTACGGCATGCCGTAAGAATATCCACTCCGTTAAATAATAGTAATAATAATAATAATAATAATAATAGGCCTAATAATAATAGGGTAATAATAATAATAAAAATAATAACAATACGCCTAGGGATTTAAAAGGTACCAATTTTTCCGGAAATTTTGGAAAAAAAAACATGTTTTTTCCGGGCACGTCGGAAAAATACGAAAAATTGGAAAAATTAAAAAATTGGTTTTAAGGTGCATAGGATAAAAAAATTGATATGAATTTAGTAATGATTATTTTATCAATAAGGTAGCCCAATTACATATCTCACAGTTTTTAATTAAATTATTTTAATAGTAAAATGAAAGGTAGGGCCTAAATGCCTTGGTTGTTCTTGGTTAGGTTAGACTAAAATTATGATTGGAATTCTCATTTCAAAGACAGTTTGTGACCATATTGTAAAGTAATAGGGCATGCCGTGGGAGGGACTAAAGCTTAACATAGTATATATCTATAAACAGGAGTCAAATTAATGCTCGCCCGAGGCTAGTGAAACTTGCTCGCGCTAGTAAAATCTAATTACTCAGTCCCGACAGGCGAGTACTTTTTCCAGGTTCCCAATTGCCGTTCAAAAAATCTCAATATTTCGCAACAATAACTTTTTAAAAAGAGTTTCCAGTAGTAGTGCACTACCTATATGGAAAATCGTTGTAAATATGCAAAAAAAATAAAAAAATCGCTTAATTAGGATTATTAATATTACGGTTAAAATTCGTTCCGGTCGCCCCCCTAGTCCCCCCTACACATAAGTCAAAACCCCGGGAAATATTGTGACTTAAAACATTCACATATACCCTATTATTGTTTTACATCAAAATAACCTATTTGATTGCCGACTGTAAAATGCTCTTGGGCTAGAGGACTATTGTTGCCATTAGCTCAAAGTCCTAGTTGCAAAAAAAGTTAATTTCCACCCCTGGCTATAAACAGTAATAATTGCAAGGGATTGTGGAAAATGCTAGATGTAGTATTTTTGCTGCCATTTTGCTGTCATTTTTAAACATCAATAGTAAACACCGTTTCGTAAACACATGAAAATAAACTAACAATAATAATCTTAATTTATAATTTACCAAAAGATGCCATTAATCTAAAATAAACTACGAGGAAGTATAAACTTATGAAAAGTAAAGAAAATTCAATTTTTCCCAATTTTTTTCCCAAAAAAACGGGAAAATATCCGTTTTTTCCTCGACTTCAATTTTTCCCGGAAAATTTCGAACCCTATTCGCGCCCCCCCCCCCCCCCCCCCCCCCCTAACCCAAATGCTTTTTCCCATTGACTGCCCCCAAACCCGGGAAAGAGTAGGCCTGGGCCCTGGGCCTGGGGCCCAGGGGAAAGGCTGGGCCCTTTGTCTATTGACACCTCCCTTTCCTAGCCTAGCCTAGGGTGGGGCCTACCTGGCCCTACCCCGGGAACTTCTTGGGTTTGGGGTGGGCCCAAACTTTTAAACCCCTTTTTTTTTTTCAATGAAAACCCATACCACCCGAAATCCTTTTCGTTAAAAACTATTTACTTGGGTTTTAGTCGACCTTTCCCCCTTTAGTTCCCCTGCCGCGCTATTTTCTGGGAAAATTTTTTATAAAGGGGAACCCAAATCCTTTCCTTTTAAAAGTGAAATAAAATTTTGGACCCCCCTACCCAAAAGAAGTAGGGGCTACCGGCTAGCCTACCTTCCTATTAGGCCCTGAAATGCCTAGGCCTTTGTGTACTATCCAAACCCTTTGTTATTCATCAATGCCTAGGCCCAGGGCCTAGGCTAGCTAGGCTAGGGGCTAGGGGCCTAGGCCCTAGCCTAGCAATCAGGTGGATAGGCCCTATAAAAAGGTGACCTGAGTTGGGGGCTGGGGCCTTCCTAGCCTTGCCTGGGGGCCCAAAAATTTCGGCCTAGCCAAACCTAGGCTAGGGCCTACATGGGCCCTACGAAAACCCCTTTTCCCTAGGTTTCTAATCTATGGGTAGGTAGGGTAGGTGGGTGGGGTGGGTAGTAGGTAGGGTGGTAGGTGGGCCCTTCCCCCTCCCCTTTTGTTTTGGGCCTACCCAAATCCCTCCCCCTATAGACCTAGGCCTACCCCCCTAGGGCCCCTATGACTAGGATCCTAGGCTAGGCCTACCTAGGCCTAGGGCTACATACCGGTAATGATGGGAGGAACATCATCTTTATTAGTTCCTGGCTCCACAAAGGCTCACGCAATCAACGTTCCTGAGTGACATCACCACAACAGAACGGCCAGCGAGTGTGTGCCCATTTTGGGGGTGACGTTTATCCGACCCTTTTATCACAAAAATTTTAAATTTAATGGGCCCTTTTAAATTGTTGACAAAGAAAGATAGCCATGCGCAGGGGCTGTGCATTGGCTAGGCCTAGGCCTAGGGAGGCCCTCCGTTTACAGTGGGATAAAAATTATAAAATGTATTATTTAAACGTACTCCCCAATTCAGGGTTTAAAACGTTTGTATTTTTGTCATTTGATAGTTTTGTCTTTCTCCCACGGTGGGCCAAAATGTCGCAATCGTGGGGGTTGGGTAATTAGATTATTTTGGGGGGGAAAAAACAATGTTAAATTAAGCTTAAAAAACACGACAAAAAAAAAATTGCGGAAATTTACGTTTTTTTTGGCCTTTTTTCAGATTAGGGTTAGGGGCCCTTCCCTTTTTAAATCCCCCCACTAAAATTGATTTTTGTGGTAAAGAGTTTTTTTTTTTTGAGGAAAATTTTTTACTTTTTTTTTCCCACAAAAAAGGGAAAAAAAATGATTATGGTTTAAAAAATTTTTTCTTTTTTTAAACCCCGAAAAAAGGTTGGCTTGGTGCCGTCAACAGGCAAAAGATCTTACTTCTTTTCAATGCGAAACTAGGGGGGAAAGAATTAAAACTTGGCTTATCTCCAAAGCATTTACGCCGTAGACTTTTTTAAAGGGAGCTTTTGGGTGCCGGTTTTTTTTCATTTTTTTGGGAATTTTGGGGTTTTTGGTAAATTTGGGATTTCATCTCCTACAAATTTTCTTTTTAAATCGGTGGGTTTTTTTTTCTTTCCTTCCTTTTTTATCATCTTTCCCCTAGCCGTTGTCGTTCATTTAAATTTAAAGATCTTTCATTCCATTTTTACTTTTTTCTTTCCACTGTCTTGTTCTCCCCGTTTCCCCCTTTTTTTTCTTCACTCACTTTTCATTTTTAGGCCTTTTTTTACTACTTTATCCCGTTTCTTTTTTCCCTTTAAACTTGTCCTTACCCTTTTTTCATCTAATCTTCACCTCATGATCAAAGTTTTTTGACTTTCCCCGCACACTCCCCCCCCCTGATCGGATTTACCTTCGGCAGCAGCTTCATACGCTTTTTAAAGCCCTTAACAGTCTTCTCCTCCACTATACTCCACCTGGTAGACTATTCCACTCCACCACCGTCCTGGCCAAGAAGGAGTTTTCTGCCTACGTCCGTTGCCCATGCTCCCCTCTCACACTTCCACGTATGATCCCCTCTGGCAACATAGTTCGCCCTCCTTAGCTGTCTATCCATCTCTACCCATCCTTCATGTGACCTAGTCACCATAATATGGTGTATTTTCCCTAGTCTGTCAATCCTTCTCCTTTCCTCCAGCTTCTCCCATCCTAGATTCTGCACCATTGTTGTAACACTTTCATACGTCCTTACTAGTTGCCCATTTATCACTTCCTCAATCCACCTATTCCCTTTCCTTAATACCCTTCTTGCAGCTCTCTTCTGCACTGCCTCGATTTCCTCAATCTCCCCTTTTTCCCATACGGATCCCATACAGCCCCAGCGTAGGTCTCACCAGCGTTTTATATGCGTGCCCTTTTAATTCACTACTGGCCCCTTTTAATGTACGCATAACAAAGTTTAGGCACCTAAAACCCTTTTTGGAGGTTGCACTCACCTGTTCCTCCCAGCTTAGCTTGCTCTGTAGCCATACTCCTAGGTATTTGAATTTCTCTACCTTCTCCAGATCTTTCCCCATTATTGCGTACCCATCCCCTAACCCTTGATCCTTCCTCTTCCTTGTGAATCTTATCCATTTGCATTTGTTTACATTTAGACTCATCTTATTACCCTACCCATACCCCCAGCCTAACCAGGTCCTGTTTAAGGTCATCGACATCCCCTCCTTTTCTGATTATCCTGTAAATCACGCAGTCATCTGCAAAGAGTCTTACCTTTGCTCCCATTCCTTCCACTATGTCATTGATGTAAATTGCAAATAGCAGAGGCCCTAGAACACTCCCCTGAGGCACCCCTGATGTCACATCTACCTCATCAGACAGGTTCTCCCCCACCTTCACCCTCTGTCTTCTGTCGTTGAGGAATTCCTTGACCCACCTATTTACCCAGTGGTCCTTTATGACCCCTTCCAGTTTCCCTAATAGTTTACCATGTGGTACTTTATCAAAGCCTTCTCGAAGTCTATGAATACAGCATCCACCGTTTCACCTTTATCTAGAGCACTACCAATGTACCAATGGGGAGATTATTTATACATATATAATTATCAAACTTGAATGCAAATGTTCCCGGGTATACTCAACACAAGACTCGCTCACTCGTCTAACGACTTTGGCGTTTTCCTAGTCGTAGTTGGCTAAGGCGCCCTTATACCCAAATGTGCCACCTGGGTTCAATCCCTGGTCGTGAAAATTTTTGTAGTTACATGTTTTGAAATGTATATAACGCAGTGTAGTCTATCATCTGTGACAATACTATGGAAAACATAGCCAGTACGAAATATGTGTAAAGTTTACTCAATCTCCGAGTCCGAGCGGAATTTGGGGGTACCTACAGCGTGCAAGATTCGATACACCTTAGTCACTGCATGCAATTTTCACAGCCTTACAAATAACAAATAAAAAGATTTAGTTTTGTGACAAAATCGTTCAAAAAGTTACAAAGTTACATTAAGTTAATCAAAAGTTTTTTTAACTAAACGGCAAAAAAAATCTGAGGTGGCCAATCATTTAGAATGTCCGTCCGGTCACGAATATGTTAATTTTTTTTTGGATCCGATAAGTATGTAGATGGAAATTACATTTTTATAAAAGTAACATTACCATGGCAACGAAAACTCGCACGGGGTTTTTCTGGCCACTATGCACTGCCACCTAGAAGTAATCAAAATACTATTGAGGAAGCAGTGTATTATTCGTTACCAAAGAGTTAAAATAGTTTTTCCCAAGGAAATGATGTACTAAAAAGTAAAAAATAAATTTTCGCCCAACAAAATTTTACCTTACTCGGAAAATAAAAGCTTTGGGGCTTTCCTTCCATGAACAAAAAAATACTGTAATCTATGTCAATACCGTAAGCACCCAAGCTTTTATTTTCCGAGTAAGGAAAAATTTTTTGGTCGAAAATTTATTTTTTTACTTTTTAGTACATTTAAAATAACTTTGGTTTAAAAAAAAAAAATCGACCAACCAATTTTTACCTTACTCGGAAAATAAAGCGTTGGGCGCTTCCCTCCGCGAACACAAAATTCTGTAATCGATGTCATACCGTAAGCCCCAAAACGCTTTTATTTTCCGAGTAAGGTAAATTTTGTGGGCGAAAATTATTTTTACTTTTTAGTACATTTAATATAAGCGTTGTTTAAAAAAAAAACAGGGAATATCAATCAATTTATTATTTCTTGTGGGTTTAAATTGCAACGGTTTTTTGCTCATTTTGTTAGCATTCTCAGTTACCTCTTACCTGCCCAGATGTCTTTTTTAAAATTTCAGCTCAATCTTTTGGCCGTTCGGCCGTATGGTGGGACAAACAAACATGCAAGCCAATGTATAATACTTATACTAATTCAAATTTAAACTCAAGGGTTTTACACTCAAGGTTGCGGTCAAGGAGTTCATGAATTGAGTTTTGTATTCAATGTGCAAATGTAACAATAAAAGGTACACAAGGTCCAGTGCTTTTGAGTGTAGAATGCTTAGCTGTATTTTTTTAGGTATGTATGAGTGGATCAAATTAAGTCTGCTTTGCTTACTACACTCAATCAATAATTTCAAGTTTTCTTATTAGAAAGCCTGTAGAGATACAAGGAAAGGGTTTTATTTTTCTCCACTTATTGTTTTGTAAATGAGAATAATGGTGTTTTGTGGTGGTATGTATTACAATTACTGTATTTATGCAAGTTTAGGCCTCGGGTATATTTGAAAGTATCAAGTTCAAAAAGTGGAGTGGGGCCCATTATGTGAGCAATTTATCAATAGTATTTATATCCAGCACTTTAAAATCCGAGTGGCCCAAAAAGGGTGCGGCCATTACTCAAGGGCGGTCTATAATCGAGTAAATACTATTTAAAAAATTAAAATCATGATTTTACTTTTTATAATAAATAAAATATAACATACTGTTTAAAACTATTAAGGTTTCTGCAACTAATGTCAAATTTTACAAGAATTTATTTTTGGTTTTCATTTTGCAACACTGAACTTTGTTTGGAAAGAAATAATAAAAGAAAGGGGCCAATTTTGGGGTGTTTATTGCAATGAAGTCTTTGATTTAGGGTGTTATTTTGCAATTTCATTCTGAATCCCAGGACACAAAAGTAACATCTAAAGAAAACTAGGGAACGCCAAAGTCGTTCTTAAACGAGTGAGTGAGTGTATCATGTGTTGAAGTACCCGGTAACATTACTTTTCTTCCCCTACCTTAGGCTTCCCTAGCCTATCATAGGCTAAAGTGGCGCATTATGGCCTTACAGTTGACGCACCCTTTTATACCAACTAAACTTAAAACCCAATTATTTATACGAATATAATTAAACTTAAATGCAAATGTTCCCAAATACCAACACAGACTCGCTCACTCGTATAACAACGACTTTGGCGTTTCCCTAGTCTTGGCTAAAGGGGCCCCCTTATAGCCAAAATGTGGGAGCATGGGTTCAATCCCCTGGTCGGGAAAGATTTTCTTATTTCTGGATTGTATTTAAAAATTATTAAACTTTGTTTTGAAATGCGCATAACGCAGTGTAGTCCATCATCTGTGACAACACTAGGGAAAACCATTGATTAAAGAAGGGAAAACATAGCCAGAAACGAAATTCGTGTAAAGATTGCAAGGTTCACATCAATCTCCGAGCGGAATATGGGGGTACCTTGACGTGCCAAAATTCGATAAACCTTGGGCACAGCATTTCACAGCCAGGCAAATAACAAACAAAAAATATTTGTCAAAAACAAAACCATTGTCGTTAAAATAATTTCTACACATTGACAGCCTATTTTTAAATTCATTATTTCTTGAAAGGTTTAAATCGCAATAGATCTAGCTGATTTTGTTAGCAGTTCTCAGTTAATTCGTCCCGGATGTCTTTTTAAAATTTCAGCGCAATCTGTTCAGCTTGCAAATATGAAACTAGTACAACAGGTAGAGTGATTATTAAAATGAAATTATTGGACATACACTGTTTCTTGTAAGAAATACTTTTTTATTTTTGATATTTCGACACTAGTCGAGTGTCTTCTTCAAACTGAAGTTGAATAAAGGAACATTTCAACAATACAAAAAAATATTAAAAATAACAAAAACGACCATGAAACATGCATGCCAACAAATTATGATAAACATAAATTTTTAAACATTGCAGAAACAATTATGTACAAAACAATCGGTGAGGACAAAACATAAACACCAAATCGTAACACATCAAGTTAAGGCAGCAATGCACTACCTAGTCCTTACTTTAGGACAGAAATGTTCTTTGGAGGACAATGGGCGCTAGGAGTACTCATGACATTAGACTTTACATGCCATGAAACAAGCTTCTTTGAAGTGCCTGTTATTCCAAGTGGATTCTTTAGTGGGGGAGCATAGGGTATGAAACATGCTTTCCGTGGCAGCTAAGTTGAAAGAGCTATGTATCGGTATCAATCGATTCGTATTGATCCATAGATAAAAAATTTTCGATGGTGAGAGTCTTGATTTTTTGGCTGAGACCGGCCATATCTAAAACAAGAGGGCCCCGCCGCTTTCGAATTTTAAACTACGTATCTTCGTAAGTATTTGACCGATTTCAATTTCAAAGGTACCATTCGAAAGGTAAATGATAGAAATTTAAATTAATGTAACAAATTTTCACGAAATTTCCCTTTTGTTTGAGGTTTTGGTTACAAAAACTCTAACTGTTTACTTTACACTTTCTCGTTATGGAACGATATTTACTAGGTAAAAAGGTTTTACATTTGCTTAAGTTGCATTTTTGGTAGATTATTTCTTGTGTTTATAATGAATCCATGCATTTAATTTTCTGACAATTATAGCCTGAGTTTTATGTAATTGAAGCGATGGCATGTGTAGATGAATATATGCTACTACTGTTGATCTTTATGTTTCAAATACATTTTGTCGAGGCACAATTGGTGAAACAATTAGATATTTGGTATAATCGATTCGTTATGAACCGAACTTAAACAATTTTGAATGGGTAAATTTTGATTTTTTTACTGAGACTTTCCCTGGGCAAAAACAAGATGGCCGCCGTCATGGGAAAATTTTAACTAAAAATCTTTAAAAGTATTTCGCCGATTTCAATTCTAAAGGTACCATTGAAAAGGTAATAAAAAGAGCTACGAATGATATATCAACAATTTTCCAGAAAGTTTTTAATTTTTTTAAGGTTATGTATGTTTTGAGATTTTTGTATTTTTAACAATTTTTCAGAGCACAATAGGTGAAACAAAAATATGTATGGGGTATCAATCGATTCGTTTTGAACCGTGATTTAACAATTTTGATGGGAAAAATTTCGATTTTTTACTGAGGCCTTCCCATGGCAAAAAACAAGATGGCCGCGCCAATGAATCTTTTGACTCGCATATCATTAAAAGTATATATCCGATTTTAATTTACGTATACCGTTGAAAAGGTAAATTAAAAGAGAAATAAACTATATATTATCATTTTGTTGAAACATTAATATTACTGAGGTTATGTTACAAAAACCTAAATTATTTACCACACTCGTCATCGGTATGGAACTTATGGCGCATATATTTACATGACAAAAACGGTTTTTTGAATATGTTTGGCTTGTTTTATCCGTAGCATATCTCTTTATGTATTCAATGAGTCCTTACTTTTTATGTTCCGACCAAATATGTCCCGAGATAATGGTATTAAGCGACGGCATGTGAAAGAATAATATATGCATCGAGTATTTTGATCTTTATGTTTTAAACACATTTCTTAGAGGCACAATAATTGATGAAAGGGTTATGTATCTGGGTATCAATTCGATTCGTTATGAAACGTACTTTAGCAATTTTGATGAGTACCCGTCGCAAAAAAAAAAAAAGATGGCCGGGCCCAAAAAAAAATTTGAAGCTTACATATTTTCTAAGATAATTTTACAGATTCATTTCAAAGGTACCGTTGGGAAAAGGTAATTAAATCAGCGAAAAAGTATAATTTGCAAAATTTTTACAAAACTTTTATTTTTTACTGAGGGTTTTCTTTTTACTTTCACTCAATTGTTACAGCTGTTATGGAACAAATATAACGGTATATATGTATATATTTTGTTTAACCCCTTTGTTTTATAGTAAGCGACTTTGACGCTGTTATTTTGGGTACCATAGACAGAAATTAATAAAAGTTCTTCCACCGGGGATTGAACCCGGGACCAGTTGGAAAGAGTATGACATTGACAGTCTAGGTCCCGAGTTCAAACCCCGGGGGAGGTATTTTTTAAATTTCTGTCAAAATATATAATTTTGGGGGTTTTTTTTTTAGAGAATTTTCGTGGTCCGAAATGTATGGTCATACTGTCATACTCTTTCCATCTGGTCCCGGGTCAAACCCCGGTGGAAGAAACTTTTATTAATTTCTGTCTATGGTACCAAAAAAAAACAGCGTCAAAGTCGCTTACTATAACTAAGGTTAAACAAAATATATACATATATACGTTAAAATTTGTTCCATAACAGCTGTAACAATTGAGTTGTAGTAACAAGGGAAACCTCAGTAAATATAAAAGTTTTGTAAAAATTGCAATTTATAAATTTTTCGCTGATTTAATTACCTTTCCAACGGTACCTTTTTAAATGAATCGTCAATTATCTTAGAAAATATGTAAGCTTCAAAGTTTTTTTCGGCGCCATCTTGTTTTTTTTTTGCGACGGGTTACCTCATCAAATTGTTAAAGTACGTTTTCATAACGAATCGATTGATACCAGATACATAATCCTTTCATCAATTATTGTGCCTCTAAGAAATGTGTTTTAAAACATCAAGATCAAATACCGATGCATATATTATTCATTTTCACATGCCGTCGCTTTAAATACATTATCTCGGGGCATATTTGTCGGAACATAAAAGTAAGGACTCATTGAATACATAAAGAGATATGCTACGGATAAACAAGCCAAACATATTCAAAACCGTTTTTGTCATGTAAATATATGCCGCCCTAAGTTCCATACCGATGACGAGTGTGGTAAATAATTTAGGTTTTTGTAACTAACCTCAGTAAATATTAATGTTTCAACAAAAAGATAATATATAGTTTATTTCTCTTTTAATTACCTTTTCAAAGGTATACGTAAATTAAAAATCGGGATATATACTTTTAATGATATGCGAGTCAAAAGTTCATTGGCGCGGCCCTCTTGTTTTTGCCATGGGAAGGCCTCAGTAAAAAAAACGAAAATTTTTTCCCCTCAAAATTGTTAAATCACGGTTCAAACGAATCGATTGATACCCCATACATAGTTGTTTCACCTATTGTGCTCTGAAAAATTGTTAAAAAAACAAAAATCTCAAAACATACATAACCTTAAAAAATTAAAATTCTGGAAAATTGTTGATATATCATTCGTAGCTCTTTTTATTACCTTTTCAATGGTACCTTTAGAAATTTAATCGGCGAAATACTTTTAAAGATTTTTAGTTAAAATGTTCAATGACGGCGGCCATCTTTGTTTTTGCCCAGGGAAGGTCTCAGTAAAAAATCAAATTTACCCATTCAAATTGTTTAAGTTCGGTTCATAACGAATCGATTTATACCAAATATCTAATTGTTTCACCAAATTTTGCCTCGACAAAAAGTATTTGAAACATAAAGATCACACAGTAGTAGCAATATATTCATCTACACATGCCATCGCTTCAATTACATAAACTCAGGCTATAATTGTCAGAAAATTAAATGCATGGATTCATTATAAACACATAGAAATAATCTACCAAAAATGCAAATTAAGCAAATGTAAAACCTTTTTACCTAGTAAATATCGTTCCATAACGAGAAAGTGTAAAGTAAACAGTTAGAGTTTTGTAACATAACCTCAAACAAATGGAATTTTCGTGAAAATTTGTTACATTAATTTAAATTTCTATCATTTACCCCTTTCGAATGGTACCTTTGAAATTGAAATCGTCAAATACTTACGAAGATACGCTAGTTTAAAAATTCGAAGCGGCGCCATCTTTTTTAAGATATGGCCGGTCTCAGCCAAAAAATCAAGACTCTCACCATCGAAATTGTTTATCTATGGATCATACGAATCGATTGATACCAGATACTAGCTCTTTCACCTTTTCGGCCCGGAATTACCCCATGCTCCCCTACTATTGCATTGCATAGGTATTCTCCCAAACGTGAAATGATGGTTTTCATACACATGTTCATGTAATGACAGAAATTGGTCAAAGGCGTTTTTTGTTTTCCCAAACCTAATGATGAGTTACCTCTTGACCAACTCCCTTGAAGTAATCAAACCAAAAGTACTAAAACCATTTCAAACATACTATCCAATTTTGTGAGAAGTTTAGACGGTAATGGCACCTTTTGGTATTAAAGTGGTTTTTGACTTTCTGGTCACTAAAAAAGTTTCTAACCAAAACAAACCGTTTGACCCAACAAAACTTCAAAAAATTCCATTTTGCTATACGTCCCAATATGGATCCTATACATAGGTGAATCTAAGCGACCTTTGGATTTTGGGGTAAAAGAACACAAGATAATGTAACACAGTGTAAATACAAAACCCCCCAAAATTGCAAAAACATGTGTATGAAAACCATCATTTCATCGTTTGGGGGGAAAATACCTTTTCAATATGCAAAAATCCAATTGGGAATAAAAGGAAATTCAAAAAACTTTTTTATGGCATTACGTCTAATGTCGGGTACCCTAGCGCCCATTGCCCTCCAATAGGGAAAACAATTTCGTCCTAAAAAAGGACTGGGTAAGCATTGCCCATAAACTTGATGTGTTACGATTTGGTGTTTATTTTTTGGGTCCTCACCGATTGTTTTGTACATAATTTGTTTCTGAAATGTTAATTTTTTTTTTAAAATTTTTGGGAAAAATTTTTTGTCCTAAAATAGGGACTGTGCATTGATATCTTGAATTTGATGTTTTTGACCGGTTTGGTGTTTGTTCTTGTCCTCACCTTTTATTTGTACATCATATTTGTTTTTGCAATGTTTAATTTTATGTTTTCATATTTGTTGGCAGCATGTTTCGGGCTTTTTTGTTATTTTAATATTTATTTGTATTTTTAAAAATTTTTCTTTATTCAACTTCAGTTTGAAGAAGACACTGACTAGTGTCGAAATATCATAATAAAAAAAGTATTTCTTACAAAACAGTGTATGTCCAATAATTTCATTTTAAAATCTTTTTCAGCTTTTCGGCTGTTTTTTTGATACGCCCCACACTTTCAATTATAAAAAAATACACACACACATGCACGCAGCAGATCACGAATGAGCGCATTTTTAATTTGAATGGAGACACTCAGCCCTACGCCCCTCATTTCCCTGACTAAGTATTTTATTACCTTGTATCGCGCTTTGCGGAAAAAACACCGTCTCATTTATGTATTTTTATTATACAATCATATGCCAGCTTTTTGCTAAATATTTTTCTAGTTTTAAAGGCCCTTTTCCCTTATAGAGTGCAATGAGTTACTTGGTACTCCATTGTTTGTACTTGATGTTTGCTGTGCCACTGCTAGGGAATGGCAAATTTCTTTTTAAAAAAAATTTGACGGGAATTATAAAAAAAATTATTTCTCTTTATTTTGGAAATACACTTTATTATTAAATAACCACTTATGAGTAAGAATGTTCGTTATATTAGAGTTTAAAAAATCAAAAATTAAAAAAATATAGAAAATTTATTAACAGATATTCATTGGGTGAAAGGGTTTTAAAAATTATAATTTCTTGCAATACCAATACTAAGCAAGCTGATTATTTGAAAAGGGACATTCCAGAATAAAGGGTTTAAAAATTTTTTATTTTAAAATTGTAGAATGGACTTGCAAAATGTATGAATATTGAGTTTTGGGGGATTTTCAAAAAGTCAACAATACAATGGATAAAAAACCCAGTGTAGTATTATTTCAAACTTATCAAATAAAAATCAGGCGCATCCTCCATACATATATGAACCAAACAAGAAATAAAACGTTGTACTGCAGTTTAAACTTTCATGTCAAAAAATTTCTTTTCAATGCATTATAAATAATTTACATTTGGGTTTTCAAACAAAAAATGAAGGCACCTCTATTTTCTAGGATCTGTCATTTTCCCATTTGGGCCCTTTTTTTACCCCCGTATTTTATTTTAGTAAATAAAAAAAATTAGAATGGAGTGGGACAGTAATATTTTTTTCATTTTTAAGTAGTGTGTGTACTAGAGAGAAAAGACTTTCCAAAAGAAAATAAAAAATGGTTAATGTAATTATTTAAAATTTTCACAAATCAATGTTAATATGAAATATAATTTAAATACCGTACTTGTAATGTGCAGTATGTATGATGGATTAAAAAAATCAGTTTACGGTTCAAAAAATAATTGGGTGTGATATGCCTGTTTTTATGTTGGTCAATTATCTACTGAATATATTTTTTAGCAGTATTTGTCATCATAGAAAAATACAATTTTCACTTTTCAAAAACAAATTTCTTAGAACAGTACTTTAATTTCACTTGATCTACATTTCACAGCATTGTTGAGTGTAGGTCTACCATTCAATGATACTTAAGTACACATAATATTTCGTACGGCCCTCAATTAAATTATGTTGTATAATAGACATTAGGTACCGGTAATGATTCTTTATATAAGTTGTTTGGAGTTGCTCTTTAAGCACACCAACACATTTGATTCATAACTCCTGTGAGATTAGCATGATGTAAATAATAATATAAAACACATATACATAGAAACCCCCATATTGCTTCTTACAACATCAGATTTTACTTTTTAATAATACGAGGCCCCTACATAGTATTTTTAAAGACAAAATAGTGCATGAACCATGATCATGAACCATACATGAAAAATTGGGAAACACCATCAAGATTCATAATTAAATTAGATCTAAACAAATAGGAAATTCAAGACGTAAGACAGAATCAAGATTGTTGTACATAAAATGCAGGGTACTAGCCAAGACAAAGTGTACTTAAATCTACCATGAACTTTACATTTTCACAATTGCCATAATATTATAGAGTTTACTATGGCAATGATATTGATAGCAAATGTTAATTTATATTTGGGTCATTCATGAAATGTCACCAACTAAGAATCAGGGCAGGGCAGGATGAAAAGCATAATTTATAAATTTTAATACGAATACGATTGAGCTTAACAAACTAAAAACAAGTATGTCTTGATGTCTAAGTTAGTGACTATGTGATCTTCGTATGAAACATATACAAATCATAAACGAGTATGTAACCTGTACAGCTGGCCAGCAGGGGCGGATCCAGGACCTTTGTAAGGGGGGGGGAGCTATCACAACACCCTGCAGGGAATTTTTTAAAAGAAAGTTTTGTCAAAATTGTGTTTAAATGGCTTTGGAGAGGGTATGTTTCAATATATTTCACTAGGCTGCTTCGGGAACGCTTTTTTGAATGCGTTGAAGGATGAGCTTTTTTGGTCGACTATTTCTGTCCAATGATTACTGTATTAAAGTACGCGACTATTTCTGTCCAATGATTACTGTATTAAAGTACGCTACATGTTATGTAAAGACAAGAGCAACAGTGAACCATCTCTGCCTTCAACAATGCGAGGCAACCGACTGCTATCCTGCGGTCAGAGGGGACGAGAACCGACACACATCTCGTCATGCCAGCCGCATAAAGGTGCAGACAGCGATGTCACATCGAGCTCTCGTTGGGCCATAAAAAGTATGGTTTATGATAAAATTTCTTTGATTGCACCCAAAATCATAAAATATCAAGTTCAGTGATTTCGAACGTTCCCATAAAGTTTCATCAAGATCAGAGTAGCTGTTTTCCTGGTCGAGGGCCAAATATTACGAAAATAATATACCTATTCAAAATTGGAAAAAATCGGAAAAGTACGATATTCATGATAAATATTTCTTCAAAATAAATTGTATCCACAAACTTTGCAGGTCTAAGTTCAGAGATTTCGAAGGTCTTCTAAAAATGTCATTCATGTTTGCCCGGTAGAGAGTGAACAGACGAAAATACAAAAAAAACACCCAAGATATTTTTCTCATGATAAGAGAAATTGAAGTCTTTGCTATGCTCATCCAATTAGATTCACCAAACAGTTTTGTATGTTATCAATCTTATCATCACGTAGCAGGATTGTTTTAATCATTATATAATAGTAATAATATGTAAAGCTAAACAAATGAGATCGCCCCTACCGCCCGCCCTTCAACCCTTCCGGATCCGCAACAGCAGCTGGCTGTGGACTTTCAGTGTAGACCATCCAAAGGATCCAGAGTATGAAGTATTGATGTTAGTCATGCATTGAATGAGAAAGGAATGTGAGGAATGTAACAAGTTAATTTTTTGTGGCATGTACATAATATTATGTAGATTGCTTTACGAAAAATTTGATAATTGATCATGGATTTACAAGGCGTAAAGATAAGAATAGTTAATTCGTGTGCTACGAAGCTAGCCCCGAAAAACAAAAACTAGTCAAACATTGTCGCCAAACTTCGCCAATTTACACAAATGTTTCCATTTGGATTGGCTTAAATGGCCGCCAATATTATTGTGGAGCTAAATTTTTAGGCTTAAACCGGAAACGAGAATTGCAGACGCTCCGCCCCATTATGTTGCATGTTCAGTAACACCAATTACTATTAATTCCATGGTTTGATAACCACATGGGTGATAATGTCCTACATCAGATACAAGGTTGCAAGGGCGCCCACAGCATAGAACGTAGGGGGGGGGGGGATGAGAAAAATCCTGTTTGGACGCCTTGCGGCCTTGCGCAGCGGCTGCCGGAGCTTTGTGGTACGCAAAGCGCAAAAATGGTTAGACTACGGACTACGGAACTGAAATGGCCATTTTTTACATTCGAAGTGTATTATTCTCAATGATTGATGGTTTGTGAAATGTGGATTTTAGTACTTTGATGTTGGATTCTGCAGCAATGAAACTCTACAAAATATATATTTTACGTAAACACATTGCTAAGCTATACTTGAACAAGTAGGTCAATTAAGATTGCAGATTAATGAATATTGTACCTAAATCTCTTCTAAAAACCATTTTGATTTTTTTTTTTCTAATTAGCTATCTGGGGGGTGGGGGGTGGGCTGTTGTTTTTGGAAACAAAATGTTTGACTGGATTGCTCACCAACTAATGACCATGCAGCTAAAATTTTGCATAGCCAACGTCAACCACAGATTACTAGCATAGTAAATAAATAAATAATCTGTGAGTACATCCGACCACATGTAGCTGCCAATTGTATTGTACAAATCGTATGTGAAATATGTTACTTTACACTAATAATAGGGTACTTTATTTTAAATCAACGTACTGTACAATTAACAAAGCTAAATAATAACTTAAACACGCTTAACACTAACACTATTAATGAACTCATATTCAAGTCCAATGTTGTATGTAGGTACCAGACCAGACGACCCATAATTTCCCATCCCCTTGACCTCTTTAGTAATTCAAGTTACGTAGCAGACTGGTCTCCAGGCACACAAATAACCACAATCTATTTGAATTCTACATATTCCCATCAGTTCGTAATATGAATTTTAAACAAAATGCAAATATGTAGATATTTCATTATCAATTAATAATTATTAATATTATGGGGTGATGTGGAAAAGATACGATTGTGGGAGGATAAAAAGAAGTGGAAACAATTGGTTGCTAAACCCAAGCTTACCCTGCCAAAAGCAGGAAACGGCAATGGATAATGATGATGAACATTATATATACAGTATTTACTCGATTGCAAGCCTATCCCTGATTAAAAGGACATCTAACAAAAAAGTGTAGCATGTAAATTCCCATAAGTTTGCCTTTGATTCCAAGCCAAGGTGGCTTTTTAGCTGCAAAAATGTGTCAAAAAGGTAGACTTGCAATTGGGTAAATACGGTTTATGCATAACTATAGCTTATTCACAAATATGTAATAGTCACACCTACAAGGAAGGTAGTGTATTACTTTTCCTTATTATCTTGGAATGAACAGTTTGTACAGGTAGGTATTAGTGATGACATCGAGTCCAAAAACCGATTCCTGCACTCAGGAACCGGTTCTTTAAAAAAACATATATTTTTTTAATTTTTTAATTTTTTATATATAATTTTTTTAATTATTATTATTAGTTACAATTTACAATCAGCAGGTCAAAAGTGCCCTTTAATATCATTCTTCAAAGTCCAAACAATGCGCACGTCCTAGAATCTGCGTAGCGTATTGTGCGATTTGAAGTGGGATGGGCCTAGCATAGCTGAATAACTTCACAATCTGTGAGAAAAGAAGGAGGTGCTGATACGTAGTTACGTAATAAAAATAAATAATTTTAAATTTAAATTATCAATTATTTATTACAAATTTTAAACAACACTTAAAATTTTGATTTTTGATTTTTTTAATGGAACCGGTGTGAAAAGTCGGAACCGGTTTCCGGGTACCCGATGTCATCACTAGTAGGTATGCCTACCACTAGTAGGTATACTGAACATTTGATATTATATACATATGTAGGGGTCTATGTACTTTCCTTGGCAATATCTGTACCATTTGGATTCAGGATTTTAGATATGTAATATATCTGTCTGTACCCAGTTGGTCTACCACAATTAACACTTTATACCTACATACACTACACCACACCAGACGGGATGAAATTAAGTCCTTAAACCAACTTGTACATAAAGCTAACCCTAACCCGCTAACCTTTTGAAAGTATTTGTAACCAAACTAGAGTTTACAGCATAAGATGCTGAAATTACAAATACCAGTACCTAGGGATGCACATTGATACTTTTTTCATTATCGATTATCGAAATGGTAATGTCGATAATATTGATATAACCAATAAAAAATTCAAGCTCGTTCCCACATAGATGGAATTTCAAATGTGGCAAATGAAATTCAAAACAATACAATCTCATGCCACTCGCTGCCTCGTCCTGTCTGTGTTGTCTTTGTTTTTGCTTCCCGCTATCGGCTAAGTTTGCTCCCAAACATAAATCTCAAGTAAAACACCTTGTGACCTAATACGAATTACGTGTTTTGGGCCGTTTTAAACCAATTATTGATATTTCCATCTACATATATCCAATATCGATTATCGTGTGCGTCCCTAACAGTACCCAATACAAACATAATGAAAACAAAATGAAGCTCGACAAAATCAGCATCTGTACAAGGAAATGCATACACCCGTCACCAACACATGCCCTAGCACTGCACCACAATATCATCAATAGTGTGAGCAAGGCAGCAGATGGAAAGTAATGGTTACATTGCTAGCTCATCTTACAATACCAGCTTTAAGTTAACACACTCGCCTATAGACATAGTGAAGAACTATTCAATTCCAGCTCTATTTTAAATCTCAAGTAAAGTCTATTAAAATACAAAAATAGTAGTATAATTTGGGCCAAAATAGCAAACTTAAATTTACATGAATTTATTTCATATCTTTTCAAAACTAAATAGGCTACTGTTGTCTAATTTACCAAGGTAGGTACTCCTTTTCGAGTATTATGTAATCTATTACCAATAACTCAATAAGTTTAACAGTTTGATCCCACTTTACTTATTACTTTGCAATATTGTATTACTTTTTAGTTTTACTTATTGTCTAAATGATTAGATAATATAATAAGAATACAAGTTTACAAGTCAGGATAGTATATTTTTATACTTTAGAAAATTTAGCAAAATATCTAGAAATTACATACCTACAAAATCTAATATATTTATTTCATAAAGGTAGGTAATACACAATCTCTCTAATAATATTAATATTATAAACATATATATAAATGCATGTGACAAAGCAAGGTGTAAAAATAAAATATTATTATACAAGTAATTGTATGAATTCAGTGAGTTACTGGCAACACTACATTTTGAGATGCATATTAAGTACTACAGGATGTACAATTAATGGCAAACATAGCTTACAGTAACCACCCAAAATTATGGTATGTATTAATACATATGCACACCAACATGGTAAATTTCTTTAACCAAGCAGCAGGATAAAAATAAGGGTAATTGATATTATATAGAATAGCGTAAATCGGTGGTTTTTCTGATTAACAATTTGTAAGACTAAGTCGCTTCGCGAACGCTTTTTCTAGTTGCGTTGATGGATGAGCTTTTTTTGTAAGTTTTTAGGATGCGCGGGATCTCTTTACTATTGTAGAGGTTAGGCCCTACTCCACCCTCACTAATTACTACTTGTTTACCACTAATTGCCTTGTTAATTTTTTCGATCAATATTTCCAATAATAGCTTTGTTTTCACCATTTTTGTCAGGTATGAAAGCCGGGATTAGGCCATACAATCTTAATAGCAAGTTCATTTCACCTGTTTTACCATTGAGAAATCTAATTAATTAATTACAGCCATAGTTTTCCACTTACAAGTGTCAGACACATCTCAAAAGATGCAGAATTAAATTTACTATAATATCAAACATCATCTGATTTCATGTGAAATCAGACTGATCTTTTAATCAACCAAATCAATTATTGTCATAATTTCTGTAGTGTGTTGGACTGGTGGAGGGGGTATTCGGGGCTTCCCGCACAGACCTAACCGTTTGCACTTCCATATAAGGTCATAAAATGAATCCGGGTCAGCGATTGGTCAAGCAGTTTCCCGCGTCAACTAAATTTTGGGATAATTTTTGTGATTGTTGGAAACTTACTCACAATCAAGGTAGACCTCAAAGGTGAACTTTCCTTTGTTTGGACATCAGTTTTGAGTGGCGTGGGTGTAATCGAATTGTAAGCGAGCGTACGGAACTGGAGGACACGGGCTAGGGACGCGGGCTTTTGGCGTCACTCTTGAGGAAGTCGTGGCTGGGCACGGATGTTGCCGGTGTGTATTAACCCCAGTACAGAGGGCCGAGGCCCAGTTGAATAGTTGAGTCGTTGATTAAGAGGGCAAGTAGCCCAGTTTGTGTGTTCAATAGAGGGCAGAAGCCCAGAGATAAATTCTGTGTTTTATCCGAAAAGCGAGTGTCCATAAAGTACAGGCGCGAGCTACCGCGATTAGTGGCTACGGGAAGAAGGCGGACGCAATCGCCACTTATGACAGTGCAAGGTTTGAGATTGAGAGTGGTTATTGGCCATCGGTTTGAATTCAATTGTCAAACGAATAACTCGTATTAGTGTGACAAAAACCGGGTTTCTACGAATGAGTAACTCAACCTTGAACATTAACAATATTGCACATCATCAGAGACTCCCGCACTCTGAGAGAGTCAGGAGGCTGCGCGCGCGCCACGCGATCATCGTACGTTCGGGGCTGCCCATTGGTGGAACTTGAGCACCACGCCATCGTCATCACCATCAGAACTGCCCGTCAAGGATTGGCACTGGGGGATGCTGTTTGACACCACTGAGGAATGAGTACTCACTTTACTGGCCATAAGGGTTACTTAATATAAATTGTATTGGGGCTGTGTCATAAAAGGGAGATTTGTGGGGCAATGAGAAATATAAAAAGATGTCATATGTGTAGTGTGGTACCACGATAGGCAGGTTTAAACCTGTTAAATGTATTTTGATTGTTGATAACAATACAGGCACGCTGATTGATGAAGCTGGAGACTCCTTGGTTACAGATTAACTCTCCTTTTCTTTCCAGCCTCCTATGGATTTGTTTTAAAAGTGTTTTTATTGATATATTTGTTTATGGACCTTACCGAAGCCTGTGCCTGGCTGCCTAATTTACCTAAATCTTATCACTAAGCATGTTGTCTTCTGATCTGAACTGAGGGTAGAAATAAATTAGTATTAACAGTCACTTGGTCGGTAACTGGATATAAATAACGTATAATAATTCACTTCTATTTAGGCCTCACCTACCAAAATTCTTGTTATAATTGTCATTTTAATTAACTTCCATTTCATAAGTATTAAGTCAAGACATGTTAGACATCTCACAAACAGAACAAAACATCGAATTTAGTTGTTGGTCAAAACATAGCCACGTGTGTTCTGTTAGCCAGCGTTCTTGAAAAAAGGCGCACACGATTCTTCTCATATTTTGCATTGTCTGCAATAAGATTAGGTTTCTGTTTCTTGTTTGGGTTTGTAAATACCGCCACATATTTGTTGACCGCGTAGTTTGAAACGTAATGTACGCAATTTATGTTACGGCTCACCAAAAAAATCACTCGCCCGCGCGGGTGATTTTAAAAAGTAACTCGCCCGCGCAACAATACACTCGCCTCGGGCGACCGGGCGAGCGTTAAATTCGAGCCCTGCATACAGACCATATTACATTGTGCATTGAGACTGCTGTCTCAACTTCAGTACCATAAAAAGGAAAAACCCAACCCCCTATAGGCTATTTGCATGAATTTTAGATTTAAGTTTTTTAAACATAGTATTTAACTTTGGACAATAAAATGTCCTGAATCACATCACTGCACAAATAGCTGGAACAAGTAGGTTAATTTTAGACTTTTGAGGCTAACTATTCAATTTCGAAGATATCATGCGAAATCTAATATTAACTGATATTGACAACATACAGAGTTTCAAGATTACTAACAAGAAAATATGTGTTGGCTTATATTTTTCTAATAGGTAAGTACTACATACCAGTAGACTAATAAGTAATTATGTACCCATGTTATAATTTGTAATGACAATGTGGTTAGAGGTTTAGGGAGGATTACCAACAAAGTTATTTGAATCATGCTTGGAACAGAAAATAGTTTCACACCACAACATTAAGTGAAGCACATGACTCAACACAAGGTGTCAAGTCGTGTTGTTATATTTGTTTGTTAATAATAATAATTAACAACAAGCTATGTTTGCCACCTAAGCATTAACTAACTAGTTAAAAGATCATTCAATACCTGTGTAGCGCATCAATCAACTACAATTATTAGTAAGCTGGGGAGGCAACAGCACTTGTAGATTTGGTAACCACACGCTGCCCTTGAGCCAGGTCGCCAGCACGTACACCATTGAACTTGAGAAATGCATCGTAACCATATACGACCATGGCACAAAATCCAAAGAACTGCAACAAAAATAAGGCTCTCATGATTATGAAACATTCTTGTTCTGGATAATATTTCAAGTAGACTCAACATATCTAGAGACAAACATGAAACATAAAAGGCCATACACACACTGAATGGGTCAAAAATGCTGAGACAGGAGTTTTTTTATATTGTTTATATTTTATTGTTTTATGGTTTAACATTATTAGGATTTGCCCCCATGTGCCTTACCAGCTATTGCAGTCTGGTATTTTACCGAGGGAAGCCCCCCCCCCCCCATTATTTAAGGTAGGTTACCTATAGTATACGGACTATGAGCCAAATATATCCATAACTATTACGAGATATCAACTCCAAGAAAAACACCTAACTACATTGAGAATGAAGGCAGTTGACTAGTCACTACAAAAAATATAGCAGAATACTGCAAATAGCACTCTGCTCCACATGACTAGATGGACAATCTTGTAGGTTTACATCCAATTTAAATTAAATTAAAAATAATTACTAACCGCTGCTGCAGCAAAAGCTTCGTCCCCCTTGCTCCCATAATCGGCAGCCAATGATGCCGCCAATAGATAGAAGAATGTCCATACAGCACAGAAAACAAACTCCTGAAATTAAAATATGTTCAGAAATAGATTTAAAAATTAAACAACAATAAAAGTTATTTGCAGCAGAATACTAGTAGGCCTTCATAGGCCTTTAATGGTAGGTCTACATAGTACTTACAATCTTTAGCCATGGTATTCTGTAGAACTTCTCAATAATGTGGAATAAGTAAAATGCCAACATAATTCCAGTGAACCAGAATCCTGTCATGGCAACAGTGTTAAACCAGCTGCCTCGAGAGTATAAAGCCAGGCTTGACACTGTGATACAAATGAAGCCAAGCAGGTTCAATGCCTGTTAAATGGAAACAATAATGAAAAATCATTAGGGTAATAATGATAAAACATTTTAACATTTAAGCCTATACAGTACCCTACTAAGAACCCGTAAAAATAGCAATGAAATGTTCTTGTTTGCCTTGTTGGTCTTGTGGTTAGCATCTCTGCTTCTAATGCAGAGGTTCGGAGTTCGATTACCGCTATAGGCAGAAGATTTTAGACTTCTGATTTGGACTTTTAAGTCATCAGTTCTTGGGTTAGGAATTTGTAAACGGTGACTTTGGAGCCATCCTAGCAACGAGGCACAAAATTAATTCAAAGTTGTTCTGAATTGGTCTTGTTGATTCTGGCATTGATCCACAGGTGTTTGCACTGTCCATACCACTGATTGTTATTTTTCCTATTAAAAAATATTGATCTTTGGTTGGTTATCATAGCTCACTCGTCAATCGCGTTGGGGCCTACAGGGTTGTGCTTGATTGCTTTTGATATAACTGAATGGGTAGACTCTAAATACAAATGTATTTATTTATTTATAATTATTTTAAGTTTCATAGCATTTGTTTCAAAAAACATTAACTGGTAATATGTAGAGCCTATCTAGTGTTAGATAGGTAGAGCCTACATTGTACACATTTCACAATACAACTTTTTATTTCTCTGGAAAAAATTACATAAGTTACACAAATAAATCCAGAATCTAAAATAATCGTTCCATTTTTCTAGAAATGAACAATAGGCTTAACATTTTCAGTGAGGTAAATTAATCTTCTTCTTCTTCTTCTCAAATGCCCACATTAGGCCTATGATGCTATCATGCTTGATCTAGTCAACCAGTAGAGA
Organism: Sweltsa coloradensis; assembly: GCA_024449915.1. Lineage (NCBI taxonomy): Eukaryota > Metazoa > Arthropoda > Insecta > Plecoptera > Chloroperlidae > Sweltsa > Sweltsa coloradensis. The sequence goes on from JAMZAV010000162.1 coordinate 235,860, forward strand.
CGAGCGAGCCCTTTCCTCCTTCTTTATGCCATTAGGCATTGCGTCACGCTCATTTGACAGACTGGCACAAGTGTACAGATGTTGTCTGTCATGTTCACCATTTCCGCGCAATCTGCAGGTACTGGTCAAACACATATTCGGTGCAGATGCTTCCCTATGTTATGTCCCCATGTTGTGTCTTTAACCTGAACTGTGCTGTTTCTGTTCGTCCATCATATATTTTGTTGGACATGTGTTTGAAAGGAATGCCAAAAGGCTGGATCATGTGAATGACATAACAAGATAGGGTGCCAACAGATACCTTAAGTGGCGTAGGCGGGCCGGGAAAGATAACAAACACAAATAGGTACACAAATAAACTACAATCAAAACGTTTTCGGTCCACGTGACCTTCCTTAGCCAGTGTAGAGAGAGAGACTGAGCTATGCTGGCTTCGTTTCATAGACAACATGTTCTTTGTCTGGCCTCACAAAGCTGGCACGTTGGAAGTAGCACTCAAGACCCTCAACAGTAGCTACCCTGTCAAATCCCAAAATATCTTCATTTACACTTGAGGGGTATAACCAAGTAGCCAGTAGGCAAACCAAACAAGGAGGATGGTCATAATTTGTTCAAAAGAAGGTATCAACGTAGAGGAATTAAGAAAGGATATTAAATTAAAAATTACTTATAATAGAAAATGATTTTGAGGTTGCAATAGGTAGAATACACTCGGGATTCACACACACAATAATCACAATTATTACACTATTAGGTCTCCAAATTGGACTTTTAGAAGTTGATTTATGCCTACATTAGAAATTACATAAGTTAGGTACGTACTTGTTTCCAAATGATCTTCCACCATAAATGGCAATGTTTGACCAAACCGACCATTTTATATTTTATTTTATATGTTTTACTGTTCTCGGTTATCAAAGTGTAAGGACTGTAACTACTGTAAGGCATACTGAAACTGAACTTCATGACCATATTGTCTATATATAGGAAGGCCTATATTACATTTTATAAGTTTTACTGTTCTTGGTTATCAAGGTGTAAGGACTGTAAGGCCTACTGAAACTGTATTTCATGACCATGTTGTCGATATGCCCTACATTGTAAATGCTTGATCTCTCACAAAATGTAGATACTATGACAATAAACCATTTATATTATTTATTATTGTTGTTCTTGTTGTCATAATTATTATTATTTATTATAATAATAATTTGATTCTTCCTCGCGCTCGAGTGCTTGCAATTTTGTTGCCTGTAATATTTCTGGCCCTGTAGGCCTACTTGCCCTACCTCTCTACTGGAAAATAAACTTACAATTTGTGCAACTTTCAATATTCCTGGTACTGTACGGATGTACAATGGATCAAATCGTATGTTTGTTTGAACAGTTGTATTTGAAGATGTAACAGTTGTCATGGTTGTGTGCTGTGCTGGAAAGCCTTGGTCTCCCATGATGAACTCGTTGCTTTAAAAGCTAGGTGAGGAAACACTTCTTCACTGGTGGCAGCTTTGGGATTCTTCCACGTTCCTGCATAAAAACTTCAATTACCATGGGTAGATTTAAAATCAAAATTATTAAAATATTTTAAAAAATGTATTTTACATAGGCCTAGGCTAAATTTTATCGGATCTTATCCCACATTGACATTTTAGCGTCCACACCATTTTTTTTTTTGGGGGGAGGGGGCATAGTATTTCATGAAAAAAATAGGCCCAAGTTCAATATTTTATTTCCCATTTCATCTGGTATTGACAAGCCTCCATAAGCGCAACCCACCCCACCCTCTTCCTAAATTCACGCTTATTGGAACTCCACCCCCCACCCCACATATTTTCATTCTAAAAAACTAAATAAATGAAAATGAAAAACGATTTCCCACCGCTGGTAATTTTGGCCGATCCTTTCACACATTGACATCACCAACCCCTTACAGACTACACCCCCTTGCAAAATTCCCCCCCCCCCCCCCTTTGCCCAACTTCCTCCTCCCAAAAAAAAGTCTTTACCTTTTAGGTCATTTCTTTGGATTTTATCTGAATTGACATTTAGCCATCTACGACCCCCTACGAAAGTCATTTCTCCCCTCACCCCCTCCTTACCCCTACCATCACATTCCCCCCACCCCCGGTTGAAATTTACAAAAAAAAAATACCTATTTTTCTTGGCCTTTTAGGTAGGTCTAATTTAATCGGATCTCATTGAGATTTTCTCCCCCCCTCTATTCCCCAAAAATTTTCGTACCGGTATCCGGTATCTGAAAAAACAGTATGCGTCGATAAACGGTCAAAATACTGATACCGTTTTATTCGGTATATACCGGTTAACCAGATTTCTGGTTATTTATCGGTATACCAGTTTATACCAAATAACTGGTAATAAACCGGTTAGGCTACCCGGATAATCGGTATCCATCGATATACCGGTTTATTAAACAGAATAACCGTTATAACGGTATTAACCAGTTTATACCGAATAACCGGTATACATGTTAATATATACCGGTTTATACTGAACAACCGATTAATCGAATTCGATGCAACCTAATTGCATACATCACGTCGATGTTGACTCCTAGTAAGCTCCTAGAAACTCCTAGTAAGCCCTTCTATCTATGAAATGAACTATATTCTCAATTATAAGGTTACTGTTATGTTAGCAGGTTACTATTATATTATTGTTTTATACATATTTGGAAAATACTTTATTTCTTACTCTGACAACTGTCCCGTCTGCCGTCACACATGCCAAGCAAATCAGGCCCACCCTTCGATTATATTTTACGATGTTACAGTGCACCGACGCAGACGGTGTTGACAATGGCCATAACATAGCATGACGTAACGCACACACGCACGGTGCATTGCATTTTGTCATAATTCTATGTTCGTTCAGTATGATGAGGCACATTACTAAAGTGATACAATTTCACCAATTTATGATTCAACAGGTAACACGGGCTATCGGTTTACCGGTTTAAACCGACAATCAGAATACCTAACCTGTTAACACCGAAAACCGGCATACTAGAATAGCCGGTCATACCGAAACCCGGGCTATATCGAAAATTGGTATACCAGATTATACTGACAACCGGTTAATACCACCAAATCGACTTATACCAAAAACCGTTTATGAAACCGGTATACCGGTTAACACCAAAAAACGGTATAAAATCCGGTAGGTATACCAGTTAATACCAAAAACCGGTATACCGGTTTTTAGAAACTTGTATACCGGTTTGTTGGTATACAAAATAACCGGTTATTTAACCGGTGGAAAATGTTCAAATATTTTTTATTGCTAATATGATTTAGGTTGGTCATCTTACATTATCTGGTAGTATTGAATACCAAAGGAAAGCATTTGAAATTGTGATACAAAGGGGATACCAAGGTCATCGTTTTGTAGGGACAGGGAGGTAGGCCTATGCATAGACTGGTGTTTGGAACAAAGGTACGCAGCAGATTGGTGGTGAAGGTGTGATAGTGGAAATTGACGAGGCTAAGATTGGGAAGCGGAAGTACAACAGGGGCAGTGATAATTGAAGGCAAGTGGGTATTCGGAGGGTACATAAAAGGTTTTCGTAGTCGGAGTGGAGAACTGCAGCAAGGCGAACTTGATGGCAGTAATTAAACACTGGATATTACCCGGCACTACAATCATAGGCCTATAAGATTGCTGAGGCCTTTGAAATCTCTGAACTTAGAACTGCCACGTTTTTGAGCGTAATCGAAAAATTATTTCTCATTAAAATCGCCACTTTACGATTTTTTTTTATATTTAAAAAAAAATTATAGGACTTAGGCCTATAACAACTACATTTTTTGTTTGATTGTAATGATTTTTTCAAAGAACCTTAATTTTATGAATTAATATATTTGTGTGAAATTTGAGCGCAATCAAAAAATGTTTTATTACATGAAAATAGCAATTTTACTATTTTTTTTATTTTTAAAACATTTCTTCGACTTATAACACCTACATGCATAGTGATGTGAAAATTCCCGACATTTATTTTTGGGGGAATATTCCCGGGAACATTCCCGGGAATATTCCCCTTAATGGGAATTAATTGGGAATTTTCAAAATAATCTATCGTTTACTCATCGATACGAGTATTTAATATTTATTAGGGTGCTTAGGGGTAAATCGTACATAATACTGTAAATCTGTATATGGATGGAAATAAAAGAATTACTCATAGTAATGTAATACGAAATCTAAATAAAGTCTAAAGATTTTGTTTCTATAAGAATATGGTAGAAGCCGAGACCTGTTTAATGCGATGAATTAGAAACAACTTCAAGACGACACTTTTAAGAGGGTATGCTGAGGCTAGAACGGAGGCGAGTTTAAGCGCTCAGCTTTCCTGGATTTTTTTGGGTAAACGGTTTATAACACCATTATCAAATTTCACACTAACGTTTATAAAGAATAAATCTATGCTTTCATTATGCATCTTCCTAAATTAATTCATTGATTTTGAATTAAAATTTAGTGAAATCACCAAAATTTACTCAATTTTGGTTAACTTCGGGAATTTATTCCAAGTGAACAGATTTTTTTTAACTCAAATTTGCATAATGGAACCCAACGTTTAAATCAATGTGAACGCGCAGGTTTATTTGGTTTTATCGTAAGATAAACGGTTTGGTGGGAATTTCCAGAATTGTAATCCATGTTTTGGATTTCCCATTTTTTCACGTTTTGAACTTATGTCTCGCAATGGATCTTTCAGGCTTATTTTGTGCAACCAATTACGGATATCAATATAAAAGTACTTTATTAACATCCATTCAAAATTTGGTAATGATATTACCAACCGTTCAGCAGAAATCATCAACATCTGTTTGCGCGCATTTGAGTTGGGCCAAGCTCAGCGTACCCTCTTAAGGACACTTTGTACACTTCTGTAGCCTATATGCTTTGTCATTTTACTGGCATTTTTAACCTTAGGCCTATACAAGTGATTGCAGTATTTCACCTTTCTCCAGAAGTTCCACAGAAAGCCTATAGGGCAGTGGGATAGTATTTCATACCACCTTTCGAAATCTAAACAATTAAATCTGGAGTTTTATCTTTTTAACCCATTTTTAAAAGCTGTTTGTTTTGTTGGAATTAGTAGAATTTTTCATATTAAAATTGAAAAAATTCTAATGAATAGAATAATTTTTGAAAGGGTTCAAAAACCCAAATGGAAATTGTGTATAAAAAAACTCAAACACACAAATTTCCGGGTGCCCCGGTATTTTGTTTGCCTGTAGTAGATTCAATTTCCCAATAAAAAAAAATTTCAAAAAAATATGGCCTTTAAAATGAAAAAAAAACTTTTTTTTGAAAACAAAACAAATTTGGGATTTTTTCCAACTTTATGTTAATTTTGGGAAACCAAAATTACATTTTTAAACGAAAAAGGAAAAAAAATCTTTAAAAATCAAAAAAATTCTTTTTAAAAAAGCCCAATTTTTTTTTTTGTGAAGCTAGAAAACCCAAAAATTTTTGGGCCTTTTCCATTGCCCCATAAAAAGGGGTTAAAGTATGACCAAAAACTTCCCTTTGATCTACCCCGTTGTCCTCCTTTTTAATCAGTTTTTAAAAGAATAGGGTGACGTTAAAAAATAATAAAAAAAAATACCTACCTATTTTAAATAAACAGATCATATAACCCAACGCAGCTAAAAAAAATGACCCTGCAGCTGTGACTTTGAGGGCCAAATCTTAATCATCTTACTACTATAAATAGCCATGGAATGGCACATGACTGTTTCTTTATAGCCAGTTGCTCATATATCAGTAAGTTTAAAATTGGTTTCATCAAGAAAGTGGCTATGACAACTGATTGATACTTTAAACATTATTTAAAAATAGATTCCCAGTTTTGGGGAATTAATTGGCAATGAGGGAATTTCCCGGGAATATTCCCATCATGGGGAACATTCCCACGGGAATATTCCCACCTCCACATCACTATAAATGCATTATCCGATTGTAATGATTTTTTCACAGAACCTTAATTTTATGAATTCGTATATTGGGGTGAAATTTAAACGCAATCGAAATATAATTTCTCGTGAAAATCGCAATTTTACGCTTTTTTCATTTAAAAAAAAATTCTTCGACATATAACACCTAACTTGCTTTATCCGATTGTAGGCCTAATGATTTTTTTACAGAACCTTAATTTTATGAACTAGGAAAACGCTTAAGTCCCGCCGCGTTGATGGATGAGCGTATTTTTTTTTAAACAAAAAAGCGTAAAATTGCGATTTTTTAATAGATAATTTTTCGATTACGCTCAAATTTCACACGAATATATTAATTCATAAAATTAAAGTTCTGTGAAAAAATCATTACAATCGGATAAAGCATGTAGGTGTTATAAGTCGAAGAATATTTTAAAAATCGAAAAAAATCGTAAAATTGCGATTTTCATGAGAAATAATTTTTCGATCGATTTTTCCCCCCGTGCAGTTCTTCGTTCAGAGATTTCATAGACCTCCATAAAATTTCATCGCAATTGGAGTATTGGTTTAGCCGGAATCGTGTTCACAGACACACAAAAATACAAAAAAAAAAAAAAAAAACATTCCGGATTTTTTTTTCCAGTGTAGTGAAATGGAATCTTCGCTTTGCTCGCTACGCTCGCTACGCTCATCCAATAAATATATTGGTGTGAAATTTGAGTGCAATCGAAAAATAATTTCTCATGAAAATCGCATTTTTACGCTTTTTTTGTATAAAAAAAATTACGCTCATCCAACAACGCGCCTGAAAAAGCGTTTGCGAAGTTTCCTAGTTAGACATTTTATATATTATTAAAAAATATACTTAGGCCTAGGCCTACATATTTCATTTCATTACGTGTTTTATTATTAATTGTAAGCTAGGCCTATAAGCAGCGGTAGTAGGTAGTAGTAGCATTGAGTATATAACCATCCTTAGCTAGAGACGTGACGCCCATGTTAAATATTGTACCAAAAATTTCTCTCCCACTCATCAAGTCATTCACAGAAATCTACGAGCGCTGCGAGCGCCACTAGAGTTTTGCTAGCTCGTGGCTACGCATGAAGTTCGTAAATGAAAACATAGAGGTCGCCCCAATGTCGCACCGCGCCCGGCCGGAAGTGTATCAACTCCACGAACTAACTGAAAACTCGGAAATTATTGGGCGCCTATTTAAAAAAATATACATATTTTGGGCAAATAAATTTCGTTGATTCGTGGTAGATATTACAAAGCAGGCTTGCGAAATTGTCATCAATGGAAATCATTACAATACTGTAGACGAATAGTATTTAATACAGTAATTTAAAAAAAACACTATCAAAATATAAAGAAATAACCTATTCTAAATCTCGTTTGCATAAAGCATAGTAACGATAGTTTAATAAAATATGTTTTATTTACTATCTAACGCCCATACGATTAGATGGGCGACCGACAATAAAACATACAAACAAAAAACGCATCCGACTTTTTTTTAATTACCATGTACATAAAGATGTTTTAGGGTTCGGAAGTGGTTTACAATGTACAATTCGTCCTAATAAAAATTAAACTGAAACTGAAGTTAAAAAAATTGAATCTTCAGCAACAAAATAAAGTACATAGGCCTAACATGCCTAAAACAAATTTTATTTCTACTATGCCGCTTCTAATGGGATAGACAATAAATAAATACATTTTAAATATCTACAACAAATACGCCGATGTTAAATTTTTAGACAATTATTATTCCATAACGCATAATAAATAGGTATTTCAGCTTGGCTGCACAGTGCAGGCAAAGAAGATTTAAACGGTTAAAGGTATGCATTAATAAAGTCGCGCCTGTGTATAAATTTATCTGGAAGCTCCACATACCAGGACAATCAATAATTATAGTAATTCCAAGAACCACAGACATAATTGCTCGTCGTTGTAACTTGTTAGGAAATGCATTACCTTATGCTTAAAAATATTTTTAGGATTCCTCTAAAAGCAATGTAAACTGTTTATCTAACCACGACAGTACTATTTAAACTCCATTATCAAACTATCATTAATTAGATTGTTTATAATATGCACACGAAAGGATCCTTCATTTGACGAAATTGAATGCGGTGATTATGGCGCGGCGGAGCTCCAATTCCAGGAACATCCACTTGTTTCCTGTCTAGCAATAACGCTAAAAATAAATGAACGAAAACAACAGTTCTTTGAAACTATTGTACTCGAATCTATGAACTATTTCATTTTGGCTGGATTGGACTGCATATTGTTCTTTAATATTCCAAAATAATAAACTTAAATTACTTTGCTGGAAACGTATATTAAGCTGTCAACAGAAGTATTATTCCCGTGAACAAAAAGAATACGAACAAATACGATTGCAATATATTTTCGTTGATTATATTATTATATATTTAAGTGAAAGGATGTTTTCTAATGAGACCTATTTCCCTAGCATAAAGCTTTAGTTTAATCAAGGCAATACAAAAATGTCAAATAGGTCTGGCTCATTCAAAAAACCTTTTGCGAAACAAGATCGCAGAGAAACAACACGTAATGACACAATGTAAATAATATTGTTCATTAAACTAAGGATTATATTTTAATTTAACGACAATCATAAAATATGCAATGGCATATTTTATTCCCGGTGATAATGGATGTAGGTAGTCGCGTAGGAAGATGGGGGCGGTGATTGTGTCCACCCCATACCCCTTTCACTGTCACCCCACACTGTCACCCCCACTACATCACAACGGCACAACACACTAAAAAACTAATTACAGTCAATGTATAGAGTGTATGTATGGAAGAAACAAAGCTCATAATACACATGCCAATTATGCTAATTACACTTATTAGGGTGCATATGCCCTGTACATGAAAAATAATTCCTCCTTCCCCCAATCACTTCCTTACTCCCCAACGACGATGACAACGACACAAAGAACGATGACAAAGACGATGAAGACCGCGACGACGTGAGAAACCCCCCCTTCCTCCCCCTCTAGGCTAGAGTGGTGCAATATGATCTGACCATAGAGTTTAGATACCTGACTGTTTACAAAACATGACCACGTATGAAGTGTCACGTAATGATGGATAAACGCGGTCCGTACATAACAGACGCGTAGCGTGCACTTAGAGGACAAGTTGTCTCTCAAGCATCAAAACACGTATTTCAAAACGCCTGAGGCAAGCTATGAGATAAAATTTCCTGATGGTCCTTCAGAACCGTCTACAGACGAGAGCTTTCAGCTTTGGGTTTGGGTTGATTGATAAATCATTGACAGTGACTTAATAAATATTGTATTTGTATTTGATTTTTAGGAAGAATATCTTTAGTATGATGCCATTACGAAATCAATGATTACGAGTAAATCACTGTGACTAAAGCACATTGTGTAAACATGTTTCCGAGAAATGTTTTTCAGCTGCTATTTTACATCATTTATCACACGTTTTATTTCCATGCGTCCCGTTTAGCGGGAATACTTTCCCCCTCCCCCCCCCCCCCCCCCCCCCCCCCAAAAGAGCATGACGTATCAGTATCGCAAATGAACGGTCGGTTCTCAGTATTCTCGCAATCATGAAAACCCCAAGTCCCAACCCCTCGCGGCAAGCCGTGAATAAACCATGTCCTTCGAAAGACGAGTGGCTTTCGTTTTTCTCAGCCCAATGCGCAGTTGCAATTAATTACTTGGCATTTAGCAACGTCGCAGTAGGAGACCACGATCGTCTATGAGGAATTCCAGCCCATTGTAAGAAGGTATTTTTGTCATTCGTTAATATTATACAATTACTACAAACTGAGAGCCCCACCTGTTTGGTCAGAATCGGCCCAAATATCACGAAAATATTGTATTAAAAACCGGGGGAAAAATCGTAAAAGTACGATTTCTATTATAATGGTTGGCTAATGGTTGAATTTGCAGATGTTTAACAACGGCCCTGTGGTTAATGTGAATCATTGCTATAGTCAACGATTTCATTTACTGACAATGCAAATTGTCTGTGTTGTTTATGGTTTTGTTGTTGTTTTTTGTTTGTTTATGGTATTTACAAAATTGTTGTATGCATTTTAATTCACCATCAGTGTTTTATTACGTTATATTACATTGAATAACACTTTATCGTCACCGTCATTGTTATCAAACATTTAACACAACTCTGCCACACTCACTCACTCACTCACTTACAAACTCACTCACGCACGCACTCACTCACTCACTCACGCACTCACTCACTCACTCACTCACTCACTCACTCACTCACTAACTCACTCACGCACGCACTCACTCACTCACTCACTCACTCACTATTTCGACATAGATTATTACATAATCTTATCACCAAAGCTAAAAACTACATGTGTTTAATTTACATGTGTTTACATAGCTTAATTTCTGGTGTTTTTTGTGATTCAAAAACGAGGGTATGTTAGTTTTTCTTCAATAATCCAAATAATTCGATGAAAGTTACAAAACAACAAAAATGCGAGTTTTTAAGTTTCTTATGTAGCCAATTACCATTATCTTGACGGGCCATCTCTGTGGAATGTCAATAGTCGTTCATCCTGTCGAGTAGCCGAGCCGCATGGTGGGGGAAGAGCGTGGCGAAGTTTACCTGTCTTGGCGCAACCTTCCCTTGACACTGACTTTTTTAGGTCTCATCGGCAAAATCTATACGATCTTTATGCCACGTGACCTTGGAGGATGTTTGTAAAAGTAGGTAATAATTTTGGTGCTAAAACATAAATTCAATAAATTTGTCGTTCAAATAATTGTCTAACCAGCACACATTAAACACGGTTTTCCTAAATGTTCATATTATTATTCCACGGAACTAATTAAAGATCGGAATGCGGACGGGACGCAGAACAGTTTTCTGTTGTAAAGAGATGGCCACTTGCGATATTTATCTCCGTCAAGTCTCAAGTCTCGCCCTTCAAGAACTCGAAATTCACAAAACGATGTTTGATTAATTCCTGGAATTGTTTACTTGGAATCTCTGCATTCTATCTGGGAAGCCCTTTTATAAAACTCTTGTAGAAGTAATTAGACTAGGGCTTTAGAAACCCAAAGACTAGGGAGCGGAGCGACTAAGGATTACCATTAAAGAAATATGGCACTTTAGTGATTCTATTTCTGTTCATGTGTGTGTGTCTGTACATCGAATATCAGCTGAATAGCAGAACAGATTGCGCTGAAATTTTAAACAGACATCCGGTACGAGTTTATTGAGAACTTCTAACAAAATCAGCCAGATCCATTGCGATTTAAGGCTATTCGACCGCGTTTTTTTTATTTCCCCAAATATGCTACCAAGTCAAAATATAGTGAATGGCTTTGAAACCTGGCTCTATTAGAAAATCAAAACTATTTTTTTCAAATTTTTATGATTTGACACACGGCAAATTTCTCCCGGCCTTATTGCATACCTCCACAGTTTGCACCTCCATCTTTGCCTGCATTGTGCTGCCAAACTTGCATACTATTTATTATGCGTTATGGAATTGGCTATAAATTTAACATCGGCGCATCGTTTCCCGGACTGAGGGTCGCGAGCTAGTTATAGTGGGGTCTATAAGCCTAACAATCGTGCAAATCGTGAAGAAAGCATGAAAATTTGTGAATTTACTAATATGACCACAAGGAATCCAAAAATCGATGGCCCCAAGTTGAGTTCCTGTAACTTTCTTATTAATTGAATTAATAAAATTAATTGATTAATTAACCAACAAATTTTTTTTAAAGGAGACAACACAGTCGACATTGGTATCAAATGAAAGCTTATTTTACGGAGAATGAATAAATGAAAAAATATTTAAAAATTTATTAATTAATCATCTAATTAATTGAATTTTAGTAATATTTTTACCACTTTTGATTTATGTATAATTATGTACACCTAAAATTCTACCGATTGTCATACAATTTCACCCCTTTACTAACATAATGCCAATAAATCCAAATTTTGATGGCCCCAAAACAAAATTCCTTCAACTCTCAGATTAATGGATTAATGAAATTAATAATTAGATTAATACCAGTTAAATGTTTGACATTCACAAACCACAGTCAACTGATGTATCAAATAATAACAAAACAAGCATAATAAAAGAGAAAAAAGATGGCCCCAAGGTCGGGTTCTTATCACTTTCCCATTAATTAAATTAATTCAATTAACGGCAATTAATCACAAAAATTACAAAATTAATGTACAAAATAAACACAGCATAGTCGACTTGGGTATCAAATGAAAGCTTATTTCACGAGTAAATAATGTGTGAAAAAATATTTTTCATTTATTAATTAATCATCCAATTAATTACATTTTAGTAAAATTATACCACTTTTGACTTTTATATAGTTATGTATTCCAAAAACTTTACCGATTGTCATAAAATTTCACCACTTTAATAACATAATGCCAATTAATCCAAATTTTGATGGCCCCAAACGAAATTCCTGCAACTCCCAGATTAATGGATTAATGAAATTGAGAATGAGCTAGATTCCCTTAAAATTGTCTTAACATTCAATTATGCGCTACGATTGACAATTGTAGTATTAAAAACAATATGATCACAATAAACCTAAATAATGATGGGTCCAAACTGAATTCCACTAATTATTATTAATTGAATTAATGGAATTAATTATATTTATTTCAATCAAATGTGTAAATGATCACAACATAGTCGACTTGGGTACCAAATGAAAGCTTTTTTTATGAATAATTAAAATGTGAAAAAATATATTTAGTTAATTAATTAATCATCTAATTAATTACAATCTAGTAAAATTTTACCACTTTGGTTATGTATAGGTATCAAAAACTCTACCGATTGTCATAAAATCTTACCACTTTACTTACACGATGTCAATAAAATAAAATAAAATAATTATAGCACCAAACGAAATTCTTGTAACTTACATTTTATTAAATAAATGAAACTAAGAATTAGCTAGTTCACGTGCCACAGTCAACTGGTGTATTAAATAATAGCCAATTGTATGGTAATTAAGAACATTACACAATTAATTACACTTTAATTTAATGTAATTAACGGATAGCATATTAATAAACATATGCCTTAATAAAATTCTGTCAATGTTCTTAATTACCATACAATTGGCTATTATTTAATACACCAGTTGACTGTGGCACGTGAACTAGCTAATTCTTAATTTCATTTATTTAATAAAATGTAAGTTACAAGAATTTCGTTTGGTGCCATTATTATTTTATTTTATTTTATTTTATTGACATCGTGTAAGTCAAGTGGTAAGATTTTATGACAATCGGTAGAGTTTTTGATACCTATACATAACCAAAGTGGTAAAATTTTACTAGATTGTAATTAATTAGATGATTAATTAATTAACTAAATATATTTTTTCACATTTTAATTATTCATAAAAAAGCTTTCATTTGGTACCCAAGTCGACTATGTTGTGATCATTTACACATTTGATTGAAATAAATATAATTAATTCCATTAATTCAATTAATAATAATTAAGTGGAATTCAGTTTGGACCCATCATTATTTAGGTTTATTGTGATCATATTGTTTTTAATACTACAATTGTCAATCGTAGCGCATAATTGAATGTTAAGACAATTTTAAGGGAATCTAGCTCATTCTCAATTTCATTAATCCATTAATCTGAGAGTTGCAGGAATTTCGTTTGGGGCCATCAAAATTTGGATTATTTGGCATTATGTTATTGAAGTGGTGAAATTTTATGACAATCGGTAAAGTTTTTGGAATACATAACTATATAAAAGTCAAAAGTGGTATAATTTTACTAAAATGTAATTAATTGGATGATTAATTAATAAATGAAAAATATTTTTTCACACATTATTTACTCGTGAAATAAGCTTTCATTTTATACCCAAGTCGACTATGCTGTGTTTATTTTGTACATTAATTTTGTAATTTTTGTGATTAATTGCCGTTAATTGAATTAATTGAATTAATGGGAAAGTGATAAGAACCCGACCTTGGGGCCATCACTTTTCTCTTTTATTATGCTTGTTTTGTTATTATTTGATACATCAGTTGACTGTGGTTTGTGAATGTCAAACATTTAACTGGTATTAATCTAATTATTAATTTCATTAATCCATTAATCTGAGAGTTGAAGGAATTTTGTTTGGGGCCATCAAAATTTGGATTTATTGGCATTATGTTAGTAAAGGGGTGAAATTGTATGACAATCGGCAGAATTTTAGGTGTACTTAATAATACATAAATCGAAAGTGGTAAAATATTACTAAAATTCAATTAATTAGATGATTAATTAATAAATTTTTAAATATTTTTTCATTTATTCATTCTCCGTAAAATAAGCTTTCATTTGATACCAATGTCGACTGTGTTGTCTCCTTTAAAAAAAATTTGTTGGTTAATTAATCAATTAATTTTATTAATTCAATTAATAAGAAAGTTACAGGAACTCAACTTGGGGCCATCGATTTTTGGATTCCTTGTGGTCATATTAGTAAATTCACAAATTTTCATGCTTTCTTCACGATTTGCACGATTGTTATATATATTGGAGCTTATAGACCCCACTATTATTGGTGGATCGCGGAAAGTTTTGAAAATACAAAAATATTGGCAGGATTTGAAACAATTAAACCATGAAAGGTATAAACATGGTAGTTCTGTCTAATGCTATGTATGGGATGGTATTGCATCACTGCAACATCATATGAATGCTAAAAAATTCACATTGGGTGACTGGTGTTAGTATCAGAAACTATGTCAGATGACTTAAAAAACTTTTTTTTTCTTATAGTCCGTTCGAAACTGTTTGGACCTGTCTGCAGTGTTGAATTCAGACTTTTCATCCCGGGGGGGCTATTTAAGATCCCGGGGGTATTACATTGGGACCAAGCAAGGGGGGTTTGGGGGGCTTTGCCCCCCTACAATAGCGCCGCAGGCGAAAATTTTGAAAATTAAGATTTTAGAGTGCGTTTGGTGCGTTTTAGAAAAAAGTTGTGGTCTAAACGCAATACCAAAATAATGTAGTTTTTGTGTAGTTTTTGTGGACGCTAAAAGTTCCTAAATATCCACTAGATTTAACCTTCAAACCGCTAGATTCATAAAACGGTCATATTAGAAACGAAAACAAATACAATATTTTCCTAACAGGGTGAAAATATATATTATATATTTTTTACCAATCACGGCACGATTTTGTGAAATTCGACTAATAAGAAGCAAGTATCACTTTTTAGCCTAATATACAAGAAAAACTGCGTTTGATCCCTCCTTTTACAGGATGCCTACGCATTGGTTACCTGATGATAACAGTGTTTTCGCATCGAAAAGTACACTGACCATTTAACCAACATACTGCATCTGTATCAGTCCTGCAAGCGCATATCCTCTCAAGGCGCGACTGTGAGCCATCATACAAAAGAAGACATTATTTGGGAATTTCCTAAACAGAAGTCGGAACCCTTCGAATGACCATACATTTACAAATCTAGTTCTTGACCTCGTGAGTTGCCCACACGTTTTTCGTAGGGTCTGCCTATTTGATTACAGTTACAAAACATAAACCTTAACAACCTTCAAAGCGATATTATGTTCGTGCCCTTTCAAAAACGGCAGTGACATAATTTGGAAAATGAAGGAATATAATATATAGTGCATGTAGTCAATTATTCCCGGGGGGGGGGGGGCGAATGACAGTTCCCGGGGGGGCTTCGCCCCCCCGGGATCATAGCTGGATTCAACACTGCCTGTCTGAATATGACTCGACGTTACAAACAAAGTTAAAAACAAATTTCAACCGCAAAAATGACATTGTTCTGGATGTCTGTTCAACAAACGTGTCCAACTATTTCCGCATAAGCTTGAAAAGTGTTGCTACTTTTCACATCTTCGTACAATTATTGTGAAGTTGAATTTTCGACTATGGAACGAATTAAAACTAAATAAAAGGAAACAAAAGCTACAAATTAACGCACTTGCGCCTGAAAATCGCACGAATCGCCTTCATCAACACAGCCCAAAAACTCGCACACCATTCCTACACTCTCCAATATGATAAATAGATAAGTTGTGTAACTAAAATTATATGAAATTAGAAAAATACATGTCAGTTGATAAAAAAAGTTATTACTTTAAAATACCCCCCCCCCCCCCTCCCCCCCATATAGGCCTATTGTAGCTTTGTGGGTCGCGAACGTTTTGGCATTCTAAAAAATGTGTCATGGTTCTAAAAAGTTTGGGAAGCACTGCATTAGAGGAATCTTAAAAAAATTAAGGCATACGGTTATGCATTTGCTAACAAGTTATAGCGACGAGCAACAATGTGTGAAATTCTTGGAAAAACTATATTGATTCTCCTGGTATGTAAAGCTTGCAGACAAACTTACACACAGGCGCGACTCCACTGTTTAAATCTTTGCCTGAACTCCAAGCTTACATACGATTTATTATGCGTTATGGAATCGTCGATCAGAGCATTTGTTGTGGATATTTCACCTTTATTTATTTATCGTCTATCCCATTTAGAAGCAGCATAGTAGAAATACAATTTGTTTTAGGCATGTATGTATTTTATTTGTTGCTAAAGTAAACCACTTCCGCGCGCTAAAAAACATGTTTATTACTTGTAAACAAAACAGATGAATTGAATGAGCGTAATAAAGACTTCAAATTTAACAACCATGTTTTATTAAAAAAGTCGGATGCGTTCTTTGTTTGTATGTTTTATTGTCGGTCGCCCATCTAATCGTATGGCGTTAGATAGTAATAAAACATATTTATTAAACGATCGTTACTATGCTTTATGCAAACGAGATTTAGAAATAGGTTATTTCTTTATTTTTGATAGTGTTTTTTTAAATTACTGTATTAAATACTATTCGTCTACAGTATTGTAATGATTTCCATTGATGACAATTTCGCAAGCCTGCTTTGTAATATCTACCACGAATCAACGAAATTTATTTGCCCAAAATATGTATATTTTAAATAGGCGCCCAATAATTTCCGAGTTTCAGTTAGTTCGTGGAGTTGATACACTTCCGGCCGGGCGCGGTGCGACGTTGGGGCGACCTCTATGTTTTCATTTACGAACTTCATGCGTAGCCACGAGCTAGCAAAACTCTAGTGGCGCTCGCAGCGCTCGTAGATTTCTGTGAATGAACTTGATGAGTGGGAGAGAAATTTTTGGTACAATATTTAACATGGGCGTCACGTCTCTAGCTAAGGATGGTTATATCATGGAGTTATAAATAGTACTGGCGTACTGGAGGTGCAGGTGTGTGGTCGGCGGTGTACAAGTTAGCACTTCAAATTGGCAGACATTTTGATTGTTTACTTTGGTAACCAAGGTAACCTAGGGCCTACCACAGTTCATGGTAGCAAAGTTTAGCCTGCTAGTAGTGGTTATAACAATCAAAATGGCGAATAGGCTCAAAGAAACAAACACGATTGTGGACGTGCTGTTCCATTTGAGCTAGACCTCCTTATCATCCAACTCCATGGTTATATACTCAAAGGTAGTAGTAGGCCTGAGCATTTGTCATCGAAAAATGAAAATGACCAACATGGCGGAGAGTACCAACTTTTTCACTAAAATACTCCACCTACAAAACCTTGGTACCTACTATTGCAGTTGGTATGGGCCAACTCTGTTACAAGGGGAAAAGCATAGGTTGGGGGGGGGGGGCGCAAAGCGCGTATGTTTTAATAACTAGGAAAACGCTTAAGTCCCGCCGCGTTGATGGATGAGCGTATTTTTTTTTTTACGAAAAATGCGTAAAATTGCGATTTTTTTAATAGATAATTTTTCGATTACGCTCAAATTTCACACGAATATATAAATTCACAAAATTAAAGTTCTGTGAAAAAATCATTACAATCGGATAAAGCATGTAGGTTTTATTCGTCGAAGAAATGTTAAAAATTGAAAAAAATCGTAAAATTGCGATTATCATCAGAAATGATTTTTCGATTGCGCTCAAATTTCACACGAATATATTAATTCATAAAATTAAGGTTATGTAAAAAAATCATTACAATGGGATAAAGCATGTAGGTGTTATAAGTCCAAGAATTTTTTTTAAATCGAAAAAAATCGTAAAATTGCGATTTTCATGAGAAATAATTTTTTGATCGATTTTTCCCTCCGTGCAGTTCTTTGTTCAGAGATTTCATAGACCTCCATAAAATTTCATCGCAATTGGAGTATTGGTTTAGCCGGAATCGTGTTCACAGACACACAAAAATACAAAAAAAAGAAAGAAAGAAAAAAAAAAAAAAACATTCCGGTTTTTTTTCTCCAGTGTAGTGAAATGGAATCTTCGCTTCGCTCGCTACGCTCATCCAATAATACTGATAATATTGTAAAACATACGCGCTTCGCCCCCCCCCCCCGCCCCCAACCTATGCTTTTCCCCTAAAATCGCAGTGTTAAAAAGTTGGCCCATACCAACTGCAAAAGTAGGAACCCAAAACCTTTAACGTCGCTATTTTAAATGGACTACATTTCAACGGAAAAGTACTTTCGCTAGAAATAGCAACGTTAAAGGTTTTGAAGGTTTTTTTTGTTACCAGGTAGGCTACTATATAACAGCAAAAACATGATGATTCTATTTTTTATTTTTTATTACGTTCTTGTCAGGGTACTTTCAGTACGTACAACATCTCTGCACGGCAGGCCTAAATGATGGCGGCCCGAAAACAGTGAAATATGCAAGTGATGATTAGCAAGAGTAATTAGGCCCTACCTAGGTCTAGGCCTATATAATTCTATATTTTCAGAGTGATTCGTGTTAACAAATCGTTAATGATTTTTTTTCTCGATTTGGTTAGGTGGAAAACACTCCTGTAGGCTAGGTGTAATTATTTATTTCTCATTTGAAGTTGTTTTTCATTGTTTTTAATGGGATTTTTTTTTTTTAAGTTGTCCCGTCCCAACCCAAGAAGTAGGTAGGGCCTACGGTACCGTCTTTTGTGTGTGGCGGTAGGCCTACGTACCGGTATAGGCCTAGGCCTGCGGCATACTAGGCCTAATTACCTTAATGTGTTAGGCTAGCCCTAGGCCTACTACCAGAGATGTTAAGTACCTAGAAGGCCATTTTGTAAGTTAGGCACTTTTTTGGTTGGCATGGACCAAATTCTTTTAACACTGTTTTAGGGGAAAAGCCTAGGGTAGGTATGCAGGGGGGGGCACAAAGCGCGTATGTTTTACAATATTATCATTGTTATTATTACTTTACGACCCCCCACCCCCCTCCGCGTACCTAGGCTTTTCCCCTAAAACAGTGTTAAAAGAAGTTGGTCCATTGCCATACCAACCGTAAAAGTACCGTAAGTTATTAGTAGCCCTATATCTGTTTGCCCATGATACAGAATCGTTTGTAATTATCAATGAAATCACCAAGTTTGGAATAGGTAACCTAAGTTTTGAAGGCGGGAAGGAAATTGGTTCTCTCTGGTCTCAGCGCCCATAAGAATTAGCATGGTACGAAAATGTAACTCGCCGTATCTTTTGACTCGCGCAAAAGAAATCTAAACCAATTACATCACAAGATGCATAATTTTGTGAAGAAGATGATGGCATTCTACTTTGCTCGATGACGCTTCCTAAATTCAAACTATTATGAGTTAAATGAACCCATGTTTGCGCGCTGTCGCAAATGTACTCTGACTGAGCGGCAACCTAAGCGAGACGCAGCCACGTTGTGTGCAGCTGTGGCATCCTCGCATACCACGCGCCTGTCCATGGTTGCTAAATGTACTTCGCATTCAAGATTTTGCTGGCACATTGAAGGAGTTTTTATTAGTTATGTATAATCTAGTACAACTCAAGTGACCTCACAGTAGCCACAAAGCAAGTTGGATACCAAATGTTATGCTGATGCCACGGACAAAATGTTTTTACGTGCTTTTTCATGAGCAGTTTGGAAGGTTTGGCAACAGTGTAAATGTAGAGTTATTTGTGATAGAGCAGAGTTATGTATATCCACGCAAAGAGAAAAGATTATAGTTTCTTACAGTATGGATATAATTCCGGTCCGTGGTCGGGTTCTCGCGCTATCGCTTACGAAACATTGAGCACGGGTTAATCGCCTATACCACGCTGACCGGAGAGAACCGGACAACGCCCACTTAGGTTCCCTATAGGCCCCAAAACAATTATTGCTAGGAAAAGCGGTACTTTTTCGGTTGGTATGGACCGGTTTTTTAACACTGTTTTTTTTTCAATAAAAACACTGAAAAACAACTACCTACCGGTAAGTAGTTTTGTAACGAAAAGGATTTCGGGTGCGCTCTTATCAAAAATATCCTAGAACTAGCGCGGCAGGTAGGGCCTAACTAGTCCGGAAAGGTCGACTAACCTAACGTAAGAAGTTTTGTAAAACCGGTCCATACCAACCGAAAAAATTCCGGAAAAGCCTAGGTAGGGGGGGGGGGGCATGAAGCGCCGTGGCGAGGTTTGTAGGCCCTACACCAGTTTATAGCAACTTTAAAGTTTTCGTAGGTATAATAGGCCCCAATAGTTTTACGTGATTCTAAAAAACATGAAATGAGCATGAAAAACCAAGATGGTTTTTCCAAAAACCCTGAAGCGAAGAAGTAGGCCTAGGCCTACCGTCCAGGGTAAGCCTACCCTAGTCCTGTAAGAATTCCTTTTAATTAGGCCCTAGAACATCTTAAAAAATATTATCATTGAAGGCTAGACCTTTGGGGTAGGCTAGTCCTAATTTCCTAAATGTTAAAAACCTAGGCCTAGGAAGCTAACCCCCCCCCCCCCCTTCTATCCTATGCCCTACGGTAGGGCTAGGTAGGCTACCTACATGATTAGCCCATAGGCCTAGGCCGCCCGAAGGGCCAGAAGGAGGCTTTGGACTTTGGGTCCATGGACAAAGCGCAACAGGTTTGTGAAGCCTAAGGCCTAGCCCTAGCCAGGGCCTAGGCCTACTTCTTCGGCTAGGGGGGTTCCAACTTTTCAACAGTTTTTTTAGCCTAGAATATTAGCAAGGTTGACTAAACATTTTAACTTCCTCTTACCACACAAGATTATGGGTCTATTTGATAGACGTGTCAAATTGTAGGACTAGGTGAAGTTCGTTTTAAATACACTCTGAAGCAGGCTTTCACTTCCAATTAGAAGCTGTAGAAAATAGCTAAAACTCTACAGGTGCAGCTTTCAAATGCCTAGGCCTAAACAACGCCCACTGTACGACCTACGAAAGTGACATTAATAACAAAGAGTAGTTGATCTGTAGACCCCACGATCAAGGTGGCTTATGTCCTCTCATCAACGCCTTGCTAAGGTCACATGGCGCCAAAATACACATAATTTCAAAACTCGTCACTTCATTCATTTTCATTTTATGCAACTAACAAAAATACACCACTAAAATTTTCAACCAACACGTTTAGGGATAGGTAGTACCGATATTTCAGTTTATTTTCTGGCAAAGTAGCCAATTTACATTACATACAATAATATTTCACACAATAATATTCATCACAACATTTTACATTTTAACATTCCATATTATAACCTACCTTAATAATTAATTAATAACATTTTTGTTTCTTTTGGTAATAGTGCAGTATAGCGGACGTGGGTATTATAGCGGCTAATACTCCACCTACAAAACCTTCCAATCTAAAGTAAAAAAAATCTAAAGTAGGCCCTACCTTCTAAACCTTTAACGTCGCTATTTTAAGCGAAAGTACTTTTCCGTTGAAAGTCCTTTATATTTAAAATAGCGACGTTAAAGGTTTTGTAGGAGGAGTATTAGCCATACCCACGTCCGCTATACTATACATAATAATAATATACTAATATACTAATAATAATAATAATAATAATAATAATAATAATAATAATAATAATATACTACTTGTACCGGTATTTGTGCCACAGCATTACATGGACTAGGCAGGCCAGTGGCAGTACCCGCCCCGGTACCAGATTTTTACTTCATTCATCTCAAATGTTTTTATTATTAGGGCCAAAATAATATAGTTTAGTTTAGTTTATTCATTCACTTTGATCATACATTTTAGGTAGATATACTTCTCAGAGAGAGAGAGTGTGAATAACTATAGCTAGTTTACATCATAATTGTATTTACAACAGTATAAATAGGCAATGTGAAATAAAATTTAAAATAAAATTAATAGTAATATGCAGTAAATGATATTAATAATAATACTAAGTAATATAATGTAATATAATCTAATTCCTGGTACCATGGTAATTTTATAGTAATAGTTAGCATTACTGATTGATTTTTGTTGGTACATTTGATCATTGTGGGTGACGTGATGAATGGGAATAATTAAGGTAATCTTCAAGGTTGTAAAAGATATTTTCCTGTAGGAATGCCTTAAGTTTAGTTCTAAAACTAGTATCATTTACGGTATTTATAATATGGAGGGGCAGATTGTTGAATATTATTGAGGCTAAGTACATGGGTCCTTTTGAAAATTTACTTGAGCTGTGTGATGTGATGTGAATTGATGATTGGGATCTTGTATGGTAAGTATGGACAGTGGAGTTTTGAGGGAAGATTTTTGCATTATCATGGACAAAGATGGAAGCTACTTGTATCAGAACATTTGTAAGAGTGGGGATACCTAATTTGGAGAAATATTCTCTGCATGATGTTCGCCTTGAAATCCCTGCAATAATACGTAGGCCTACTGCCCTCTTTTGTAGCAAGAATATTCTTGAAGCCTGATGTGACGCACCCCAAAAAAGAATAATGAGCAAAATAAACCATTTTGAGAATGTGTGGATACGTTATTGCCTTTAGTTTATGGAGCATAAAGCATCCACTGTTCATTTTAGAAGATACTTTGTCAGTGTGCTTGGACCAGTCCAGTGTTTCAGTCATTCCAGGCAATTTGTCCTTTAAACAGAAATGTGATGCAATCATGGAGTTTAAATAGTAAACTCCACGATGCAATAACGTGTATATAAATATCTGTATATGTTTTGGTACCGGTATTTGTGCCACGGCATTACACGGACAATAGTGGGGGCTTGAAGCCTAACAATCGTGCAAATCGTGAAGAAAGCATGAAAATTTGGGAATGTACTAATATGATCACAAGGAATCCAGAAATTGATGGCCCCAAGTTGAGATCCTGTTACTTTCTTATTAATTTAATTAACTAGGAAGCTTCGCAAACGCTTTTTCATGCGCGTTGTTGTATGAGCGTAATTTTTTTTATACGAAAAAAGCGTAAAATTGCGATTTTCATGAGAAATTATTTTTCGATTGCGCTCAAATTTCACACCAGTAAATTAATTTATAAAATAAAGGTTCTGTGAAAAAATCATTACAATCGGATAAAGCATGTAGCCTAGGTGTTATAAGTCAAAGAATGTTTAAAAAAATCGAAAAAATCGTAAATTTGTGATTTTCATGAAAAATTATTTTTCGATTGCGCTCAACCTTCACACGAATATATAAATTCATGTAAATAAGGTTCTGTGGAAAAATCATTACAATCGGATAAAGCATGTAGGTGTTATAAGTCGAAGAAAGATAAAAAAAAAAAACGTAAAATTGCACCTTTCATGAGAAATAATTTTTTTATTGCGCTCGAATTTCACACGAATATATAAATACATAAAATAAAGGTTCTGTAAAAAAATCATTACATTCGGATAAAGCATGTAGGTGTCGAAGAATTTTTTTAAAAAATCGAAAAAAATCGTAAAATTGCGCTCAAAAACGTGGCAGTTCTTGGTTCAGAGATTTCGAAGGCCTCCATAAAATTTCATCGCAATTGGAGTATCGGTTTAGCCGGAATCGTGCTAACAGACACACAATAATACAAACAGAAAGAAAGAAAAAAAAACATTCCGGATTTTTTTCTCCAGTGTAGTGAAATGGAATCTTCGCTTCGCTCGCTACGCTCATAAAATTAATAAATTAATCAAAAAATATAATTAACAAAGTTGGTTGGACATTGGTATCAAATAAAAATTTATTAAACAATGAATAAATATCCGAATAAATATTTAAAATTAATTAATTAATCATCTACTTAATTAATTTTTTAGTTAATTTTTACCTCTTTCGACTTGTGTATGTACACCTAAAACTCAAACAATTGTCATAATATCTTTCTTTCCACTAACATGCAGTGGCAGAACTAGGCGCCCGCAGGGCCCGCAACTGCGGGCGGGCCCAGGCCGTTTAGGGGGCCCGTTAAAAAAAACTCAGTAAAAAAAAAAAAACAGTTGTTCACCCTGTTTGGAAAATATGTATTTGTTTTCGTTGCTAAAATGACCGTTTTGTTAATCTAGCAGTTTGAAGGTGAAATCTAGCGGATATTTAGGAACTTTTAGCGTCCTCAACACAACAAGAACTCACAAAAACTACATTATTTTGGTATTGCATTCAACCCACAACTTTTAACTAAAATGCAACGAAACGCACTCTAAAACCCTGATTTTCAACATTTTTACCTGCGGCGCTATTGTTGGGGGGCTCTTCCCCCTAAACCCCCACGTGCTTGGTCCCTATGTAATACTCCCGCCCGAGATGTTATATATCCCTCCCGGGATGAAAAGCCTGAATTCAACACTGAGCCTATGTATGTATGTATCTGTTAGGGGGTCCCCATAGAACTTTTGCGGGCGGGCCTATGAAACGAAGTTACGCCACTGCTAACATGATGCCAATGATGATGAATATGTTTTTTGAATAATATTTTTGTATAATATATTGGTATTTATATATTAGCATAGAAATATACCATGACATGTACATACTCTGAACATGGTATACATGGGAAGAGTCTAACATTACAAATACATCTATATCGAAATAGAGGTAATACAAATACTAAGAGATTGTAACAGTTAGGTTACTTATACTAGGAAACGCCAAAGTCGTTAAAAGGGAATAGGACACATTTGGCAGCTAGCAAATAGCTGTTCGCTCGGCCAGGAAGCAACCGAAGTATATGAAACTTTGAAAAATTGTCAATAAAGCATACGTGGACAGCCCTGCAATAGTAGATTTTCAAAATTTTGGTCTTAAATCAGCTATAAAAAAATCATGACTATAGTCAATTTTGGAGTTTTTAACGAAATCAAAATTTGTGAAAATTAATTTCTTTTTAAAAATTATTTAAAAACAAATGTAAGAAATGTGTTACTGTAGAGCCCTATATTTCCACTTTCGTGAAATAAGTTCAAAATTTCAAACACCTGTGGTGTCAGTCGGCCAAACGAACAGCAAAATGCCTAAAACGCATGTCCTATACTCTCTTTCAAGACGAGCGAGTGCTGAGCCATGTGTTGAGTACCCGGTAACATTCCCTTTCCACTCCCCTACCCATCAATGCTGGATCTAGACAGCATGGGTCTTTCCTCCCTAGCCTATCATAGGCTAGAGTGGCGCATTATGGCCTTACAGTTGGCGCACTTTTGTACCAACTAAACTCAAAAGTCAAAACCCTATTATTTTTTATCAATCAACTTAAATGCAAATGTTCTCCGGTACTCAACACATGACTCTCTCACTCTTCCAACAACGTGACTTTGGCGTTTTCCTAGCCTAGTCGACATAGGCGTGCACAGGGGGGCCTTGATCCCCCCATTAAGCTTAGCGTTCTTGAAAATTCACAAAAAATAATTGATAAATATATACATATATACATAGTTTTCCAAAACCTTTACCAACCTTTTTCTCTCATCATCTTACATTTAAATAGTAAGTTTAATAACAAAAATGCCTTAAGGTATGATGTGTAAACTAGGAAAACGCTTAAGTCCCGCCGCGCTGTTGGATGAGCGTAATTGGTGCATTGAGCTGCCATTGTTATGTGGATTTTCTGTTGTTCTGTGAAAAAATCATTACTAAGTTAAAGATTTTTTTTTAAAATTTATTTAAATAAATAAAAACTAAACTTTAATTTTTATTTTTTTATTAATCGTAATTTTAAAATCGAAAATCGTAAAATTGCGATTTTCATAAAAAATAATTATTCGATTGAGCTCAAATTTCACACAAATATATTAATTCATAAAATTAAGGTTCTGTGAAAAAATCATTACAATTGGTTAAAGCATGTAGGTGTTATAAGTCAAAGAATTGTTTTAAAAAAGAAAAACCCGTATAATTTCGATTTTCATAAAA
The DNA here is from genome assembly GCA_024449915.1 of Sweltsa coloradensis. NCBI lineage: Eukaryota > Metazoa > Arthropoda > Insecta > Plecoptera > Chloroperlidae > Sweltsa > Sweltsa coloradensis. The sequence goes on from JAMZAV010000162.1 coordinate 262,013, forward strand.
AAAAATTTCGATTGCGCTCAAATTTCACACGAATATCTTAATTCATAAAATTAAGGTTCTTTGAAAAAATCATAACAATCGGATAAAGCATGTAGGAGTTATAGTAAAAGATTTTTTTTTTTAATAGAAAAAAATCGTAAAATTGCGATTTTAATAAGAAATAATTTTTCGATTGCGCTCAAAAACGTGGCAGTTCTAAGTTCAGAGATTTCGAAGGCCTCCATAAAATTTAATCGCAATTGGAGTACCGGTTTAGCCGGAATCGTGCGGACAAACACACACAAAAAAAAAAAAACATTCCGGATTTTTTTCTCCAGTGTAGTGAAATGGAATCTTCGCTTCGCTCGCTACGCTCATACAATAATAGCCATTCTTACTAGTTTTAGGCCCTCCCCCCAAAAAATTTCGACTCTGGCTGATAAGTCTTGGGTCACTAATGAAAACATATTATGGATTTTTTCTCCATTCGAGTGCACAACATTAATGAAGACCTCTGTCAAGAATTTTAGAAGTAGACCTTCATGCAATACACCTAAATAAATAATTGTTGTGTTTGATAATGGTTACTAACAACAATTTGGATTCTTCAGTCAGTCGAGTGAAAAAAGGGACGTATGCTGTGTAATTTGCCTATATTCAACTAGTCACTGACAGGATATATTTTCATGTCACACCTATGCTGTGCAAGTAAAACATTAAATCTAGGTACAACCATCAATGCAATATAGGCCTAGGTGACTTGATTTTTTCATTGTCAAATTAAAGTATGGCAGCATGTAACTAAATGCATCTATCTGTACTTGTTAATACATAGCGAGCGAGGGTTATTTTTGGGCAACAACAGTGTGATGTAACTTCCAAACGAAGGAAAACACATAGGCCCTACTCCAAATTTTAACTGCAGCTCAAACAGGTTCATAGCTATTCATGACAAAAATTTCCGATTTTTAAAAGTTCCTCCACTGGAGTTACGAGGGCTCAAAAACGGTAATTTTACCAATTTCGACATTTTTGAAAGCTTGTAACAGCTTAAGGTTAAAAACACACAACTTTTATCTGAAACACATTTAATATGGTACCTACCCAAATATACTGTAAAAAAAAAGTGCATTGCAAATTGCGATCACAACCCTTCTATGAGAAAACTTATTGCAAAAATCGTACATTTGCATTAAAACTCTGTACTGATTGTATTCATAGATGTTATATGTAAGGTTATTAAAATATATGTCATAGCCTACTAAAGCTCAGTTTGTGACGGTTAATTTGGTGTAGGTAGGTTTATGTTACGACATGTAGTAGTAATAAGAGTGTAAAATTTGATTTTTTTCTGAAATGGTGCTGCAACAACTTTTTTACAATCAGGTGAAATGGTATGGAATGACCCTTTATTTTGTGAAATAACTTTTGTTTAAATTTCCGGAAATATTTCCTATGTACATCCCTAATAAATACTAAAAATTACAGGTTTGTTGAATAAAGAGTATTGTGAGTAAATAAAGTGTATAATTATATTCCTGACTCGTTATTTGTAATGTGGCCAAGCCAATAGACCATTTTCAGAATTAACTGCGCATGCGCGCTCCGTTGCAAAGCATTATGGGAGAAAGGTGCATTTACATGCTAAATGCCATATGATTGGGATTGTGGCTGACTGCACTGCCATTGTTGGAAACGCAGTTCTCCACACACCCGAGCATATGGCATTTAGCGTGTAAATGCCCTTTCTCCCATAATGCTTTGCTTTCTCAATTTTGGTTATTTGGGAAACACTCCTTTAGGTAGGGCTGCCCATATCCGTTTAATTCCCTTCACGTTTAAACTGCTCTACTAAATGCGTTTTTACTTCACAAAAAAAAGTCTTAAAAGTCTTTACTTGTAACTTTAACGTTTTTAAACCCCCATTAAAAAATATATATTTAGGTAGGTATAATCGTAATTTTGTACTGATGACCGGCCTCTAACAGCCTGGGACCCGGCACCTGGCCTGTGTTCGTGTTGGCTCCAAAAGTGATAAAATAAAATTTAGTAATTTTTTTCTTTTTACGTTTAAAACTCTTCTAAAATATGGGTGGAATTTTTAATATGTAATTAGTAAAATTCAGAAATTAAAATATCCCGGTCGGGTTGCATTGGTTAAATTTCTGAATTATACTAAATATTAATAAATGCTAAATACTAATTAAATGAGGCAAGGAGAAGGTAAAATATAAGACATTAAAATAGAGAACATAACATATTTAATGCTTATGATGTGATTATACAGTCATACTCTTAAAAGTAATAAGCACTTATTTACCTAGATATTTTCTAGTAACTTAGAACTGTATGAAGGGCTCAAATCTAACACTTGCCTGAGACAAGAAGCCATTCATTGTTGTGGGGGCAGGTGAAAACCATTGATGAAAATGGCAAGAAATAAAAATGTTTAGCTAACCTAGGCCTAGAAGTACAATCATTTGGCTTAGGCGGCCTCTCCCAATGACTTAAGATTAATGCATTGTATGAGTTTCTCATTCATGTGTGGTGTAGCCCAACATATTCCTCATTTACTTTAATTTAATAGAATAACTAAACCACTGCATAAGCCTAATTAGCAGGACTATTGTATATTTCAGATTAGGTAATGCATATATGCAGTGTGCAAGAGCCTTTAACTGGAGAGCGAGTGCTAAATACTTTTAAAAAACGAACCCTGAATTAACAGTGCGTCATTGGCAGGTCAATCAGTGGTCCCCATTTTAAATACTGATCACTCATATTGGTAGAGATACGGGTTTTTAGCGTTTTTAGCAAATTGGTGGTGAGGAAGGAGTTAGAGGATGTGGAAGAAACACTGAGTCTGGCTAGCTTAGTAGGCCTATATCTACAGTTTCATGCCCTAGATAATGGTGAAAAATCACCACTCAACCCGACATAGTTGGAACTGAGTTATGATGATTATTATTAGTTTTTTTGATGCAACAAAATGCTAATTTTGACTATTTTTAATTTTACTAAAAAAAAATTTAATGCCTTGAGAACTAGTTTAGCAATGTAGAAATTTATGTGACTACATTGAATTGAAATGTTCCTATAATTCATCATTTGCCATTAGAAGTGTAAAAAACACCTTACATTTAGGGTTTTGGTGGAAAGGAAACCAATTGATGCCACAAAATGCTAAATTTGTCAAAATTAATACTAAATATTCTAAATTTAAATGCTAAAGAAACGTATCTCTACTCATTGGCCATGACTAAAAAGGCTCCAAGTTTTAGGTAAATCCCAATGGTGCAACTTGATAGCACATTGTTTTACTTTTATTACGACCAGGCAGAGACCTAACTATGTAGCGTACTGTATTCTACGAATTATTAGGTCAATAACTAATATTCTTAGCAAGAACAGAAGCTAGAACAGAGAACTTGTTATTTAAGTCTTGAAAACTTTCATCGTCTTCACCAAGAGTATGTTCGGACTCTGTGTCATGGCATGAACTTTTTTCTTTGCTCTGGGTTACAGAAACACCTTTACATCTACCACTTCTTTTCTTTTTACGTTTTTTACGTATGATTTCTGGCAAAAGACCTTGCACCGACAGATTTAACAAATTATATACAGTATGTACAGAAGGACCACACCCAAGGATAATGTCAATGAACATGTCAGCATCAGCACACTTCTTAAAGTTAGTGTATGCATTGTAAATTAATGTGCCTGAGAAAAACTTAGCAGTCCTACACTGTTGTAAAGGAAAGTTAAGCAATGCATTTAGGTTCATGATATGAAGGAGACAGCTTTGGAATTGGGCAAAAGCATGGACTGTGGTCACAGAGTATAATTTTCCATTGTCTTTCATACGTTCATTCATCTGATGATAGCTCAACAATGTTTCAGCCACAAGGATACAGTCTTCTAGTGACACAACAGTTAACAAATCAGTCACACACATTTCCCCCACATATTTAACATTATTAACGTCTGTAGGCCTATGCCTACTCTGCTTAACCTGCTCATTAATGAAAGGCATAGACTTTTTCTTCTGCTTAGATTCTCGGATTATTCCAAGTTTATTGCCAAATGCCTTCAAAAATGCAGGTTTTGTTCTGTAATAACCAGTGTGTTTGTCCACTACATTCAAGGCAACCAGACTTAGCAATAAAGCATGAATGTGGCAATTTGAAATCATCGGTTTATGACATTGTCTTCCCCAATACAATATTGCAATAATAAAAATCTGCCAATCCTTTGGTAAACCATCAATCACCATTTCATCTTTGTCACATAAGTTCAAAGTATGAAAAAGTATAGCTTTACGTTCCTTAATAGGTAATTCTGAGAGTGTATCAAATTGTGGAAAATCAGTTTGCAAGGCGTTATCATGATTCAAATATAATTTCTCCGGTTGATGGTTCTTGTTTCGGCCATAATATAACAATTGGTTTTCTTCCATTTCATTGCCTGCTGTCAGTAGACCAAATATTACACTTATAATTGGCAAGCTTATTTCATGTGCAAATGGTAAATTGTAGTCCTCAACTTGTGGAGAGATAAAATATGTTTGTCTTGTTATCATGTCCATAAAACTGGGTGGAAAGTTACCACGGTGGAAGCTATCTTTGAACCAAGATGGCAAGTTTTCAGTAACAGCTTGTGTTGGAAGGTTTTGAAATTCAATATCGATCTCATTCAAAGCATCATCTTCTGGATCCTCATCTTCTTGACCATCATCTTCTTTTGGATCCTCACCTTCTGGATCCTCTTCTATGCTTGAACTACAATCGGAGTCAACCACAGAATCTAGGTCTACTAATTTACACTTAGATTCATCTGGGAGGTTCATGTTGAAACTTTCATTAACTACCGGTACGTCACTTGTGTTGCTATGATCGGTCATCTCCAAATTACCCATGTCACATAGTAGCTTTGGAGAGACTTGCAAGGGCGTAACATCAATGTTTATTGGCAAATCCAAGTAAGGTAAGACTTCACTATCACATTGGGTGTACCCTTCTATTGAACGCCTTATCTTCCTACTCACATGATAACGGTATTGTAGTTTAAGAGTTGCAAGTACCTTTTCAATAGCGGATTCAAGAGTTTCTGACTTCATCCAGTGCAATAATGCAGCAATATATTTCTGCGTATTACTGATTGAGCGTTTCTTTCGCAGTTTTAAATAGTTTGAGAAGAAATTCTTGAACACATATCTTGAGGTGTAATCATTTCCTAGCAAAGTTGCCAATAATGGAATAAGTGATTTATCAAGACCACCAAATTGGTTAAGAAAATTATCTATGTGAAAGATGCTGCAGCTTAAATAAAATTCTGATTTTTGAACACTTTCATTTTTTCTTTTGGATACTTCAATTCTCATAGTTGAGAAAGGAATATACATAACACCATACACATAGAAATCAGAGTCATAACTAAGGACAGGGCAGTTCAATCTTCTTGCAATAGCGGCAATCTCATCGTCAGCTTCAAAAAAGCACTGTGTGAAAGGAATATTTAAATCTGTAAGAACATCTTTAAATACTTCCTTCATGAGGAGAGGAAAAAACTTGTTATTTGATGTTGGTGTGACATGTCTGGCAAGGGCAATTTTCTTCTTCAATCGTCTGTGAACAGTTCGCAACTTCTTGGTCTCATAACCTCCATCAAAAATAACCAAAGGAGAAACCCCACACTGTTTCAACACAAGAAAAAAGTTATGGACACAATATGCATATGCATCATAGTCTCCACCAAATGCACAAATGCATGTTGTATGCCAATTGTACAGTAGGCAAGCTAAACTGTTGCCATCAATTACTAGAGCACAGTTTTTTAGTTCACAAGTTTCCATACAGCGGTATGAATTTTTTGCAACATACGTTGTGAGTCCCCGCACGCCCATGATTAAAATTTGTTTTTACTTGCCACTGATGGTTTTTAGTAGGCCTAGGTATTTTGATTTTATTCTAAGCCTTAGCTTAACACACACAAAACATAGGATCCACAGGTAGGCCTAGGCTAGCCCTAGACTGAGCTCTAGGTCTAGGGCGGACCAAATAAGTAGGCATAGGGCTTAGACCTAGCCTCATAGCCGCATAGGCCTAGGTCTAGTCTAGCCAGACACAATCTTGAGTCTTGACCACAACCAACTGGAGGCCCTAACTACCATAATAGACAGTCCTAACATAGGCTTTACAGTAGACTAGACCTGGCACCGTATACTGAACTCTAGGCGCACTGCCTATAAGCCCTCGGCAAGCCCGGAAGGCAGCAGCTGTAGGCCTAGTCCAACACAAAACACATGCCTAGGCATTGGTAAAATGAGGTTATGATAGGCCTACACCTGTATAGTCCGCTTGAACACCTACTGTATGTAGCCTGCATGGCCACACGTAACAAAATAAAATCACCGATTCATCGTTCAGTCCAGTGCACAGTAGGTTCGAGGCTACACATAGTTGATGAAAATAATATCACCTCTGCAGCCCTCTGTAGCCCCATCATCAGGCGGAAACGACACGAAACGAAGACCGTGCGCAGCGCAGTTCGGCATGCATCTGGTGCAGACTGTAGACCAATGCAGCCAACTTGCTTTAGATAAATACCCCCACAAATACAAAATTTTGTAAAAACAAAAAACGGCAGCCAAGCTCTCCTTCAAAACAAGGAGGTATGAATCTTGCTTCAAAAGTCTCCCTCGCATTGAAAAGAAGTTCGATCATTTCGCCTGTTGACGAGCGCCAAGCCATGCGCCAAGCCAACCATTTTCGCAGGAAAAAAAAGTAAAAATTTTAAACTCAAAATCACAAAAAAAATTGCTTGGCCATTGAACGAGAACAAAAGTCAATGGCCAAGCAATTTTTTTATGATTTTGAGTTTAAAATTTTTACTTTTTTTTACTGCAAAAATGGTTGGCTTGGCGCTCGTCAACAGGTGAAATGATCATACTTCTTTCATTGATTATAATGGTTCTTTTCAACCATTTTATAGTTTATGTAGTATTATCAATATAATGATTAAGACTCGATATTAATAATCCTTAATATTCGTATTGCGCATGCAATGCTACAAACAGATTTCAACAGTCTTTTACGATGGAATCATGATAAAGAACTGGTAATTAACGCGTCTAAAACTAAAATTGTTCATATTTGCTCTCCCCTCAATCGTGAAAAAGACTTTCCTATAAATATTATATACCATGATGTACACTGCCTTCATAATGTGGGTGAAGTACCTAATTGCGATTGCAGTCTTAAAATAGAATGTGTTGATAATTATGAGTACCTGGGCTTGATAGTTGATAGGCACTTTTCCTGGAAATGCCATATTGATAAATTATGTAATAAACTACGCTCTTGCTCTTCCCGGATGTATGCTCTTGAATATATTCTCCCATTTACACTACTCAGAACCGTCTACCAATCATTGGCTTAATCGTTAATTTTATATGGAATTCTAGCATGGGGTAATGCTTCGCGGTGTCACACGCAAAGGGTTGAAGCATTTACAATTGAGAATGTTAAAAATGGTAATGTGTGACATCAATACCGTATCGAATCTACATTCACTAGTAATCAAATATTTTCCTTTTGTCACGTGTTGCCAATGCGTGTTGCCAATTCACTCATTATTCATACAGATTTCAATTGTACTTTTACTTTAAATCAGATTTTAAGTTCCCTATGGACACCTGTAAGGAGACAAGGCTCAAAGTGGCGGGTGCCTTAAAAGTTCCAAATTTTAACAACAAGTATGGCCTACGTGCCCCGTCTTATTCGGTCCCTTCTATATTCATTAAGATACCATCTTCACTTAGAACCCTGTCGTCCATTTCTAAAATTAAAACAGATCTAAAAACGCATCTTCTCTCTGACACCTTTAGCATGTAAATGTTTCTCATAATTTTTGCTGTTCCCTATTTTAACTGTTATTTACTTAAGTTTTTGTTCTAAATTTCCATGATATGTCTCACTCGTTGTATACACAAATTTTTCTTTCCCTTTTGTATTTTTCTGTTTTGTGAACGTTCCGTTTTTTGTTACTGTTGAACTTACATCATTACTTCCTAAAATACTTCCCACAGCTAAGCCATGTTCTGGCTTTGTGGGCTCTATGAGTCATTCCTTATTGTGTATGTGTGATGTATTTCTTCTACAAAATAAATAAATGGAATATAATTTAAAAAAAAAAAACAAGATGGCCTACCTCTACCCACGTTCAAGCTACAGTTGTACTTCTGTGGGGAGCGGTATCTGAATAACTGTTCACATTAAAAGCTTCGGCTGACCAACCTGTTTTAAATGTATCACTGTATCATATTGAAAAAAAAAAATTAAACTATGGAGAAAGAATGAAATGCTTGGCTCAACTTCTAACTTATATCTCCCAGCATTCACAGCCAAAGACTTTTGAAGGAGAGCTTGGATGCCTTTTTTATTTTTTTATTTTTTTATTTGTGGGAAATGGGAATTAAATCTTTTTGAATTTTGCTGTTTGTTTCCTATCAAGGCGTGAATGATGAATGATTATAAATTTTTTTCAAGGAGTCAATTCCTTCAAAAGAGTGTTGCGGTGTCAGATATTGGCGGTTTGTTTGAAGATAGTCTTGGACACTGCTCATTACTGTCGGATTTCTGATGTTGCATTGTGCGCAGCTCTGACCAAGTCTCTCTCTCTCTCTCTCTCTTCTTGGTTGTAGCGTTCAACGGTTCTAGCCTTCTTGGTTGTAGCGTTCAACGGTTCTAGCTTTTCTTGGAACGATTAATTTTTTTGAGTTCAGAGTTGTTTTTTTACAATTTTGGGTCCACGGTCCCACAAAATTAGCCCCTTGTGTTTTGGACGCTAAATATTTATAATGGTTAAGAGAATGTTTAATTTAAAGTTTGTAAAAATTATCGCGTCTTGGTAATTACGTGTTTTGACTATTATCCAAAATTTTGATTTTCTCCGGTCCCTGTTACCCGATTTTGGTTTTGAAAGCAAAAGGAACTCGGTCTCCCCAAAATAAGCCCCTTGTGTTTTGGGCGCTAGATATATGTACAATGGTTAAGAACATGTTTATTTTCAAATTTGTACAAATTACCACGCCTTAGTTATTACGTGTTTTGATTATTATCCAAAATTTTGATTTTCTCCAGTCCCTGTTACCCGATTTGGTTTTGAAAGCAAAAGGCACTGCGTCTGAGGTACATCTAAGTGTGGTCCAAGTTTCATAGTTCTAAGATGTACCGTTTTCTCTGTAGGCTCTTATACCTCTTCCTCAGAATTTACCCCCCCCCCCCCACCCACCCAGCTAGCCAGCCAGCCGGAAGGTTTTCAACGATGTTGAGACACTTTTTTAAACACAGAACGGGTTATCGGATCAGGCTGATTTTTTTTTTGGTAGGTCATGGACCACATAATATCAGGTCCTGGTCATATACCGAGTTTCAAGATTGTAAATTTATCGGGGCGGCGTGTGCAGATAGCTGAAAACCCCTTAACTCGGGTAGGTGTACAGGGTCGAGTTAATCATTGCCTAAGCAGTCGCGTGCGCTTGGCTGCGGGCGAACGACAGTCTCCCTGGATATTTTTAGCGCGTGATGGATGAGTGTTTTTTTTCAAAGATTACACATGAGCGGGAACTTCTTCGGTTCATGGGCCCCAAAAAACAACAACTTGTTTTTTAATGCTTTTTAGTAGGTATCGCTTAAAACTATTATTTACCTACAAAAACATTAACGTTGCTATTTCGACTGAAAGTCCTTTAACAGTAAAGGTTTTGTAGGTTTTGTAGTTTTTTCCACGTCAAAAACAAGTTGTTGGTTTTTGGGGCCCATGAACCGCAGAAGATCCTATGAGCGTATGAGAAGACCTATTTAAAAAAAAAACAATTGGTGGATGCAGTCAAGTCAAAGCCCAATTCCACTATTAACAGTTTTTGGCGCTAAGTTGTGGAAAAAATAATATGCAATTTGGAGGGTTGATTTTACTCCATGTCCGACCATCCTATATGGTCTAAGTCCTGCAGCCATAAATCATTACCTACATCTTTATTCAACCTGGCATACTTGATAATGAAGGACATCTGTTTACGCCCCTATTATTATCATATTTTCAATATTTGTCATCATCAGAAAATGCGTAATTATTTGGTTGTTTTAGACTATTTTTACAGATTCTAAATTCTAGAAAATTGAATTATGTTTCGTTTATTTTCTATAAACAATCAATGGAAAACTGCTATGATAGATGCCTCCATAATTAATTGTTACACAATTATATAAAATCACAAATAGATGCGACTAAAATTGCCCGAAATATTTGAAAGCACAAAAAAATGAGCATGCGGAAAATAGTGCAGTGCGCAGACCTTTGACTGCAATGTGCATCTTTAATGTGTACCTGACACTCTACAGCTACGATGCTTTATATTTTCCGGTATGGCGATGGTTTAAATCCATATGAAAAAAATTTGAACTCGGATATGAATGTAAAACATTTCAAAATACTTTGTTGCATAGTCAAAGGTGATATAAGCTATAATAAAATATCAGTAGCCAGCGGTTTAGCCGAGGTCGTTTAACCGGTTCCCACTCGAACACCGAAGTCAAGCAGAATCGGGCGTGGTCAGGGGTAGAGTGGGTGACCGCTAAACCCTTAAACTCATGTATACCGCTGGTTAGAGCAGATAGAGCAGGTGACTTTTTCAGTTGCCTAGGTAAAGAATAAAAATTTGTAATTCTTGGCATACCTATCTATTCTGTAATTTTTTATTTAGGCTTACAGATAAAAATGTCGTGTTGGTACATAGGATACATTTAATATCTTAGCAAATTCCTGTTTGCTTGGCTGACTGACACCACAGATGTTTGCAATTTTGAGCAGTTGTCACGGAAGCAGAATTGAAGAGCTCTAAAGAATGCTTTTATTATAAAAAAAAAATGGTTTTTACGATTTTGTTTTTTGTTAAAAAGTCCAAATTTGTCCACATTTTTTGTCTGATTATGAACGCAAAATATCAAAAATCTATTACTGTAGGGCTCTTCGTGCATGCTTTATAGACAACTTTGCAAAGTTTTTTTTTATATACATAGGAGACTACTTCATGGCCGAGCTAATAGCTATTTGCCACCTGCCAAATGTGTCCTAGTGGTAGGCGGATTACAGATGCTTCAACGCTTCACAGAAGAAGAATGTCTCGCAAACAAAATAAAAGTCAAAGAGAGGCCAGAAAATGGGATATGAATAATAAACAAGATTAAATTAGCTGGGTAGCCTCTATAACATTTATTAGTTAAAGTACAAATCACAAGTAACACACACATACAAAATTGGCACACGTCAATATTGAAGCCTTTGTGGCACCAAACCCTCAATTTCATCATCAGAAAGCCAGAAACTCTCAGAATTTATAAATTTATACAATATAATGTAGTCTTGGGGAGAACAGCATTTCCAGGAATGAACTATTTAAAGGTTATCAAATTACAATGAATCTATAACATGGGGTGCTGCATTCCAAAACATTTTTTTACTAGAGCATGGCGATTTCAAAAGCATCATAGCAAATTTGCCGACCTGTGAAACCGTGAAGTGTCCGACAAATAAGCCCATGGCATTAAAATTAATTTAAAAAATAATTTGCTGTCTTATTTTCTTTTTGTTTTCACATTCATTCATTAAAGGGGCTATTAACTCAAAAATTATTTTTTACCATGTGATCTACAACACAATACTACACTAAAATGACAGTTTAAAAACTTTTATCTTCCAACTGTGATTTAACACGAATTTTTTATTTTTTTTAAATTCAGAAATTTGCAAAAATTGGTGTTTTGGGGAATTTCTTAAATTGGCTTTAACCTGCTTCTTTTTTGGTCCACATAGATACTACAGCATATAGTACCAATCTAAAATGCCCATTTTTTACATCGTGTCTTGAAACTGTTCACAAATATACCCTCAAACACGCAAAAATATGCATTCCAAAATCACACCTGTTCTTGGTGATCTGCATATTTTGACTCCACCATTTGCCCAAATTACAAAACAAAATATAGAGGATGAACAGAAAAGGCTGTAGAGTACGTCAATAATGGCCAATATTTTTTGGGATCAAAATCCTCCAAGGTCATGGGGCATAAAGATCGTCCCATGTTATTTCTTACAGGAGATTTTTGCCGATAGGACCTAGCTCGAAAAATGTCATGTTTGACAATTTTTTGGGAAGTCATGGTGGTCCCAATAATTTTTCTGTTAATTTCTAAATTCATTACTAGTTAGTTTGAATGAAATATATTTTTTGAGTTAAGCGGCTTTAAGCAAAAGGAGATGAAAAACTAACTCTTATAAAACTGTAAATAAAAATAACAATTTCAATTAGATAAGACACTGTGAATAAATCCAGTTTATTTACTTTTAGTTTTTAAACTGTAACTACAAACATCTTGAAAGGGAGAATGTCATATGCTTGGTTACCAAGCATTAAAGTACCTACTTTTTTAAAATAGCTTTTCAAAATATGTTTAAATTTCTACACAAACCATCTGTACTAAGCACAGTTTTTGGCATTTTAATCAGCGGGCCTAGGTATGTCAAAATTGGCTAGCAAGCACCATATCAGAAAGTATTAACATTTGCAAACATTAACGTTCATAGCAACAAATGTCGTGAAATAGATTTTGAAATTATGTTATAGATCAAATAGCTAAGGTACCTGCTAAATACTGAGGTTTTTAAGAAAATGTTAATTTGGATTAGCATTCAATGATGACTTCAAATTTGACTTTAATCTACTTTTTGCATTTTGGTTTAACCCTTTCAGTACCGAATTAAATTGGTCAAAATTGTTATTTATTTTAAGCAATAATTTCAAAATACTAAATTTTTCTAAGATTTTTTGTTTATAAAAAAAATTGTGTTTTTTAAGGAATTTTGGGAAATTTTGGATTTTGAACTAAAGCTTCATTTTAGGTAAAGATGTTAATCATAAGTGCATTCCTAAAACTAGATTTTTTCTGAATTTTTGGCATATTTTGGATTTTGTGTAGGCCTAGGTACCTCAAATACCTGCAATACTAGAGATATATCAAATTTCTGGGACAAACCAAAATTTTCTCCTTTTTGCTGTTTTTTTTTCAGATGTGTATTTTCAATCTTCTATAAAAAAGGTAGCCTACCGTTTATACCATTGGCCTGGGGTAAAAAAAAAAAATATTAACCCCCCCCCCCCAAAAAAAAAAAAAAAATCGGGGTATAATTGAAAAACCCTATTGTTTACCCGCAATGAAATTACAAAGTTGAATGTACACAATTGAGGCCAAAGGGACTGAAAGAGTTAAGAGCGCCCCACCAACCGTACTTGGTAATTATGCGCCACTCCACTCTAGCCCGTGGGATGGTGGACAGACAGTTCTAGACAGATCCAGAGGGAAACCTTCTCATGTCGTTGTCTACTCTTTGCCATGGTTTGTATCGTCGCAGTCGTCGGTGAGATCGTCCAGGGGAGGGAAATTAATGATTGCAATAAAAACGTAGCATGTTCAGAGATTTTGTAGGTGTTGAAAATGTTATCAAGATTGGAGTAGGCCCTAGGTCCTAAATGTTTGGTCAGTAGGCCTAGAGAGCTAATAAACAGAAAAAAAGAACCAAAAGTGAAAACACATAGATTTTTTTCTCCGAGTAGGTAGGGCTAGTAGTTAAATTAAGTCTGCTTTACTCATCCACTTTCTTATTTAAGGGGATACCATCAACAAAGATACAAATGCATTGAAAAAGAATACATCTGATCCATTGTATTCCCAATCTCTATAAGGTCGTTTACTGCAATATGGATTGTGTTGACACCTCATCAAAACATTTATATTTTGGTCTACATATTGCAAAACTCTATTGATATCACTTTCTGCCTCTGGAGCCGTGTAAGATGTTATCAATAAAACAGTTTTAGGAAAATGAAGCATAAAAGGTAATGAAGAGGCCCATGTGTCACAACTGGCATCTGTGCTTCCTTCATATTCGTGAAATCCACAATTATAAGCCACAACAAGATCTGGTTTCTTAAATAAACTAGAATTAAAGTAATCTATGTACAATATTCCATTATGAAACTCAATTGTTAGTTGTTTATTGTCCTGTATGCAACTATCACATAACTTTAAATTAGCATCATCCCAATCACCTACATCAGGGCCAATGAAGACAAGTCTCAAATGTTTTAAATATTGTATCCAATGAAGAATTATCTCCCACACATATAGACTGGAATACTCTGCCATACTAGCTCCAACAATATGAATAACCATTGCACTTTTACTCTGATCATCTTCTATAGGTATATTCTCTAGACAATAAAGAATTGTCATAGGCCAAGTGAGTAGTTCAGAGCACTGTGCAATGTGGATATCAAGTTCCAAATCTACAGATGGAAAAAATTGCTGCAAAAACAATTCTATATTAATTGGGAGCCGTGAATGGCCTATCTGACCTGGAATAACAGGAGATGATTCCACTAACAATTGTAGGCCTATGGGATTATCAGGTAGGCCTAGGTGAAATTTACCATTATCCATACGATAACAGATTTTTAGCATAGAACACACACGCATGTGTCTTTCTTTATCTACTGTCTGATGAGGTGAGGAGCAGTAGCTTACCGAGTGGCAGTTTATGCAATCATGAAGTCTTTCTTGCTTGGATTCTCGGCACACTACGCACACTCGGGGGAAGAAAAACATTTCTCGTTCCTCTTGAATCAACTTTCGCTTCATAATTATTTCGGTCAATAGCATGTTATTGAATCGAATACCTTTCCATTCTTCAACTGATGGCAAATGACCTATAGCAAAGTTTGATATAGAAAAAATGCTCTGCAATTGATTTCTCTTGATTATGATCTGTACAGATTTGCATATCTGTCTGTGCCTGGGCCAATGTTGTTTTTGATGCTGTGAGCTACAATAGGCAATCATTTTACAACCACTACAATGCTTCAACTTTGTGGTTGTATCATCCCAAGCCCTACACACATGACATAGAGTTCCATAAAAGCATGGAGTGATAGAAATGTGACTCTCAGAATCAGCCATACCTAACAACTTGGAAGACTAAAGATCTCTACTGATATAGGCCCTAGCCCTAACCTGGGCCTAGGCCTATACCGCTGATCTGATAGGCGTTGCATCCCTATGATTTACAGGCCAGAGCACGAGAATAAGACTGTGGCAAGTGTTTGCATCTAGGTCCACTCGATGTTTATGTGATTACGGAACCTATAGGCCTAAACCTAGGCTAGTTATTTTGTTTCTGGTTCCGTTGCTACAGATCACATTGGGCCACATAACCTCAAATTGTTTTTTTACGCTAGGCCCTATCCCTATAGGCTAGCCTACCGCCTATTGCGCACACAAATTTCATATTGACTTCAACAACAAAGGTGAAGGCAACATTACTGGCAGAACTCAATGAGATGTTTGAGTTTATTGAATTGAAATTTGAATGAAATGACAGATTCACGCACTAGCTCAGTGAGTTGACGTAACGAATGTTACCAGACACTGTAGGTTGTAAACACATATCCATGCGACAGCCCCCAACCCCTTCCGCACCATGGTCACTGGATTTCCCTAGTCTTCGCTGCCGCGCACAGGCCTAACGGCTTCGTAAGATCAATCCGCTGGAGAAGATACAGCGGACTTGCTTCGGACAACCAAGTGTACAACAAGGAGGTTATTAGATGCTGGAGGTGTGACCTATGTTGTACCTGTGCTGGAAGCGTTTTGTGCAGCGCGCGTCGAGCTGGCGGCCATATTGGGATGACGATTTGATATGCATGCATTTCTGCTCGTGTTCAGTGCATTAGCACTGTGGCCTACTTTGATAGGGAATTAAGGATTTGTTCATGGAATAATGAATTTACAATAAGGATACCTACTTACATACATAATATTAGACTTCAACAATGGCCATATTATTCATTGACATATTTTTTTTTATTATTTTGTAAAATACAAAATCCTAACAAATTGAATTGACTTAAATTAAATTTAGTATTGATACAAAGTTTTAATAACACACAAATAGACAATGCAGTTTCTCAATTCATATTCAATACAAGTTTTTGGGAAACTTTAAAGTTTTTTTAAAATGGTACTATAACAATAAATTTGCACAAACAATATTAATTTTGCAAATAAACTTTTACCATCTTTGCAAGGAAGCAGTCCAACCGCTCCAAAGAGGTGGATCATAGTTTGTTAGTTAGTTAGATTGTTGTTAAGCCTCTTTTACATTCTTTATTAAATTTATATTATAATTATCAAATTGTCATGTTAGTTTGGTTATGTAAGGCTTATAACCTATGCAGATTGAGTTTTAGATTAAATTTAAGTTCAGTTTTGAGTTCATCAACTCGGTGACCAAATATTTACAATATAACCACATATTATGCACAAATGCAGGGCACTGACAAGAGTCAACAACAACCTTGGTATGCGCTCTTTGAATTCAGAAACATTTTTTGGCAATGGATTTACAACTCTTTCATCCAAACCATTCCAATCTAACTCTTGGTCACAGAACCAAGAAAGGAGTCACACACAAAAATGAACAGTGGTGTTCAAGTCCCAAAAGTAAAATATAAAAATTTATAGTCGCATAATTATTGATCACAGTCTAGCATTATTTAGATATTCTAAGTTTAAAAACAAAATAATCAACAAATCGTTGATCTACTACCAAAGAGTAGATTTAATCATTAGCACTTAGCAGGACCATCACTAATAAGAGTCATAAAAGTATAAAATCCTATATCAATAAAATACACAGGCTTATTTTAACAAACTGACACACACTTGCCAACAAAATATTAGAAGATAAAAAGGTCATAAAATTAATCCAAAAGCAGTAAAATACACACTCATTTATTTAACAACCGACAACATTTTTTTTAGGCTTATCCCAAAAACATAAGCTTATCCCACCTGTGGTTGATCATAGAATTCATTTTAGATTTTACCGAGTAGTAGCAATGTGACAGCAGCGATTTTTGTTTAGAGTTTTCTTACATTCTTTTATGGCATTTATATCCTTAAAGCTTTGATGAAGATTATTGTACATCTTTATCCAACTTGGCAAAATAGAATTTGCATGATATTACGTTTAAATTAATTAGAACAAAAGAACTTGGATGAACTATTACGTTTAAATTAAAAATTGCAAATTCTATTTTTCCAAGCTTTTCAATGATGCTGTTACGGGACACAGGGTAGATGAGCTTGGCCCTTTTTTAGATCTCACTTAATTTGAGTGTGTAAGGTTTGGCTGTATTTCTACAAGTTTTTGTTATGTGTGGGTTATATTTTAACAAATAATTTTGCAATGGTTTATTATTTTGGATTAAGGACAGGTCAACCGTTATAACTTTATAAGTCATAATGCACCAATCTAGCCTAGGGGATATGGAGAGGAGGAGCCCATGCTGGTCAAAACCAGCCACTGGTAGGGGAAGGGAAGGTGGGTTCTCACGTCGCGGTCGTCATCGTATTTGTCATTTTTTTTCCAAATATTTATATTTTATTATTCTTGCAAATATGTGGTAACATGGTGATAAGTACCTAAAATTAACATTTTATAATTGTATAAAAAATATCAAGAATTAATTTCTCATTCATTTTTCTTAATTTCTCATTTTACATCTAAACAACCATCATCAAATCAACATCAAAATCAATCAAATAAAATCTACATCAGATCCAAATCCATATCCTCCAAAACACCTTCTATACCTTTTTATTTTACCAAGGATTCCTCAACAGATCCATTACTTATGCTTATACTTATCTAGGGCGACGGTCGTTCGCCCGCAGCCAAGCGCACGCGACTGCTTGTAGGCGATGATAACTCGACCCTGTTTACTCCTACCGGGGGTTTTCAGCTATCTGCACACGCCGTCCCGAAAGATTTACAATCTTGAAACTCGGCATATGACCTGATATGTTGTCCATGCCATACAAAAAAAAATTAGCCCGATCCGATACTCCGTTCTTTGTTAAAAAAAAGTGCGTAAAAATCGGCGAAAATCTTTCGGCTGGCTGGACGGTTGGTTGGGGCGGGGATTCTTGCAGAGGGGAATAAGAGCCTTCAGAGAAAACCGTGCAACTATGAAACTTGGACCACACTTAAATGTACATCAGACTCACATACTTCCGCCGAGAGGCAAGCAATATTTCACCCCAACACTCCCTAAATCGACCCCTAAAATTGGAATAATTCATAGCTCTAACCCAAAATTGAATTTTTAATCAAATTAGTTATTAAAATTATGTTTTAATGTGTTTTAACCCAATCGGCCTATTCTCATTATATAAACCACATTTTGTCAACCCCCATCCCTAATAGTTTATATTATTTTTACCTTGATTTCCAGCATTCACCATGAAGGCACCTAATGAGTTATCATCATGAAATTTTACATGATGGTACATAATAATATGAAACATAATCTGCCGAGAGGCAAGCGATATTCCACCCCCAACACCCACTAAAATTGGAATAATTCATAGCTCCAACCTAAAATTGATGTTTTATTAAAATTAGTTACTAAAATATATGTTTTAATGTGCTTTAACCCAATCGGCCTATTCTCATTTCCTAAACCAAATTTTGTCAACCCCCATCCCTAACAGTTTATATTATTTTTACCTTGATTTACAGCATTCACCATGAAGGCAACTAATGAGTTATCAGGATGAAATTTGGCATGATGGTACATACTAATATGAAAAATAATCCGCCGACAGGCAAGCGATATTCCACCCCCAACATCCCCTAAATCATCTCCTAAAATTGGAATAATTCATAGCTCTAACCCAAAATTGTATTTTTATTAAAAATTAGTAAATTATGTTTTAATGTGTTTTAACCCAATAAGCCTATTCTCATTTCCTAAACAACACTTTTTCAACCCCCATCCCTAATAGTTCATATTATTGGATGAGCGTAGGGAGCGTAGCGAGCGAAGCGAAGATTCCATTTCACTACACTGGAGAAAAAAATCCGGAATGTTTTTCTTTTTTTTCTGTTTGTATTATTGTGTGTCTGTGAGCACGATTCCGGCTAAACCGATACTCCAATTGCAATGAAATTTTATGGAGGCCTTCGAAATCTCTGAACCAAGAACTGCCACGTTTTTGAGCGCAATCGAAAAATTATTTCTCATGAAAATCGCAATTTTACGATTTTTTTCAATTTTTTAAAAATTTCTTCGACTTTTAACACCTACATGCTTTATCCGATTTTAAAGATTTTTTCACGGAACCTTAATTTTATGAATTTAGGTATTCGTGTGAAATTTGAGCGCAATCGAAAAACTATTTCTCATAAAAATCGAAATTTTACATTTTCTTTTCTTTTTTGAAACAACTCTTTGACTTATAACACCTTCATGCTTTATCCTATTGTAATGATTTTTTCACAGAACCTTAATTTTATGAATTAATATATTCGTGTAAAATTTGTGCGCAATCGAATAATTATTTCTTATGAAAATTTCAATATTATGTTTTTTTTTCCTTTTTCAAAATTACGATTAATTAAAAAAAATTAAAATTTAAGTTAATTTTTTATTTAATTTAATTTAATTTAAAAAAATCTTGTCTTGTAAAAGTAATGATTTTTTCACAGAACAACAGAAAATCCACATAACACATGGCAGCTCAATGCACCAATTACGCTCATCCAACAACGCGGCGGGACTTAAGCGTTTTCCTAGTTTTTACCTTGATTTCCAGCATTCACCATAAAGGTACCGAATGAGTTATCAGCATGAAATTTGGCATGGTGGTATATAATAATATGAAACATAAAACCGGAGACAAGCGATATTTCACCCCCACTGTTCCCTACCACTCTTTACTTTGGGAAAAACGTTATGTTGTATTTATTACAATTTTTAATATTTTAATTGCTGATTAAAATTATGCGTCAATGTGTTATATTCCGGTCAACAAATCATTCACACAAAAACCCAAGACGACATTAACCACAGGAAATTTAATAAAAACATTGTATATTGCAAACTTCAGATTGTAAACAAAAACGAAAGATGGTAGCTTTTGTTTCCAGACAATCTGTTTTAAAGGCACTGTATCCACCTTTATACACGTATTTCATGTATTGCATGCCTTGATATGAAACAAACAACAAAAAGATGTGATATCCCCTCCAAATACAAAAATTTGTAAAAAAAAAAAAAAAAAAAAAAAAAAAAAAAAAAAAAAAAACGGCAGCCAAGCTCTCCTTCCAAATTCTTCGGCTGTGAATGCTGTGAGATATAGAAGTTGAGCCAAGAATTTCATTATTTCTCCCTAGTTTCGCATTGAAAAGAAGTAAGATCATTTCGCCTGTTGACGAGCGCCAAGCCAACCATTTTCGTGGTAAATAAAGTATAAATTTTAAACTGAAAATCACAAAAAATTTACTTGGCTGTTGACTTTTTTCAAATTCAATGGACAAGTAATATTTTTTATGATTTTGAGTTTAAAAGTTTTACTTTTTTTTTACCACGAAAATGGTTGGCTTGGTGCTCGTCAACAGGCGAAATGATCTTACTTCTTTTCAATGCGAAACTAGCGAGAAAGAATTAAATGCTTGGCTCAACTTCTATATCTCACAGCATTCACAGTCGAAGACTTTGGAAGGAGAGCTTGGCTGCCGATTTTTACAAATTTTGAATTTGGGGGATACCCCGTATACTACATCAGATCCAAATCCATATCCTCCAAACACCTTCTAAACCTTTTCACCGAGGTTTCCTCAACAGCTGCAGCTGGCAATTGATTCCATTCCTCAATTGCTCTATTTAAAAAAGACCACTTCCCAACATCCTTCTTTTTTAGTTTACATTTCAACTTCAGGTCATGGGCTTTCCCTTTGTACAATCCTTTCCCAATGTTATTGCTTATCTCATTTCATCCCTGTATCCATCCCTGTATCGTTCGTTGTGTCATTGTCGTCATCGTCGTCGAGGAATCGTCAAGGGAAGGAGGCAAGGTCCCCGGCGATGATTGCCAGAGCTCGCCTCTAGATTCGGAGGTGATATTGGTTATGTTTTGGTTAGTCAGTAACGAAAACCAAGTTAAAAATTCATCGAACAAGCTTTTAATTTTGAATGGCGTCTGTTCATTTTGATATTTTCACATGTAAATGTTTCAATAAATTTATTTAATGTTTTATGTTATTTTTGTTAATATATTTATTTCATAGTTATTAGTTATAGTTAGATAATAATATGGATATTGATATATTATTAATTTATTATATAATTAATAAATATATTTATTATTTTAAACAAAATAATGGGCTTGGCCACACTTCTAGATTTCACCACTTTATGCAGTTGAGCCACTTGTTCCTCGTTTTCGGCTTGGCCCCTTTTTTTGCAAGTTTTTGCATTTTTGTAGCCAGAGCCTGTGGATTTTTTTTTCGCTCACCCCACTTTACATCTCAAATCTGACTTGACCTCGTGTTAGTATGCGCCTTATGAAACAGCCCCTGGTAGTATGTCACTTCGAATTGTTGTGGTATACGTTTTTTTAGAGGCCATTTTGTTTTTGAATGTGCAATCATTGAAACGCTTACTCGCTACTGTCTTTAAATGTACATAACTCGGGACTCGGTTAACAGATTTTATTTTTTAACATACCAATTTGTAAGTAACTGTATGTTTTCTTTGTTATATACAATCAATTTTTAATAAACATATGATTTCTTTGTGAAAAATAGCAGAAACGGCAAAAATAGTGTAAATAATTTCACTAAAATGTGATTCAAGCATAAATTCGAGATATTTTTTGCTTGCTAGCGAGATGTTTTTATACTTGATTATGATTTATAAAATATAATCATGAACTAAACTAATAAAATATATAGATTTTTTGTGTTTTAGAAGATAAGCGTTGAAGGATGAGCATTTTCAGTGGATTGAGCGCTAATTAACTATGTTTTTAATCCAACTTCATTTCGACATTGTTATTATACTAGCAATGTGTTTTGAAGATTTTTTCATTCTAGTCAATATTACAGGATTTTCAGTTTAAAAAGTGGAAAAAGTGGAAAAGTGCGATTTTCATGTGAAAAATTTATTTGGTTGCACCTAAATTCTTGGAAAGTATACTATTAAAGATTTTTAAGGTTCTCTGAAAATGTCATCCAAATCGCAACAGACGTTTGTCCCGGAAAGCGAAAAACAAACTCAAAAGTGTACAAATAATAGAAAAATATCTTACAATTGATATTCGAAGATACATCTTTACTTGTTTGTAATTAAAACCTGTCAGGTTGTAGTATTTATGTATTCTAATTTTATGTGGTTTGACTTTGATTGTATTGTAGTGATTATCTAGCAAGTATGTTCCAATGTTTGGCCAATTGAAACCGTCGTTCCAAGGATAGTGGCGGCTTAAGCCTAACAATCGTGCAAATCGTAAAGAAAGCATACAAATTATTGTCCATGCTATTAATATTAAGATGACATGGAACTCAGAAATTGATGTCCTTTTCTAGAGTACGGCCGTAATATTACGTCCGCGCACTTTGCTAACAATTTTTTTTTAAATTTTTAAATTTTTAAATTTCCCCCCAAATTTTTTTTTAAATTTTCTTATTTGAATATTGAACTCTTCATCAATGAAGTCATCTCTAGAACTTAAATGTACATTCCTAGTTTTATATGCCAAGTTAAATAATCTGCAAAAAAATGTTTAAAAAACCATCCTGAAAAGGTTAAGTTTAAGTTGAGATCCTGTAATCTTCTTATTTATTAAATTAATGTCATTAATTCATAAATTAACAAACAAAACAAATATATTTAATAAAGAGACTATACACTGTCGACATTGGTATTAAGTAAAAGCCTATTTTACAAGAATAAATATCCGAAAAAGTATTTAAAATTAATAATTAATTAATTGATTAATTAATTAACCTAATTAATTAGATTTTTTAAAATAACCACTGAAGAGGGGACGCTGAGCTTGGCTCAACTCAAATGCGCGCACTCAGGTGTTAATGAATTCTGCTGAACGGTGGGTAATATCATTACCAAATTTTGCATGGATGTTATTAAAGTACTTCAATAGTGATATCCGCTATTGGTTTAAAAAAATAAGCCTTTAAAATCCATTGCGAGACATTAAGTCCAAAACGTGAAAAATGGGAAATCACAAACATAGATTCCAATTCTGGAAATTCCCACCAATCCGTTTATCTTACGATAAAACCAAATTAACGTGCGCGTTCACATTGATTTAAACGTTGATATCCAGTGGGAAAATTTGAGTTATGATCTGTACACTTGGAATAAATTCCCGAAGTTGACCAAAATGGAGTAAATTTCGGTGATTTCACTAATTTTCAATTAATAATTAATCAATTAATTTACAAATTTGCGTACTGGATAGCATAGATTTATTCTTTATTAACGTTAGTGTGAAATTTGATATCGGTGTTATAAACCGTTTTCCCGAAAAAAACAGAAAACTGATCCACTAAACTCGTCTCCGCGCCAGCCTCAGCGACTCCTCTTAAGACCTATGCAATATACCTTACCTATTTGCCTAAGATTGTCCCACTTTACTAACATCATGCCAATAAATTCAAAATATTATGTCTATGATAAGCGAAATTCTTGTAACTGAAGTTGAATAACAAATTAAATAAATAAAATAAATAAAATAAATTGTGTTTAGAGTCTACCCACTCAGTTATATAACTGATTTTCAGTGGGGGACATTAAACCAAAGCGACTAAGCCAACCTTGTAGGCCCCGACGCAATCGACGAGTGAGCGATAACCAACCAAAGATCGATATTTGTAATAGGAAATATAGCAATCAGTGGTATGGACAGTGCGAACACCCGCGAATCAACGCCAGAATCAACAAGGCCGATTCAGAACAACTCTGAATTTATTATGTGCTTCGTTGCTAGGACGGCTCCAAAGTCACCGTTTACAAACTCCTAAGACAAGAACTGATGGACTTAAGTCCAAATAAGTTTAAAAAAACTTCTGACTTTGACGGGAATCGAACCCTGGACCTTCTGCATTGGAAGCAGATACACTAACCACAAGACCAACGAGCCGTTACCGTTACCGGAAGCGGTAAATTTTCCGCTCTTTCTCAAAAACTATATCTTAAAAGAATCGGGCAGTAGTTTTGGTATCCGGGGCTATAATAAGTGGGAAAAGTTTAAATTTACATGTTTCCAGATATTAAATGTGGGTCAACAATATTTTGAATATATGCCTGGATAAATAGTGATAAATGTTTAAATAATAATAATAATAATAATAATAATAATAATAATAATAATAATAATAATAATAAAATAATAATAATAATAATAATAATAATAATAATAATAATAATAAATAATAATAATAATAATAATAATAATAATAATAATAATAATAATAATAATGTATTCTTTATTGACAACAGGTCCGGAGACCCACGTAACTAATGACTACAAAGATTAAGCATTAATGATGAACTAAGTACACAAAATTAAATTAAAATAAAAGTTAAATTAGTTGACACAAATTAATATAGACATGAGATAAAAAACAGTACACAGTAAAGAGAATTTATAAATTATAAAATAGGACTATCGCGGTTTGTAAAATACATGTCAAAAACAATATTTTGTTATGATATAAAGAAAATAACTATGATATTTGAATGCCTAAGTATTGATTGATCATGGGACCATATAGGACTAACAAAACAAAAAGAAAAGAAGTGAAAAATAAAGAAAATGTAATCCTAAAACGACATTCACGTTTACAACTTTTGATTATATTATAAATGTTTGTGGTTTTCGAACAAAGTTACGATGTTAGAGTTGCATTAATAGCAGATTTAAATTCAGGCAGTTTCATATATCAAATTCACTGTTTTTGGTAACTAAAATATTGTACGTTGATTGGATTCGATTAATGGGGGCAAATTTTAACAGATCAATACGAGGGCGTGGAACGTAGAATGTGTGATGGTTGCGCGTGCATTTTGTGGGCATGTGGAAGTTGATACTTTCTGTCAAATCCGAATCAATGAGACCATGAATGAGTCTGTAGAGAAATAAGATGTCAGTTGCTTTACGGCGATTTTCTAATGTAGACATTTGAAAACTTTGACATAGAGAGGAATACAATGAGCGGTGATAGTAGATGTTATTTTGAAAACAGAAAAATCGCAGGAACTTTTGTTGCACGCGCTCGACCTCACTTATTTTTGTTACATGATGATAGACTTTGAGCCAACTGTAGGTATACCTCCCCCCCCCCGGGGGCGGAAGGTCTGAGGGTGGTTTAAGGTACTTTTATATATTGACTTTCGATTTCCGCTTGTTAGCCATCACGGTTTTGGTGGGTGTACCCACCAGGGGTGACCAAAGTACCCACTGTAAAAATTAAAAAATAATTATTTTCGGTGGTAATGGGGCCTTCACAAACCACCCCCTACGCAGGGCGGAAGGTCTAAGGGAGGTTTTAGGTACTTTTATATATTGACTTTCGATTTCCGCTTGTTAGCCATCACGGTATTGGTGGGTGTACCCACCAGGGGTGACCAAAGTACCCACTGTGAAAATAAAAAAATAATAATAATTTTCGGTGGTAATGGGGCCTACACAATCCTCCCCCCTACGCAGAGCGGAAGGTCTAAGGGTGGTTTGACGCCCTTAAATATATTTAATTTGAGTTTAGTTTGCAAGATATCATGGTTTGGGTGGGTGTTCCTACTAAGGATGACCAAAGTACCTACCGAAAAAATAAAGAATTTTCAATTTCTATCGAAAATGGACTTTCCTAAACCTGCCACACACCTAGGCCGAAGGTCTAAGGGTGGTTTAAGGTACTTCTATATATCGACTTTTGATTTCTGCTTGTTATTCGTCACGGTTTTGGTGGGTGTACCCACCAGGGGTGACCAGAATACTTACTTTAAAAATGAAAAATAATACATTTCGGTTGCAAAGGGGTCTTTCCCCTGCCCCTACGCAGGGCGGAAGGTATGAGGGTGGTTTTAGGTACTTTAATTATTAGTGTAAGTTTATGCTTGTAAGATAAAATGGGTTTAGATGGGTGTACCCACCAGGGATGACTGAAGTATCCACCGTAAAAATACATATCTGTCGATTTATATCATAAATGAAATTTCCTAAACCTTTCCTACAACTGGACCAGAAGGTTCTGAGGGTGGTTTTAGGTACTTTGATGTATTGACTTTTGATTTCCACCTTGTTATCCGTCATGGTTTAGTGGGTGTAACCACCAGGGGCGACCAAAGTATCCACTGTAAAAGTGAAAAATATTAAATTTTCGATCGTAAGCGGTCTTCGTAAAACTCCCCGTACGCAGGGGCGGAAGGTCTAAAGGTAATTTTAGATACTTTTATACATTGAGTTTATATTTAAGCTTGTAAGCTGCCTTAACTTTGGTGGGTATACCCACCAGAAGTAAATTTATTTCACCGCGTAAGCCGTAAACAATAATAAATTACTAATTTTGCTTGTAAATGAACCAAACATTGACATTTTGCGTTGTACCTATGGATTGGGGTCTAATTAATTAAATTAATTATTTTACTTTGTGGGGTTGTACAACGATGACAAACAAATCTATATTTTAAATCTAGCAGCTTTAAAATTGATGCCATTTATGACCAAATTGATCCACTTTGGTTGGGGTAACAAGAACAAATGTATAATAATAATCACTATAGCTGCTATGCTTTAGATGTGGCTTGTTTACTTTCAATATTTTTGGTGGGTACACCCACGATGGGATTTCAAGTTGATTGTATTTGAATATAAAAAAATGGAATTTATTTTTATTTTTAAAATAGTTTAAAATGCTGCATATTAGCATTGAGTATAGATTAAAGAACATGAGAAATTATGTAAATCATGTTACTAGACATTAAAATATTGTATAAAGTTTAAATTATACTAGGTGATCAACTAAGATGCAACCCTATCTTTTTTAAACTTGTCGTTTACAAGTCTTGTAATGATAAATACCAGTGGTAGGTAGCATTAATGCCACACTTTTAATAACAATGTAATGGTACATGCATAATGGCTTATTGCATGGTATTCTGTGATGTCAACTTGTAACCGAATAACCCTAAATGGGTTTTGTTGAGAAACCCTACTATGTGTCCATAATAGAAGTCAAAGCGGGAAAATATATTTAACGAAATAAAAAACATGTTTTACAAAAATATATAGATAAATTATATAAATGTGCACAATTTGATAATTTGAATGATGAACGAAGCTAACTATCAATAGAAGCAATCTGTGTCTACTGTCGCTCGCCTAACTATTTCTCCTTAGATATCTGCATAATGTGCGTAAGCACACACGCACAATATTATTGTAAATCAGTTTTTTAACTGAATATGAGACGTTAAAAAAAAAAAAAAAAAACACATCTTATTCCTTTTTTGAGGTGATTATTATCAGTTCTGATGCAGGGTCGCAGTGGGCGTTAATCTAGTACCCGAGTTAAATGATAATTCGATACAACGGACTACTAATGTTTTTGGCCAATTAACACTAAGCAAGAAAATATGGTAAATAATAATATAATAACATCATTATTTGGACAGCGCGGTTACTAAAATGTTGTCAGTAAAAGATTTTGTATATAATAACCTGCTTATGAGCATTTTTTAATGTTGCTACGAATTACACAACAAAATAATGCCAAGTAGTATAATAATATACTGGTCCTTTGAGTTATATGTATTATTATATACATCAATCAATTGAAATTATTGATGATAAAAATATAGCATCTCACTTATAACATATTCAAAAGTAATAGAAACTATTAACTTTTGTAGATTTTGTAAATTATAATTTGTATTGCACGGATTTGTACAGGCAAATTGTACCTATATTGCATGGTAGCCAGCTTAACATGTTTATCTTTGCTTCAATACCGATTGCCTCTTTAAGACTAAATGATTCAGTTAATTAATTATAATTTATCCTATTATACAGAACACTTATATAGAATAATTTCAACGAAAAAAAAGTCGTATACATGCAATTTATTCTGTAGTTGCATAAATAATACAAAATTTTCGGAACTTTTAAACAATTTAAATTAAACAAATACATAGTTTTTTATCGAAATACATAAAAACTATGCTAATTATATTTATTCAAACTAACTATAAACAAAACATCAAACGGTGTGACCATAATTTCAGATTACGGCATGCGGCTTCCCACAGCGAGGTTTTTCGAGTGTTTTTTTGACAAATTTGACCCAAAATGCATTATAAACATATGCATAAAATCACATATTTTTAATCTACTCATCAAGACCTTTCATTTGAATAGTCACATGCCCATAAAGGAACAAAAATTTTCATGTTGTCCAAAACAGCATAGGGTGCTATCTCCGGATATAGTAATGATATCTCCCTAAAGTTAATTTCTAAAATTCGAAATATTTAATTGAAATGAAATTATGAAGAAAAACTAGACCATTTGCGTATAGTTGGCTCTAAATAAATATTTTTAGTTTTGGGACAAAAATGTTTGGTCACCCCTGGTGGGTACACCCACCAAAGTCATGATGGCTAACAAGTGAAAATCAAAATGTAATATAAATAGCTTCTCGAAACCACTTTCAAACCTTCCGCCCCGGGGGGGGGGAGGGTTTGGATTAGCTGGCTCATGGACTATGAGGATTCCACACGACACTCGCGTAATCCACTTACTTTCGCGTTGTTCTTGGTGAGAAGTCCTTCGAGCAGTTACGTTTTAGTTGTTTTAGAAGTTGGGTAATAAACGTACATAAAAAAATAAGACGTAATAAAAATATATTTATATTACTTAACAATACCCGTCTACAATGGTTATAAAAAGAAGGTGTTGTATACAATCGACATTTTCACATCATTGTATTCTAATAAAAGTTTACTCTTTTTTTAACAATGCAGTTGAACTTAAAAAAGAATGAGGCTTGGGACTTAAATTATTGTCTTTTTTTGTTGATTTCGTGAAAGAACAGAAAATTACCAAACATTAATTATTTTCTTTAAATGATTTCACACCATTCTTCTGGTTATTTACAAACTTCTGATGGTTAATTGTTGTTCAACGTCATTAATCTATTTATCAATCAGTTACAAGAAATTCGCCAAAAGACATACATTTTTATTTATTTAACGTCTATCCTATATAGTTATAAAAACTGATCTACAAAGGAGGAATTTTTTTAAATTTATTGGTATGATGTAAGTAAAGTGGAAAAATCTTAGGTCAATCGGTAGCGGGTAGAGTTTTAGGTAGGCCTATACATTAAACATAGGTCTAAAGTGGTAAAAAATGTTAAAATGTAATTAATGAATTTAAAAAAAAATACTTTTTCCGATATCTATTCTTGTGAAAAGCTTCAACTAAATACCAATGTCGACAGTGTAGTCGCTTTTAAAATCTATTTGTTTATTAATTTATGAATTAATGTCAAAAATTTAATAAATAAGAATTACAGGATCTCAACTTAAGAACATCAATTTCTGAGTTCCATGTCATCTTAATATTAATAGCATGGACAATTTGTATGCTTTCTTTACGATTTGCACGATTGTTAGGCTTAAAGCCGCCATTATCCTTGGAACGACGGTTTCAATTGGCCCAAAAATGGAACATACTTGCTAGATAATCACTACAATACAATCAAAGTCAAACCACATAAAAGTAGAATACATAAATACTACAACCTGACAGGTTTTAATTACAAACAAGTAAAGATGTATCATCAAATATTAATTTGCAAGATATTTTTTAATTATTTGTACACTTTTGAGTTTGTTTTTCGCTTTCCGGGACAAACGACTACTGCGATTTGAATGAAATTTTCAGAGAACCTTTAAAATCTCTAATATTATACTTTCCAAGAATTTATGTGCAACCAATTAAATTTGTCACATGTAAATCGCACTTTTCCACTTTTTCCACTTTTTAAACTAAAAATCCTGTAATATTGACTACAATGAAAACAAATTATAATTCTTTGCTACAACAATGTCGAAATCAAGTTGGATTAAAAACATAGTTAATTAGCGCTCAATCCACTGAAAATGCTCATCCTTTATCGCTTATCTTTCAATCTATATATTTTATTAGTTTAGGTCATGAGTATATTTTATAAATCATAATCAAGTTTCAAAACATCTCGCTGGCAAGCAAAAAAATATCTCGTATTTATGCTTGAATCACGTTTTAGTGAAATTATTTATACTATTTTTGCCGTGTTTGCACATTTTCACAAAGAAATCATATGTTTATTAAAAATTGATTGTATACAACAAATAAAGCATACAGGTACCTACAAATTGGTATGTTCAAAAATAAAATCAATTAACCGAGTTCCGAGTTATGTACATTCAAAGACAGTAGCGAGTGAACGTTTCAATGATCGCACATTAAAAAACAAAATGGCCTCTAAAAAAAACGTATACCACAATTCGAAGTGACATGGGGCTGTTTCATAAGGTGCATACTAACACGTGGTCAAGTCAGATTTGAGAAGTTAAGTGGGGTGAGCCAATTTCGTTACTAGAGGCCCTACAGGATTTAGCTCCTGGTCTACTATACCCTCCGCTAGAATGTTCCAGTGACCAAAATGGAGTCTGATAGGGCAACAATCAACGCTGTGCGCATCAAAGATGTTGATGTTGGTATCAAAGATGTTCTTGATGTGTGCATGGAAAAGCGACGGAGGAGTTCATTCCTCCGTGGAAAGAGGAAACAAGAAGAAATATCTAGGCGGCAGTGCACTGACCAATAACATAAATAGATGACTGCACTCATACCGCAGCTGCTGTGCAAACGAAGTGTATAATCTTTGCTGCTGTGCCTGGTAAGACACGTATAACATTTTAAACGGAAGGCTTGACTGGGTTTGGGTCTGAATTGAATTAATGTTGATTCGGGAACATTTTGCCTTGAAATTTCAAGTTACAGTATCATTGTTTTATTTGCAAGTAGTGACCATAATGAATTAAAGTTTACAGTCAGTGGAAATTAAAACCTGTTAGGCCTAGGGTGCAATATTCCTCTCTTCAGCTGCCAAGGTAGGCCTTTGCGGATAGGAGGATGTCATGAATTTGCATTGACGACTGAGGAAAACCTCGGAAAATACTTCGGTCAGGATTGCAAGTCTCAACGGGATTCAAACCCAGGACATACCCAATCAGAGTCAAGCGCTTAGTGCTCGTCTGCTCGAGCCAACACAACGAATGTACGAATGCTCAGTACCGTACCATAAAACCAAAACCAAAAACTGAAGCCAGTTGGCAGCGACCCCAGTGTAATACCCCTTTTACGTTTATCACGAGCTTTCAGACCGGATTGCTCAGTCCGAGCTAGAACCAACCTCCCACCATGGGTCGTAAGGTAAGGCAAGGGGACATGTGTACTCCGAACCTCCCAACAGGGTCGGAAGTAAGGCAAGAGGACAGGTGTACTCCCACCTCCCACCAGGGTCGGAAGGTAAGGCAAGGGGACAGGTGTACCCCAAACCTCCCACCAGGGTCAGAATGTAAGGCAAGGGGACAGGTGTACTTCCAACCTCCCAACAGGGTCGGAAGGTAAGGCAAGGGGACAGGTATACCCCCACCTCCCTCCAGGATCGGAAGTAAGGCAAGGGAACATGTGTACTCCCACCTCCCACCAGGGTCGAAAGGTAAGGCAAGGGGACAGGTGTCCCCCAACCTCCACCAGGGTCAGAATGTAAGGCAAGGGGACATGTGTACTCCCAACCTCTTACCAGGGTCGGAAGGTAAGGCAAGGGGGAAGGTGTAGGCCTATCCTCCAACCACCCATTTAGGTTGGAGTACCTTATCGATTGATCAGCTCTTTATTTATGCAAGAAGGATGATGAGTGGCAATGAGACAGTTGTCTCCCCCGACGTTCCACCGGGGTTGGAGTGCCTTCTTACGCTTGATCGCCTCATAGTGGCTCGTGACTACTGCTTTTGCCCTTGCGCAGGTTGGCAATTGGACTTATTTACTATATTCACGAACTCCTCCTTTTATGGTTGGCAGCACGGCTGGTATTTTGGTTTTGTTTGCTATACGGTTGTTTTTGTTGGTGCCATGAAGTTGCTATGCTAACATTGCTGCATGGTGGAAACGAGTTTCTTTCAGCACTTCCGTGACGTCACAGCCAAGATGGCAGCGCCCACAAATATCTACTAAAACTACCGTATACTGCCTATTACGGGTAACTGCCTACGAACTTTAATTTAGATATTTCTTGTACTTTCAACGGACCTCCTATTCCAAACAACAAAGTAGCTGACGATATTACCACTTTTAACGACCTTCTTCTCTTTCCATTAGACAATCACACAGAAACAACATTTGGAAGCTGAGTACGTCGAGAAGCACAAAAAATGTCTGGAAAATTATACAAAGCAAAAGTGGAAGCGCGGCTCCGGACTTTTTTGTGAACGTATTACATTTGTTCAATTCAATTCTATATTTATACTCCCCTCTGCCATCTTTATTAATTTGAAATAACCAAATTCTATCTGATGTTTTTGTCGTCTACATTAACCTCGTTTGTAAGTGGTTTAGAATTTTAAATATGCTGAGCCCACCAGAATCACTCCGTCAAAATCGTCTCTAGTGAGTCTAATCTATCTTGTGCTGTGCAACGACCCTAATCTTATCGATCAAGTTTCAGTTATTCCCGGTGTAAAAGATCACCAAGCCACATTAACTGTTCTCACCTGTAAACCGATCAAAACCAAAAGAAATTGAAAAACTGTATTGAACTTTTTTTGTCTGGTCTCAACAAACTGTTCAAAAATAATTAGTCTATTACTTTACACCACAATCATGACATGGAGCAGGCCAGGCGATCTAGGAGTGAAGTATTTTGGGCATGTTCACAAGTCAATACGGCCAAGGTTAAAAAAATAAAACAGTAAACCTAATAAAGAAGAGAGACAAGAAAGATATCTCGCAGTGAAGACTAAAAAAAAAGACTAAATAAAGCTAGAAAATATTCAAGCATTCCATTAGACAATCACACAGAAACTACATGTGAAAGCTGAGTACGTCGAGCAGCACAAAAAACGTCTGGAAAATTATACAAAGCAAAAGTGGAAGCGCGGCTCCAGACTTTTTTGTGAACGTATTACAATCGTTCAATTCGATATTTTATTATTTTGTTATTTTTTTAGTATTTATACTCCCTATGCCGTCTTTATTAATTTGAAAAAACCAAATTCTATTTAATGTTTTTGTCGTCTACATTAACCTCGTTTATAAGTGGTTTAGACTTTTAAATATGCTAAAAAATATGTTTTATTCGTCACGATGATCCTTGTTAGTCATTTAATTCTTTGGCGATGTTATTGCGCTCGAAACCAAGCGGAGAAATCGTATTTCAATCGTTCAACTCAATATGAATACTCCCCTCTTTCTTCTTCTTTTGTTTGAAATACCAATCTTTTTAATCTATTTCTTCGTCTACATTAACCTCGTTGCCAGTTGGTTTAATCTTCATAAATGTTGAGAAAATATGTGTAAATCGTTGCGATAACCCTGGTTAGAGACACTCAATATTTTGGTAATGTAATTGCGCCCGAAACCAAGCGGAGTAATCGTATTTCAATCGTTATAAATTCGATATTTGCCTCTGCCATCTTTATTAATAAAACAAATCTATTTAATGTTTTTGTCGTCTACATTAATCTCGTTGTAGGTAGTTTAGAGTTTTAAATATGCTGATAAAATATATTCTAATCGTCACGATGATCTTTGTTGGAGTCACCAAATTTCTTGGAAATAGTGTTGTGCTTGAAATCAATTGGAGTAATCATATTTCATTCGATCATCTCAATATTTGTACTCCCTCTCCCCATCTTTATTATGCTGTTCAAAGTAAAACAATACTCTATTCAAAGTATTTCGTCGTCTTGCCGGTGATTTAGACCTTTTAATATTGTGATTCATTGATATTAAACATCTATTGTAGGCTAGACACATAACAAAAACTTGTAGAAATACAGCCAAACCTTACACACTCAAAAGGAATGAGATCTAAAAAAAGGGCCAAGCTCATCTACCCTTCCACATAAACGTACAGTGTCCCATAACAGCATCCTCGAAAAGCTTGGCAAAATAGAATTTGCGATTATTAATTTAACGTAATAGTTTATCCAGTTCTTTTTTTCTAATTAATTTAAACGTAATAAACATGCAAATTCTATTTTGCCAAGCTTTTCGAGGATGCTGTTATGGGACACTGTACGTTTATGTGGAAGGGTAGATGAGCTTGGCCCTTTTTTAGATCTCATTCCTTTTGAGTGTGTAAGGTTTGGCTGTATTTCTACAAGTTTTTGTTATGTGTGTGATCTCATTACTTTTTCAAGTTCCATTACAAAATTATTTGCTAAAATATAATATTTTTATCAAAGTGATTTAAATTCTATGGTATTAGCAGTAACAATATAGGATGTAAAATATCTAGACCCGGATTCATGTACATCCTGGGTATAGGTGGTATAACCATGGTATAACGACGGTATAAGGACTGGACCCCAATTCTTGAGTTCGTGGGAGATGAGTTGAAAACGCAATTTGAAAACGAAGTCGTTTTCGTTTTCGAAGGAATTGGTATTCTTGAACGGTATCGTGGAAAACGTCATGGTTGTGAGTTGAAAGCATTGATATTAATTAAACCCCTATAGTAGGCTAGATTAGCAGTCTCCTATACCTCCGCCACAGGCGCGAGCGTAGCAAATTGAAGACTCAACCGGCCCATTTCAAGATGGCGATTTGGTGTTTTAATTTATGCTTTTTAATGCAATAAAGTATTTTACTGGATTGTTTGATATGGTTTTAGCTTGTGCAGCATGGTATTAAACAAAAGAAACAATACGAAGTGATTGCATAATGGAATTTAGTAATCATTTGGTGTTAAAGGCTAGTATGCTTACCTGTCAACCTGGCGGCAATCTTGAGAACTATTTGGCCACAAATCGCTCCCATTTGATTAACATGTAAACTGTCATTTTAAGATGGCTTCTAATTGTACCGGAAGCGGACCTGCACCGACTGCTGGTCTAGCCAATTATATAGGATGTCTATGGTTGAAAGAGTATCACGAAATCCAAACACTTTAAAAAGATTTGCGTATAGCAAAGAGCTCGAAAAAGTTCTATATTTATTCTAGATGGCAGTGCCTTCATAAACGCAGGCCAATCGAAGACAAGTTGTATGAAATGATTTGATTGTTGCAATTATGTAAACAAACAGTTGAGCAAGTTCATCATATCAGAAACAATGTTTGTGCTGGCATAGGGTTGGCTAGGCTTGTCAAACATGTAATGTAAGTATGAATTTACTAGTCCTATAGCCAAATGGAACTTTAGACCTACCACTTTTGCATTATAAATAATTTTCCACATCTGGGCCTAGGCCAGGGACGGTTTCTGATTTGTTTTATGAGAGTATAATGACACCTTTTCTCGTTCCACACAAAGAAGAAAAATTTTAAATGTCCGCTATTTGTTTACGTATCGCACTTTCCCGCCTAACTCTGCTTATACCGTCACAAGTGTCAAGTAACTATGTTACTTGTTGATTGTATGCCAAGTGTTTAAGGCTTATTTTAAAACCTTTATTTGGAAGCCTTCCAACAAACTTTTTCAACTTTTTTTTCAAAAGAGACTATATTTCTATAACCTTAATGTCCATGTAAAATATGAACATTGTAGTCCACCCGTCTGGTCAGAATCGCGGGCCGACGTATTAGATGTTAGCAGTAGT
This sequence comes from Sweltsa coloradensis, assembly GCA_024449915.1. Lineage (NCBI taxonomy): Eukaryota > Metazoa > Arthropoda > Insecta > Plecoptera > Chloroperlidae > Sweltsa > Sweltsa coloradensis. The sequence continues at coordinate 297,844 of JAMZAV010000162.1, forward strand.
AGGCAGTAGTAGGCAGTAGCTAACATCCTTAAAGTGATTTTGAGCATGTTTCAAGCCATTTTTTCACCAAGAAGGAATAATCGTACCCCAATAAAATTTGGCATGTGTTGTCAGGTACCTAAATCCCCTCGATTGTGATAGTTTTCAAGTTCACATCACGTTACATGACGGCTGGGTAACACCTCGAAATCACCCCAACTCTGCTTGGTGTATAAGGTGCTTGAGTGTGTAGCGCACCGCGGCTTGGCTGCGGCGCCCTAACGGGCACCTAGATAATACGTCCGCACAGGCGCGAGCGTACCAAATTGAAGCGTCAATCCCACCATTTCAAAATGGCGATTTGGCGTTTTAATTTATGCTTTTTAAATGCAATAAAGTATTTTACTGGATTGTTTGATATGGTTTTAGCTTGTGCAGCATGGGAATGCACAACCAGAAACAATAACAGGTTATTGCATAATAGCCTGGTTGCTTAGACAAACCATTCGGGGCTTAGTGATAGAGGCGTGAATTTTGGATCATTTACTCAGAAAAAACGTGCTGAGTAATTTTCCAGGTGTTTTTAATCGATTTTTCCCCCGTTCAGGGGTGACCATGGTGCAAAGTTAGGGGTATGTAGACATTATTTTCAAATAGACTAGTGGTGAGCCTAATAGAAGTAAAAGTCTGGTATTTAAACATTTTGTTGAAGTATTAATTTAATTTAATTCTTTAAATCTAAAAAAATGTATTATTTTTAACAGGGGTGTCCAAAATTGCTATTTCGAAAAAATGCTAGTAAGTATAGCTGTAACGACACATCTTTCGGGGATTAGTGATAGAAGCGTGAATTTTGGATCATTTACTCAGAAAAATGCAATGAGTAATTTGCCAGGTGGTCCGCATCGAAAAATGTTCCCGTTCAGGGGTGACCATGGAGCAAAGTTAGCGGTAGACACGATTTTCAAAGGGGTGAGTCTAAAAGAAGTAAAAGTGTGGTATTTAAACATTTTGTTTAATCTTTTAAAAATGTGTTATTATTAACAGGGGTGTCCAAAATTGTTATATTTGCCCTTATTTCGAAAAACGTTCAAAATGCTAGTATGCATAGCTTGTGATGACTCATCTGAAAGGAATTTAAACACTGAACACGAATTTCATACACAATCAAAAGTCAAGGTCACCGGGGTCAATCAGGATCACGACCTTTGAAATTTAATTAGTATTTTGTTGTCTAATCGCAATGAACAGACCACATAAAAGTGTTTATGTTGATACTTTTTACTTTTTTTTTAAGCGGATGGTTGGATCAAGACTTAATACTTTCTTTCTGTCCTTGCGAATCAAGATTATATCTACTCTCCGAGTACAACCATCTGAAGAAATACACGGGATTTGTTCGTGGACTTTCCAAATCCCCTTTGGTCGGAATGCATTTACAATCATTGATCGAATGGTGTTATTTATGGCGCTTTATTCTTTTTATTCTTTCTTTTCTTTTCTTTTTTGCCCTTTTTGCAAAACCCCAACACACGAGAAATGGTTTCAATCTCGTTGCACGGAGGGTACCGGCAACGGTTTTGTTGAGGTGTCTGCCAGGGACTGCGCGTACAGCTGCCACATTGCACGACATTTTTATGGAATTCGTCCATTCCGAGGATGAAAGTCCGTTTTTATTATAATCCCACTTGTTGGACTGTGGAGTCTCAGAAAACAATTTAACCCCTTTCCTTTTTGAGGCAGGTTAGACCAATCAATCGTTAAAAGATCTTTCTCGGAGGGCATTTCGTAGAGTTTTGCCAGTGGTATGTTTGTCTTCTGCATCTAAATCAAGACCGAGAGCTGAAACACAGAGATTTTTCTTCGTCCATGTTTCGAACAGTTGTAAGATGTTCGTTGTTAGCAATGATCAGTCTTTGACAAAATTAATGTTGAAATGCTGAATTTGAGCTTCCCAAGTCGCCCGCATAATTCCCAAACCCCGAAATTTCCTTGAGGCAAATATAAATCTAATAGGCGTGTCACCAGGTAAACCCACAATCTCCTTAACACCACTCCTGACAATCAAGTCAATGTCTCCTAAGAATTTCTTGCTAAGTTGTTGGATGGGCGCACATTGAGGGGGTATACTTATGAGTTTTGGCCATATAAACTGGTTCAATATGTTTAGCTTTTGGTCAGGTTTCAGGAGGTCAGGTGATGTTAGTTTCATGATGTCATCTCGAAGATTTTGAACTACGCGTTGTTTATTTAAAACAATTTCACTGTTTAAAGTCAATGCTCAAATATCGAATTCTACGTATGTTCATCAATGGCGAAAATAACTGATTCACTAGATGTTGTCAGTGGAATAGGTAATAACATTCATTTATGTATGTTTATTGCTTGATTCTTAGAAGCATTAATTGAGAGCCCTATTTCTTGAAGATGTATTTCCAATTGATGTAAGCTCATGTGCTGATTCGCTGCTGTTTGCAATAATAGCAGTGTCATCAGCAAATGCAACTGCTGAAAGGTTATCTAGGAACTCAACAAGACATGCACATCGGAAATGGGTTTTTCAGTTATTTCCTTGATTATGTGGTCTGTGGCAAGATTGAATAATGTAGGAGATAATGGTGCGCTCTGCGGGGGACTCCTCTCTTGATAACAATGATTTTAGTTTTACAACTATCAGTTTCAATTTGCATTGAATTTTGTGTTGAAAATAGAAGTACTGTCCCTTGAAGAGAAGACGGGCGGGATAGGTAATGTCTTCAAAGCGTCTTCAAAGTGCTTATGGCCTGACGCTTTACTAATATCTAGAAAGGCAATGCAACAGTCTTGAAGTTTCTTTTTAGCATCTATTAAGCAGTAGTTTATTAGGGATGAGTTGATGTGAGTGCTTGGTGTTGACACAAAACCTCGCTGGTGCGTGAAAAATTCTATGTGCGTACGAAGCCTTCTGTCAAATACTTTTTCGATTACCCGCCTGACAACAGAAAATGTCGCCAGTTGCAAAGCGAGTTTTTTATTTATTTATTATTTATTTATTTTACGTCTATCCTATTCAGTTATAAAAAGTAGGACAACTAAATAAATCTAATTACATAGATGTAGACACAACAATGAATTACAGTTTAGTAAATATTTAAAATAGTATCATTACAACAACAATGCATTAAAACACAACAATTTTGATAACAAATAAAAAGGATATTAAATGCAATTAATTTATGAATCAAATGTAAAAAGGGGTAGGAGAAAAAAAGAAAAAAGAAAAGAAAAGAAAAGAAAAGAAAGGAAAAAAGAAAGAAAGAAAAAGAAAGAAAGAGAGAAATAAAGCCTCCAAAGCCATCGCCTCCCTTGTGTATGAGAACGGTTCGGCCAAGCCTAAGTTTCTCGGGTATATAATATGCACACATTGTATTGTCGGGTAGTCCGTGTCGTTTTATTTTATTTGTTCCAACGTTTCGGGTAGATCTCCCTGCCCATCTTCAAGGAAATTGAAACATAAAACAATATCAATAACAAACAAAACCTTACTTCATAACGTACACTGAACTAGATACATAGATAAAACTGAATAGCTTAGAAAAACATAGGTACTCATGGCAAAATATACATGCAATGATTTAAAAAACTGTGTAACCATCAACACATCCTATTACTGTTTAGATGACCTCAGCGCACGAGTTGGTGGCTAAAGGGGTTTGAGTCTTCCTTCTCTTGTCAACTCTTGCTGGAGGAGGACGGACTGAAGACATTTCAACAGGGAGAGCTTTGGGTTGAACATGACAGCTTTGCAAAACATGTTTCCATGTGGCTGGAAGTCTTTTACTCTTTTAGTATCATTCCGTGTGTTCATGTTATGTTCTCCACCGCGTCTCTTACGGGGCACCTCGGTCCTCATGTTCCACTTTGGCTAATGTTTTAGCTTCATCAAAGTTAATCCAGTGTTCCATATCGAATGCATGCTGGAAAAGAGCTGAGGTGGTTTCCATACGTCTAACGGCACATCTACGTTCCTTATGTAACATACTTGCGAGATAATCACTACAATACCATTAAATTGAAACCACATTTATGTACAATACATAAATACTACAACCTGACAAGTTTTAATTGCAAACAAGTAAAGATGTATCATCAAATATCAATTTTAAGATTTTTTAAATTATTTATACAATTTTGAGTTTGTTTTTCGCTTTCCGGGACAAACGACTGCTGCGATTTATATGAAACTTTCAGAGAACCTTTAAAATCTCTAATATTAGACTTTCCAAGAATTTAAGTGTAACCAAATAAATTTGTCACATGAAAATCGCACTTTCCCACTTTTCCCACTTTTGAATCTGAAAATCCTGTAAAATTGACTATAATGAAAAATATCTTCAAAACACATTGTTAGAATATTTTTATTTCACCATTTGCTTGTATTGTTGGTTGAAATTACTTTCAAAATAATTATAATTCTATGCTAACAATGACGAAATGAAGTGGGATTTAAAAAAAAACATAGTTAATTAGCGATCAATCCACTGAAAATACTCATCCTTCAACGCTTATCTTATAAAACACATAAAATCTATATATTTTATTAGTTTAGTTCATAAATATATTTTATACATCATCATCAAGTATTAAAACACCTCGCTAGCAACCAAAAAATTATGTCGAATTTGTGCTTTAATCACATTTTAGTGATATTATTTACACTATTTTTGCCGTGTCTGCATTTTTTGACAATGAAATCATATGTTTATTAAAAATTGATTGTAGGCCTATATATAGTAAAAAAAGAATACAATTATTACCTACAAATTGGTATTTAAAAAAATAAAATCGGTTAACCGATTCCCGGCTTTATGTACATTTAAAGACAGTAGCGAGTTAACGTTTCAATGATCGCACATTAAAATTCAAAATGGCTTCTAAACAAAACAAAACTATACCAAACAAACCTGGGGCTGTTTCATAAGGTGCATACTAACACGAGGTCAAGTCAGATTTGAGATGTTAAGTGGGGTGAGCCAATTTCGTTCCCTACAGGAATTAGCTCCTGGTCTACTATAATACTTAATATTTTTTTTATCTATTGCTTCAAGTATTTTATCAGTTAGCGATAAGGATGCTGTGAGTGTGGATTTACCTTTTAGAAATCCATGCTGACAATTTGTAATTATTTTTTATCTTGTAAATATTTATCAAGTCTTGTTGTACATAATTTTTTCCAATATTTTTGAGAAAAATGGAAGTAAAGATATTACATGTCCTTTAAGGTAAATAGGTATAGTTTTTGTATGTTTGAACCAGCTTGAAAAAACGCCTGAAATTAAAGAGTTATTGTACATTTCCGTCAACGGCCCAACGATATGTTTTGCTGAATATTTTACTATTTTCGCACTCAGTGAGTTATGTCCGTTGAGGAAGTGTTTGTCACGCTTTGAATAATTGACAATACTTCTTTTGTTGTTGTTGGCTCAATTAACATTGACTGATCTAAATTTTTGGAAATACTTTAAAGTTTTTCTAGTGCTATTAATGTATGGGTGTTACTAGTGACCCTTTTGTTTTGTGTAGGCCTATTAATTTTTGATGGCCAATGGCAGCACCCGTACATCTCAATTTCAATGGTAACACTAAGAAATTTGACCGGGCGTTGTTACATATCTATTGTTTTGTACCAATATTTGAAATAGTACCTAGTTTTCTTACGACAGAAAAATGCAATCAGCAGTGTAAGTTTTTCAAATGTGTGTATCTTATATCACTTAGAATACTCAAGCGTATGATAGGCTAGGGAAGCCTTAGGTATAGGGGGAAGAAAGGTAATGTTAAGAGGGTACTCAACACATGGCTCACTCACTCGTCTAGCAACGACTTTGGCGTTTCCTAGTTTAATGCAACATTTCTTTGTCCGTCCGTCTTCCCTTACTTACTTTTATTTCGTTCTTCACCTTTGTAAATCAGTTTTTTGACTGAAAAAACTCCAAGTGTGGGGGGTTTCTTGCACATCTAAGTTGGAAGGCTTAAAACTTAAAAAAAAAAAAGTGCTGAGGGTAATGGTTAGAAATTCTAAACTGTATCCAGCTTATATATTTTTTAACTCAGTTTTATGGGTGACAAAACACCACAGTAATTTTACTTTTAATGAAGAAAGAAATTCATTCGCATAATAACAGACGACATAAATATGTTCACACAGTGAATTATAATTTAGGTGTTTTTAAACGAAGCCCAAAAATTAAATGGGAGAGATTGTACAAAAAGGTTCCTACTGATATTAAGAAAATTGACTTGTGTAATCAAATATCTATTGGATAGTGCATTCTATAAGGTGTTTGCTTTTTTGGACTGATATTGTAATGACTGTTATAACCATGAATTGAATGTATATTATTTTGAAAAAATTCCGAAATCAGTCGTATATGTTAATATGATGTATGATGAATGATAAATGAAATGAAATGAAATGTCATAATTTTTAATTAAGGTGGGCAAAGAAATCAATATTTCGATACGATATCGTTGTGAGATTTTTTTATTTACATCGAAATTTAAAATAAGTTTCTATAACAAATTGTTATAATGTGAAAAACTAAATCTAGGATATGAAGTTTCGAAGGTGCAAATGTTTTATCGTTTATGCTGCAAATACCTAAGGAGAATGTATTTGTTTCTTCAAATTTGGTTTCAAAGTGCTTAATTATAGTGGAGATGCCAGGTTCCCTACAGTAAATTCGTCCCGACTGTAAGACATGGTGGAGGTGCCGGGTACCCTAAGTAAGTTCGTCCCGACTGTTAGACATGGTGGAGGTGCCGGGTTCCCTAAGTAAGTTCGTCCCGACTGTTAGACATGGTGGAGGTGCCGGGTTCCCTACAGTAAATTCGTCCCGACTGTTAGACATGGTGGAGGTGCCGGGTACCCTCAGTAAATTCGTCCCGACTGTTAGACATGGTGGAGGTGCCGGGTACCCTACAGTAAATTCGTCCCGACTGTTAGACATGGTGGAGGTGCCGGGTACCCTACAGTAAATTCGTCCCGACTGTTAGACATGGTGGGAGGTGCCGGGTACCCTACAGTTAACTCGTCCCGACTGTTAGACATGGTGGATAACGTACGTTGTTAATAAGATCCAGGTTCTCTAATGGTGGAGGTGCCGGGTCATTAAACGCGAGTGAGATTACGTTTACATTGTTACGCATATTTGGCGATACTTATCACTATATAACCCTTTTCATCCATCATTAACCGATGTTAAATAAAAGGTTACTCGTGGTTAAATTAGGAACTCAAGCTGGAATATAAACATGGGAATAATATAAAGTAGGTAGTGTTCAATTCACTAGTTTTTTTGTGTTTTGTTTTTTTCAATTTTTTTCATTTTATTTGTGTGAATGTGTAAAGTGTACCATTCGCATAAACAAATTTAAAATGGAACAACTAATAATATGATTATGTCTAATAATATGATGAATTAGTTGGACTATACAGTATACACTGCTCTTTTAAATAAAGAAAAACTATGTATAGGTAACGATATTTCGACGACTATTTAGTCGTCTTCAACTGGTTTAATGACATTTGACAGTTACAACAGTAAGAAAAGAACAAAATTCAAATTTTTTAAACAAATACATACTGCCATCTCAATTTCACAAGAAAACTCATGCCTACCGTCTTATAAAAATGAAATCAGTTATGTTGTCAACTAACAATTATGGTAAAAAAAAAAAAAAAAAACACCTTTATAAGCTATGACTGGCTCTGGCTTGGAACAAAACCTTTTCAGATAGTATAGTCCAACAAATTTATCACATTGTTAACCTTACCTGCTCTAAAAGTTTAAATCATATTATGATTATGTCTGTAAAGATTTAAGAGTATTTCTAATACTTTCAGATGGGGTTGTAAAACGACCTTGAGCTTGAATCAGCATACGTGGAAAAATCCACCAGCATTGAAAACACGATACATGGGATGACAGAGATGAAAAGTAGGCTCGGTTAGTTCACCTTTCTGACACCGGTAGTGCTACGTTGTTGTTGGGTCGGCCATGAAGACTTTCGGCTGCTATTGATTAAATCAGTTAAGCTTGCATAGTCTCCCGTCGCAGCACCGTTGTTAGCTCATTGTGACCACCGACCCGGGAAAATATCTAACAAGTGTGTTTTAAATTGCTTCCGAATAACAGTGCTATATTTTTATTTAAAAAATGGAACACTTCACAACGGGGTAATAACTTCGTGCTCCTAAATATTGTTGGAAGAGGAAAATTATGGTAAATTTTATTTTATACTAGAATACCAACTGTAGGCCTATAGCACAAAAATATAAACGCATTTATAAATTCATCGTTTTACCAAGTTTTACTATAATAACTTCATAGAATTAAAAAAAATATTTTAAATTGAGACACTAGCGAATGTCATAAAACATAACCAAATTATTTGTTGTGTAAAAATTGTCAACGTTGGCACACATGCTACCGGTAGTTCTCGTCGTTGATTTCGTTGGTGTGTTGTCGTGAGTGCAATCTATAAACTGTTGGAACAGTTAACAGTTCGTTAGCTCGAGGGTGCTGCGTTACTGAATTAATAATACATACTAGTGTGCTATTTGAGACCATGAGGGGTGATTGATCACACAACAATCCAATCCATGAGGTAAGCATGTGGGATTCAAACCCACGATATTTTGAGTAATGCACTTCAGGTCTGCGTCAAATCGTTTGAGCCACCGCGCAACGGGTTCGTGGAGGAAACGAGACTGGAGAGGGGCATGGGGGGGTGGGGTAGAGCGCTCGATAAAGGGGCAATTTCTCGTCGCAATCTATGTTCGAATTGTTATTTGATTTTCCTGCAGAAGAAGAAGTCCACAACATGTGTGTATTTATTATTATTGGACGACACGCCCGAAGTGCTTGATTAGGGAAGATAAGTCCCGCAATTTGTACCCCAACCTGCAATGAATCAAGCAAAAGCCACCTGGCCTTGGATAACAGCTCCTCAAACGACCAGATATCCTGACATTTTTTAACAATTTAGATTTAAGTTATTATTTCATGCTCTGATCACGTAACAAGTTGTTTAAATTTTTAAAACATAGTGTGCTATGAAACTAGAAAAGAGTTGAAAATTGAATTTAATCAGTAAAAAGAGGGCATTTGTTGTTCTCTTTCGCTAATAAAACTACAGTGACTTTCAGGATTATCCTCCACTGGACAGGCGGTGGATCATCTCCTGTTACCTATTCCACTAAATAACCGTTCTGTTAACAAATTCACATTTTCATAATACCCTTCTCCAAAACTCTCGTTCGATTTCCTAGGATCTCCCTATCGCTCTCCACCCTTCGTGTTTCCTATGTAGTAGAGATTCTGGGAATTTTACCAAATCGGTATTTATTTAATTTTCTTTAACTTGTCTCAACCCAACCCACTTCCTCTAACACACCTGACACGTTCGCATATACCCTTCTTGAACTTCTTTAAACCCTCCCACCTGCTTCTTATTTGGCATGCTTTTATAGCACCACTATTTCCTTGCCAATATATTGGTCCCAAACATCTCATAGAGTGCGTATGTCAAAGTTGAGGTTTATTCTTGTCTTTATCACACCGTTTACACGTACCCCCACCCCCTTTCCCAAAATTATAACGTATTCAAACTCCCACGTACCTTATCCCCTCCACTCTATCCACCGACCTACCCCAGCCTACCCCAATACAAGTTGATATTCCGTTCCTGACATTTCCTTGTTTCTCCTCGTGAGTTGTTTATTAAATGTTGTTAGAGTAGAAAATATAATTATGGTCGACCCTTGGTGCGATTAGATCAGAGAGATAGATCTTGTCCAGCACTTGACGAGAGAAATCTCTCCCGCGGGAAATAAATCGTCGGAGAATAGTCGCTCGTGTATGAGGCTCTCAAAGATGGAGGCTGTTAGGGCGAATCCCTTCTTTAATCAATGACTACTAGCATGTGACCCGACCACGTGACTTACTTCTGCAGCATCCCTGCGAGCTGGTGTGGAAGTAACACATCAGCTGGACATCTGTGGGCGGATTATTAGCTGTTGTCAACACTTAAAAATAATTATCGTAGGCCTTGCAGAACGTTCATGTAAGTCTTGATTTAATGTGCATGTGTAGGGGGGCAAATGATTTCTTTAAACTGCATTAATGTCAATCCTCGCGTGAGCCTTGTAAGAATACTCGGGACAAAATAAAGTTGTACACTTCTACTTACGTTTTCAATAAATAAGGCACACCCTATTGACAACACACTCTATAACAATATGCTTAGACAAGCGTTTATGCAAATAAGTGTTTATTTTCGTACTTAGTTATTATTTACTCCGGCTTCTCGAGCGCTATTTACAGTCGGGTTGATGGATGAGCGTTTTTGGTTCATTGTCTCATTTTTCTATCCCAAGCACTAAGTAGCTATGTACACGAGTAAACATCCATTGGAAAAACTATAGGCACGAGCACAGTATTTTCTTCAAAACTCGCGAAAGAGTTTCTGTCACATGTTAATAGTTAAAAAGCAGCCTTCATTATCAATGGTTGTCCTGTGCTCCAAGGTCTGGAATTACTATAATTTACTATAGACTCAAGTTTTGATGTGGCAACAGGGCCAGCCAAGTCACGACATGAGCGGTCGAAGTACTTCTTAACGACACGAATACGGTTCGTGTCAGTACATAGAAGCTCGGAACAAAAGACGTATAGGTAGGCTACTTAGTACTTACTACTTAGTAGGCAGTTCGAGTTCAATAGAGAATATATAGTGAATCGATTCACTTTGATGTACTTCCATAGTTCCTTGATATTCCCTGCTATTTCCGCAAATTTCCCCAGAAGCATTGGCGCTAAAATTAATAATATTGCGCGTTTCTGTATTCAACAGTATTGACTGACTTTGCCCTACTCATAACCTAGACTTGTCGTGAACGATATTTATTATGTGTAACCACGCAAGTGTAATAATTAGGCAGAGTTACTAAAATTACAGCTATAGCTACGTGCACAAAATGTGCACATTTTCAATGTTTATGAGAATATATGCAAATGATAAGATCTTAATCTGAAATTACTGAAGCAAAGTTTTGACCTATTGCATTTCATTTTGAATAATCTTACTATCGTGTCTATATCCACAGCACAATGCAAATTGCAAACTCGATTATCGTGTCACGAATGCAACGTTGCCAGATTCAAACATGATTTTAAAACTAGTTGTCTCATAAGAAAAGTTTCTTCCAATCTTTGCACACACGAATATCTTTCTTCCTATAGAAGATAAGTTTCCTGCAACAGTATTCGGATGCAACGTGTCATTACCATTTTTAATTCATTGCACTGCATTTTTCAGTATTGTTTGCCATTAAAACTGCATTTCAAAAGCATTATCGAGAAGTAAATCTCTTTGATAATAGCCACCCACACGACTACTTCAGAACACAGAATCGTGAAAGATCGATTTGTATTAGTAACTTACTGAATTTAATGTACTGAAACACGTAAACCGTGGAGTGATTTTGACAATTGAATCCACCTTTCATACTTTTAATTCAGTTTCGTTTTGCAATATACTATAAGATGGAATTGTATTAATTTGCAGTAGAACCCGGTACCAATAAAACAGCTATGTGAGGAACTTTCAAAGATTGGTATTTTTTCTAATGTGGTAACGCCTAGAACTTGACTGATGAGTTATGATTTAAAAGCAAATGTCAAGGTTACCTAGGATCAAATACAAAATATCAATGCCATTCATTAATTTATTCTATTCATTACATTTTAACAATGACTAAAAATTGTTTGTATTATGTACCTAGCAGCAAGAAGTAATTAAAACAGCAGTTTTATAAACGTTTGCAAAATTTTACGAACAAGTCCGGTATCGTCCATCTTGTTCTGTATATTAACTTAACACTCAAGGTGTAGGCTACGAAGGTAAAGAAAACGTTAAAGGTGTACAAGTTGAACGTGCACAGGAGAGAACAGTATCGTTGCGTGATGTGCAAATCGATTGATAATTTAGGAACGATCATGCAGCTGCTGCCGCCATGTTGATTTGAAAATTATAAGTCTCCGCCTCCTCGGAAGGGAGGTAATACCTTGCGCACCTCGGAGACAGAGGAACACAAACGTAAAAGAATAAATGTAAAAGTGTACAAAGTGCGAATACTAGCGTGCGTGTACTTGGTAAACAGACATATTGAATACTTAATTTATTCGTTTAAAAAAAGTAAGTAGAAACAAAATATAAAATGTAATTTTCATGACAAAATATATTTCTTCCATTGCATTACACATGGGGCTATTGTCAGACGTTTAAACTGATATATTCGCTTCGGTCGCTACGCTCACGACGCTCATCTAATTATGTAGACGAATATGAGTTTCACGCACGCTATTTAAATGCATGTTGGTGGATGAGCGTGTTTGGTGTTTGAGCCATGCTTTACGTCAGGTTGAGTACATTAGTTTCATTGGATGAGCGATAAGCGAGCGAAGCGAAGATTCCATTTCACTACACTGGAGATAAAAATCCGGAATGTTTTTCTTTTTTTTCTTTTTTTTTCTGTTTGTATTTTTGTGTGTTTGTTAACACGATTCCGGCTAAACCAATACTCCAATTGCGATGAAATTTTCTGGAGGCCTTCGAAATCTCTGAACTTAGAACTGCCACGTTTTTGAGCGCAATCGGAAAATTATTTCTCATGAAAAACGAAATTTTACGGGTTTTTCCTTTTTTAAAACAATTCTTTGAATTATAACACCTACATGCTTTATCCTACTGTAATGATTTTTCACGGAACCTTAATTTTATTAAAACATATATTCGCGTTAAATTTGAACGCAATCGAATAATTATTTCTTATGAAAATCGCAATTTTACGATTTTTTTACTTTTTTTAAATTACGATTATTTTTTTTAATATATTTTTTATTTAATTTAATTTAATTTTAAAAAATCTTCGAGTTACTAATGATTTTTTTACCGAACAACAGAAAATCCGCATAACACATGGCAGCTCAATACACCAATTACGCTCATCCAACAACGCGCCTGAAAAAGCGTTTGCGAAGCTTCCTAGTATATTAAAGGGGCTAAAAACCCAAAAAATTATTTTTTACCACGTGATCTATAGCACAATACTACACTTAAATGACCGTTTAAAAAATTGTATCTTGATACTGTGATTTAACACGAATTTTTTAATTTTTTTGATCCAGAAATTGGCGAAAATTGGTGTTTTGGAAAATTTCCTAAATCGGCTTTAACCTGCTTCTTTTTTGGTCCACATAGATACTAGAGCATAGTACCAATCTAAAATGCCCCTTTATAACATCGTGTCTTAAAACTGTGCCCAAATATACCCTCAAACACGCAAAAATATGCATTCCAAAATCACACCCCATCTTGGTAATCAGCATATTTTGACCGAACTACTTGCCCAAATTACAAAACAAAATATAGTGAATTTACAGAAAAAGCTGTCGAGTACGTCAATAATGGCCAATATTTTTTTGGATCAAAATCCTCCAAGGTCACGGGGCATAAAGATCGTCCCCATGTTATTTCTTATGGGAGATTTTTGCCGATGGGACCTAGCTCGAAAAATGTCATGTTTCACAATTTTTTGGGAGGTCATGGTGGCCCCAATAATTTTTCTGTTAATTGCTAAATTCATTACTAGTTAGCCTGAATGAAATATATTTTTTGAGTTTAGCGGTTAAATACCCCTTTAGGAAGAATCGTAAAACATTAAATACCATAGTAATACCAGCCGAAATTATACGGCATTGAATATATTACTTTTCAATAATTATTATTATTTACAATGTATTACATATGACAATTTCACATTATATAAGTTAGATGAGCGTAGCGAGCAAAGCGAAAATTCCATTTCACTACACTGGAGAAAAAAAATCCGGAATGTTTTTTTTTCAATTTTATTTTTTTCCCCTTTTTTGTATTTTTGTCTGTGCCTCATGAGTCATGACTATTGTTGGTGGAGCTTCCCGGTTGGCGGAGATCACTTTACTTGAGTGAAGTCTGATGGTAGGCTGGGCTGATGGCTGGCGTCTCGATATTCAACGTGTATGAAGGAAGGATTATTAAATGCAGATACATTAGGAGGTCATGTTTATTATTGTGAGGCCATGAACACAGTACTGGAAGTGGATGTACGGAACGACGGACAGGAGGGTACAGGAATAGTCAATTAATGTCTCATTATATTTTGTGGATCCGTTGATACAGCGATACAGAAAGCTATATTATGTTAACATGTAGTTACCACTACGACTGAGCGAAGAACACATTAGTGTCTTGACATGTGGAGTAGTGCCTTGGATAATAGGTACTTGTAAATTCTAGAACTTAGGAAGTTTGGTGTACTATACAATGTATATCTCTAAATTTTCACGGTTTTCTACGAAAATACTAGGACAAGTATACCATTTCGTTTAAGCCATTAATTATTGAATAGAGAGACAAGTTGCTTCACAAATGTGAGAAAAATTGATACTTGTGGAGTTGAAGGATGAAATACGATAGATAAACACTACGAAGAATATATTAGGAACATAATACAACCATGGAAACACCTCATTCATTTGTGATTGATAATAATTTTGTATAAACAGTAGTTTGCTACACATATTAATTTTAAAATCCTTTTGTACGGTATGTTATATATTGGAGAACCAAACCTTATCCTCATGAGTATGCTATTAATTTAGTGCGGTTGTTATATCACTTGTGAGAATCCAATGAGCATTGGTTAGTGATGGCTATAGAGGATTTGCATTCTGTTAATGAAATATTTAAATATACAATGGCTAGTACATAAAATTCAAATTACGACGACGGAGACGGAAGAATAGCAATTCATTTCAATTATTTATTTTCATTGATCAGCGATCAGAAAGCTTATATATTAACTGTGTACCATACCCTCGAGAACATTATGTCTTGACCGTGGTAGTGGCTCTTGTATAATATGGATTGTACATTCTAAGAACTTAGAAAGTATGTCTACTATACTACAATGTATATCTCTAATTTTACGTTTTTCTACGAACATATACTCTACATATTATTACCATTTCGTTTAAAATGCACATGTAGTTATTCAAATAGAAGACAAATTCTCTCCAAAATGTGAGACAAAAATTTATACCGTTAGATGGAAGTTGAAGGATGAAAATTACGATAGATGAAACACTCGAAATATATTATGAACATTAACAACCATGGAACCCCCCATTCATCTATATGATAATAATTTTGTATAACAGATATTGCTCAAACTAATTTAATTTTTAGAAATTTCCTATTTTTACGTATTTATATATTGGAGAACCAACCATTATTTCTGGTATGCTTTAAATTTATGGGGTTGTTTATATCCTTGTCAGAACATCCAATGAGCCATTTGTTAGTGATGCATATAGAAGAGATTTGCTCCCTGTAAATGAAATATTAATTAACAATGGCAGTACATAAATTAATTCAAATTCAATGGAAAATGTAGAAGATACAAAATCGGTTTCATATCAATGCGATTATATCGTTCAGGCCGCAGCGTTTAAAATATGGTTCCCTCAAACATTTCATCAAAATCGAAGTAAGCGTCTGTCCGACGTATAGAGCATGGCAACACAGAAAACTGGAACGAAAACTGTAAAAATTATCAGAAAAGTGCGATTGGTTTCTTGGATTACAGTTAAAAACGTGGCAAGTTTTCAGCTTTCATAGCTAGTTTAGTTTCTTGAAAAATTCATCAAGAAGGAGCAGCTGTTTGTCCAGTAGAAAGCAAACATACACAGAAAAACAAACGCCAGGATATTTTTCTTTGGATTGTCAAATTGATGTTTGCGCTTCATTCACTATATACACTCACCCAAACACGGTTATCCGATTGGAAATAAGTGAGTTTTAATTTAACGTTTTTTGAAGTGTGTTTGGAATGTCTTGGTCTCTTTTTCACCCAAAACACGATTATCCGATTGGAAATAACTGAGTTTTAATTTAATGTTTTGAAGTCGGTTTGGAATGTTTTTTTATAGACTCGTTCCCAGTTTAGAATGACACAGGAAGCGGAAATACAATTGCATTCATGCCCAAAATAACTAATTTGGCTCCTGTTTTATAATATTTCATAATCAAAAACTATTGTTCTATGGCTTGTTAATAATTTTCTTTCATCAGGGAGTAAAAATAAATCAAAATTAATGGCTAATAAGTTAGTTTTAAAAGTTGATTTTTGTTCTATTGTTGGTATTGATAATTTAAATTTGCCAACGTCGATGCAAGTGTTTTGTGAACATATATTTCCGTAAGTAAAGTGTCACAATTCTTACACGACTGCTTTAATCTTCTAGTTCATCGTAAGTATTTAACATGCGTTTTAGGCAAATTGCTGTTCGCTCGCCCAATGACACCCCAAGTGTTTGAAATTTTGAACATATATCACAAATGTGGAACTATAGGGCTCTACAGTAACGCATTTCCAAATTTTGTTTTAAAATAATTTATAAAAAATAAATAAGTTTTCACAAATTTTGATTTTGTTAAAAACTCCAAAATTGACCATATTCGTGATTTTTTTTCTGGGTGATTATGTCCAAATTTTGAAAATCTATGACCACAGGGCTGTCTATGTATGTTTTATTGACAACTTTGCAAAGTTTCATATACGTCGGATGCATCTTGGCCGAGCGAATAGCTATTTGCTAACAGGCAAATGTGTCCCATTCCCTCTTAAAACAGTTTTAATCCACATTTGAAAGCAGTTTTAATATTGAACATTGATAGTTTTAAGAGAACTGTCATATGATGTTATTTCCTAACCAGTGGCCACAGTGCGAAGACGACAGTGCTGCGATCACTCGGCGGTGGCATTCTTAACTGAAACCAACTCTAACTTAGACACAAAACTGTACAACAATGGTTTACTGATGTTTTAATCCCCGCTCTTACACATAAATTCCCTTTGCACAATTTGACAGGTATTGAACCACTGATGCCTTGACAGATCTGTGCATTGGCTAAGCGGGCTTACGAATAAAAAAACTATAGTGAAATGTTGATTTGAATGTTTCAGATTATTGTGTAGTATCCTAGATCTTTGATGTCGTATCCACAACAAGGGCAGACTGGCTATACACAATGCCCCGGGTGTCAGGGGAGTCGGGCTGCACAATGCACCAGCAGCCAACCAGGGCAGCCCGGCTATACCGGTTCCCAGCAGCCAGGGTTCTACCAACAGTTCGGCCCCAGCTTCCCGTCTTCAGGACCTCCCTACGGTCAGCAAATGGGCTACGATCCAATATCCCAACAACCGGGGCCTACCGGAGGTAAGGATGCTGTACTGTACAACAGTCATTTCAAACTTTTAAAGCGCAAAATGTTCACATATATATGATATAGGCCTAATATGTAGATGATATACCTTCGGCTTCACGGCTTGTAAATTATTGGATGAGCGTAGCGAGCGAAGCGAAGATTCCATTTCACTACACTGGAGAAAAAAATCCGGGATGTTTTTTTCTTCTTTTTTGTATTTTTGTGTGTCTGTTAACACGATTCCGGCTAAACCGATACTCTAATTGCGATGAAATTTTGTGGAGGCCTTTGAAATCTCTGAACTTAGAACTGCCACGTTTTTGAGCGCAAGCGAAAAATTATTTCTCGTTCAATTTTACGATTTTTTTTTATTTTTAATAAATTTCTTCGACTTAACACCTACATGCTTTGTCCGATTGTGATGATTTTTTCACAGAACCTTTATTTTACTAATTAATATATTCGTGTGAAATTTGAGCGTAATCTAGAAATTATTTCTCATGAAAATCGCAATTTTACGCTTTTTTTCGTTTAAAAAAATTACGCTCATCCAACAACGCGCCAGAAAAAGCGTTTGCGAAGCTTCCTAGTATAAATTAATACTGGTGTCATCGGGGCCTCTTTCATCACCATAAAACATGCACTCCCATGTATAGCCAAGTTCGCGAAATAATACTTCGTTACGTTTGCATAGTGTTGGTGAAAAAGGCACCGGAAATAGATTGCCCATAACAATTATTTACTTCAAAATTTCGGAAACGCTCAGGTACAATCAGTTTTACAGTGCATTACCATTGGCACCTAGATAGCCATTAGTAAATTTATAACTAGGAAAACGCTTAAGTCCCGCCGCGTTGTTGGATGAGCGTAATTGGTGCATTGAGCTGCCATGTGTCATGCGGATTTTCTGTTGTTCTGTGAAAAAATTATTAATTAGTCGAAGATTTTTTCAAATAAATGAAATTAAATAAAAAATTAACTATTAATCGTAATTTTTAAAAAAGAAAAAAAATCGTAAAAATGCAATTTTCATAAGAAATAGTTATTCGATTGCGCCCAAATTTTACACAAATATATAAATTCATAAAATTAAGGTTCGGTGAAAAAATCATTACAATAGGATAAAGCATGTAGGTGTTATAAGTCAAAGAATTATTTAAAAAAAGAAAAAACCCGTAAAATTTCGATTTTCATGAGAAATAATTTTTCGATTACGCTCAAATTTCACACGAATATCTTAATTCATAAAATAAAGGTTCTGTGAAAAAATCATTACAATCGGATAAAGCATGTAGGAGTTATAAGTCGAAGAATTTTTTTAAAATTCGAAAAAATCGTAAAAATGCGTTTTTTATGAGAAAAAAATTCCCGATTGCGCTCAAAAACGTGGCAGTTCTAAGTTCAGAGATTTCGAAGGCCTCCATAAAATTTCATCACAATCGGAGTATCGGTTTAGCCGGAATCGTGTTAACAGACACACAAAAATACAAAAAAAAGAAAGAAAAAAAAACATTCCGGATTTTTTTCTCCAGTGTAGTGAAATGGAATCTTCGCTTCGCTCGCTACGCTCATCCAATTATGTCTTATATTTTATAAATGCCAACTATAATATGCACACGACTTTAAACGTGTTTAAACATAATTAGCTATGCCTAATTATATTTACAATAACATTTCAAAAAATTATCAGTTTAATTGAATTAAAAATCGAATGGCACCTAAGCACATTTTAGTTTTTCAGAGTTCAAAGTTAGTTGTGTGAATGAACATGTAACCTATCGTTAGTTGGACATATTAGTAAAATCACCGTTTAATGAGTATTAAGCTATTGTAGGCTACCATCACATAGCCTGAGATAGCTCATGCGTAACGCGCGAGACTCTGATTCTAGGAGGACGTCGTGTCGACACCCGCTACTGAAAATCCCGACTTAAAGATTTTTCGGTGTTTTCTCCGTCTTTAATGCGATTGCCATGGATTTAATCTTGTTAAACAGGCCTTGGATATTCCCTTCACAACTACCCTAAAACCCTAATATCTATTTAAACGTCTCAAGATGGGCATGATTTGTCCCTGGACAGTGGTTTCGTACGAGAAACTCAAAATGTATATGCTCATATACAAATACCCACTAAAATTTCGAAATTTAGCATCGACCCTTGTATACAGAAATTAACTAACGAAAGAGTCAAATAATAACAACAATCAGAACTATTTAACTGGCTTTGTGTTTAAGATTGGATAATATAATAGATGTTTTGTTTCCCATCAAACGAAATAAGTGTAACGTACCTCTGTTTGTTGCAGATGTGTGGATGAGTATGCAACGAGTCTCCAGCGTGCCTCCCGGACTAGAATTCCTTACTACGATTGACCAGCTCTTAGTACATCAAAAGATTGAGTTGTGGCAAGGTAATTTGTTTAAATATTATATGTATGTATGTATTTATTTAAGATCTATCCTATTCAGTTATGCACACTTGTCTCTCCCATTCTTACGATTTTCTCCAAATCTCCCGACCGATCGCACTCTGTATATTTTTGTTTTACCCATTCCTCTCTTGCTCAATCCTGCCTTAATTCTGAATAACATACCGCGTTACATCCTGCCAATAACTATCAGGTACTGCAGGGCTTTCCTTAATAAGCCAGAATGTGTACTAATAATATCAATTCAATATCTACCTAATGAGAGTACATAATTATATACCGATGACGTCTCGAATTATCAATATTATGCCCATCACATTAATAATACTATTTACATTTATTTTCAATGTCTTCTTGTCTGTGAATCTGGATTATTTTGTTATCTTTGAGTTTATGGAGAAAGTGATAGTGAAGCTAGTGAGACTGCAATACTATAATATACACAAAGTTCATTTTACTTTTTCTCTGCTGAATTTAACGAAATTTCTTTACACCTCGTGTGAAAGGCATGGCTGACTTTATGGGTATAGCTATGTATTGTAGTAGCTATGTTGTCATTTATTCAGCTTGTCTTATGATAAAAGCATAAGTTGATATCTTTTAAGATTGTTTGTTTGTTCTATGGCAGCACTTATGAGATGTGACACGAAGAACAAATATACGATAATAAACGGTTTGGGCAAGAAAGTGTTCTATGCTATCGAAGACAGCGGCTGCTGCGACCGAAATTGCTGTGGACTAAGCCGGCCATTCGACATGAAAATCATGGATAGCACCCAAACCGAATTGATTCACCTTCACCGCCCCCTCGCCTGTGATTCGTGTTGCTTTCCGTGCTGTTTACAGGTAAGACTTGGCGTTGAATGTGTTGACCATGCCATGCTTAAGTACTGGCAGCTCTTTCATTCACCGTGGTTATCAAAGCTGACCACCAACTATAATAGATATATATCATATCATCATATATATTATAGATGAATTGTAGTACATTCATGCATGATGGTTAGCAACCATGCCACTTTTTGGATGAGCGTAGCGAGCGAAGCGAGCGAAGCGAAGATTCCATTTCACTACACTGGAGAAAAAAATCCGGAATGTTTTTTTTTCTTCTTTCTTTCTTTCTTTCTTTCTGTATTTTTGTGTGTCTGTTAACACGATTCCGGCTAAACCGATACTCCGATTGCAATGAAATTTCATGGAGGCCTTCGAAATCTCTGAACTTAGAACTGCCACGTTTTTGAGCGCAATCGGGAAATTTTTTCTCATAAAAAACGCAATTTTACGATTTTTTTCGATTTTTAAAAACTTTCTTCGACTCATAACACCTACATGCTTTATCCGATTGTAATGATTTTTTCGCAGAACCTTAATTTCATGAATTAAGATATTCGTGCGAAATTTGAGCGTAATCGAAAAATTATTTCTCATGAAAATCGAAATTTTACGGGTTTTTTCTTTTTTAAACAATTCTTTGACTTATTACACCTACATGCTTTATCCTATTGTAATTATTTTTTCACAGAACCTTAATTTTATGAATTAATATATTCGTGTTAAATTTGAGCGCAATCTAATATTTATTTCTTATGAAAATTGCAATTTTACGATTTTTTTCTTTTTTTAAAATTACGATTAATTAAAAAAATTAAGTTATTTTTTTATTTAATTTAATTTAATTAAAAAAAAATCTTCGACTAAGTAATGATTTTTTCACAGAACAACAGAAAATCCGCGTAACACATGGCAGCTCAATGCACCAATTACGCTCATCCAACAACGCGGCGGGACTTAAGCGTTTTTGCGGTGTCTGGAAGTTTTAGTTTATTTGGTTAAATAAATAAACAAATTCGTATTTAGAGTCTACCCACTCAGTCATATAACTGATTTTCAGTGGGGGACAGTAAACCAAAGCGACCAAGCCAACCCTGTAGGCCGCGACGCAATCGACGATAATAGTAATAGTCATAATGCACTACTCTAGCCTAGGGGCTATGAAGAAGTGGTGCCAATGCTGGTCAGAACCAGCCACGGGTAGGGGAGGAAAGGGGGGTTCTCACGTCGTGGTCGTCATCGTCTTTGTCATCGTTCGTGGTGTCATTGATGTCGTCATCGTCGTCGGGGAGATCGTAAATGGAATGGGTCAAGGTACCCGACGACGATTGCTAGAGCTCGCCTCTAGTTTGTAGCTGATGTTTGCGAGATGAACTTTTTTTTTTAAATAAATCAAAGATATAAAATCATAAAATGCATAATTTTATTGAGTATCTGATTATTATAAAGTAAATTAAAAGGGAAAAAGAAACATATTGGCAGTTGGCAGATAGGTATTCGCTCCGCCAGGAAACATCCGTCATATATTAAAACAATCTTGCTATCAGCCAGAAAAAAATCACAGATTATGTCGATTTTCGACTTTTTAACAAAATCGAAAGTTCAAAATCGTAAAATTATATTTATGTTTTAAAACTTTTTAACAACTGTGTATTTTCAGACAACTGTGATGTCAGTCAAGCGCACAGAGCGAACACGGTTTTGCCTAAAACGCATATTATATATTCTTAAGGCTATTGTACCGCCTCTGGTCGATAATTTGAAAGTCGAAGAAACATGCCTGAAAAGTTTGCTGAATGAAAGAAGGCCTTTAAAATAACAGGAAAAAATGTGAATTTTTTTGGGCGGGACATAACCTCACTTTTGGAAATTATATTTAGATTTTTGGACAAAAGTGTGATATACAAGACTCGTTCAAAATTAAGTTTTGAGAATCGGTTTTCTGGACATAGTTTCTAAACACCTTTAGCTACAACTTGACTATAGCTAAAATAGTTTTCTGAAAATAACAGTTGGTGTACGAATTTTTTTGTCAAACGGTACAAAACTCGTATTTGTACCGTTTGACAAAAAAAAATTCGTACACCAACAACCAACAAAAGATGTTGTAATTGAAAGAGGTAGTTAGCTAATAACTATAAATTTTCATGTACAGAAAATCGTGGTTTCGGCTCCACCTGGCACGGTCGTCGGCTCCATTGAGCAACAATGGAGCATCCGCAAACCACAGTTTCTAATCAAGAACGCTGCTGGGGACACGGTGCTCAGGATATGGGGTCCGTCATGTACATATAGAAAGTGTGGTGACATTGCCGAGTTGCAGGTAACAGTATTCAGTTGATGATTCTGATCGTATTCAAGCTCTCTAGATTTGAGATGATAGTGCACGAAATATGACCAATTTTTTTAAGCTCTTATATTTATTGATCTCTAACAACAGGTATTAACCCACAAGTGTTGGGCAGCTAAAACTAAACAATTCAAAATACAATTCAAAACAATGCAAATACGTTATGCAAATCATTAAATACATGAACAAGTACTATAAAATTAAAATTTTACAACAAATAGAGCAAAAAAAAACTTGATAAAC
Source organism: Sweltsa coloradensis (assembly GCA_024449915.1). Classification (NCBI taxonomy): domain Eukaryota; kingdom Metazoa; phylum Arthropoda; class Insecta; order Plecoptera; family Chloroperlidae; genus Sweltsa; species Sweltsa coloradensis. The sequence goes on from JAMZAV010000162.1 coordinate 321,032, forward strand.
AAAAGCATAATTTTTTTAACGGCTGAATGCCCAAGATAAGTGACAGAAAAAAAATGAGGTTATAAAATACAAAACTGGTGAAAAGGTGATAAGGTCACACTCACCCTCAGTAATTGTCAGACTTAACTATCTAGCTTTGACCTGGGAAGTGAAAACTTCCAACACAAGCGTGTATTGAATATAAATGAAAATCGGTTATATTTTATTGACAAATACCGATGGAGAGTGACATAAATCTAAGACTGAGGTATGTTCGCCGTATTGGATTACAATAAATTGAGTTTATTGTTTTCAGGTCATGTCTAAAGATGGAAAAACCATATTAGGAAAAATTTCTAAGCAATGGTCAGGCTTGTTGCAAGACATCTTCACAAACGCAGATTATTTTGGAGTAACCTTTCCAGTGGACCTGGATGTTCCGATAAAAGCAGTCCTACTGGGAGCTTGCTTCCTCATAGTGAGTATTACGGAACACTTATTGTGTCGTAACTGGTGGCTACCCTATACCAACCATCATTACCATGCATTCTCAATGTTATTGATTGAGCTAGGGTTCTGCGGATGCAGTTCATGCTCGCGTTGAAGGTAAACACAACTACACATGCCGCAACCAATTTATAACCCGCTGTGTTTAGTCGGAATAAGCAGACAATAATTACTTATTATTATTATTATTATTGTTAAAATTACATGGGCCAAGGTGTAATATGAAAAAGTAAGGAATTTCAAACAAAAGGTAACACATTTTAAAGGCAATGTTTAACAAAATATTGGGTTGCTTTGATTAATAACAGTTGAATTTATTAAAACCGACGAATATGGGTAATAAATTTAAATTATTGTATCAGTTTCAATGTGTATTAATACCAATATTGCTAGTTCATTCGCGGAAAAGTTGCCTTTAATTAATGTTAAACATTGCTCACGTTTTAAGATTTTATACGGAGTGAATTTTCGTACGTTGGAAGTTGATAGCTTATGTGAGCAGATCCAAATTAAGAGATTTCAAAAGTTCTTTGAACATGTCGTTAAGACCGGGGTAACTGTTTGTTCATTATAGGGCGAACAGAAGTCAAAACTTGGAAAGCAATAGTTGTTTAATATTATCTGCCTTAGCATTAATATTCATAGTGTTGTATTGATTTATTTCAGGATGCTATGTTCTTTGAAAACGGGCCGGGTATTACCAGTATCACCGGTATTCTAGAATATATATTGGAATGAAAACAAGGTAAGTTGGCTTGTGAACGTACCTATAGTACTTGTAGTAACACATATCATTTCCAATTCAGATTCTTCTTTTTCACACCTTAATTCAAGTTAAAATGTCAAGAAATTATTTTCATAGACGAACCAAAGTGTTGTGGTCGACTCTCATTCGGAAGTCGTCGCTTCGATGCCAGCTACCGGCAATTCCTGACTGATAACGTTCCAAGGCTTTCCTCAGTCAAAAGGTGAATGCAATGTTTGAGTATAGGGGACCTTCACATTTCCTAAAAAATATTCACAACAAGTGTGAACTCGGATAAAATACACGCAATGATGGGCGCTAACATTTAAGACATATCCTTCGCTATAAGTACTCTTTATAATGTGTAAACATTGAACAGCCAGACAATGTTTATCCTGCTCAAAGTGATCAAATTTCAACCGCACACCTTGTCTTCTCGCATACTAAAATATTGTTTTTATCGGTGTCCCCAACACTTGGTGTATTACACGATCAATGAATAAGCAATGGTGCTCTGCCGTGGGACTGGCAGCTAGTAGTATTTGTTATGCAAATATCTAAACTAGGAAGCTTCGCAAACGCTTTTTCAGGCGCGTTGCTGGATGAGCGTAACATGGTGCATTGAGCTGCCATGTGTTATGTGGATTTTCTGTTGTTCTGTGAAAAAATCATTACTTAGTCGAAATTTTTTTTATTTAAATTAAATAAAAAATTAACTTAAATTTTAAAAATTTAAATTAATCGTAATTTAAAAAAGAAAAAAATCGTAAAATTGCAATTTTCATAAGAAATAATTATTCGATTGCGCTCAAATTTAACACGAATATATTAATTCATAAAATTAAGGTTCTGTGAAAAACTCATTACAATAGGATAAAGCATGTAGGTGTTATAAATCAACGAACTGTTTTAAAAAAGAAAAAAACCGTAAAATTTTGATATTCATGAGAAATAATTTTTCGATTGCGCTCAAAACGTGGCAGTTCTAAGTTCAAAGATTTCGAAGGCCTCCAGAAAATTTCATCGCAATTGGAGTATCGGTTTAGCCGGAATCGTGTTAACAGACTCACAAAAATACAAAAAAAAAAAACATTTTTGATTTTTTCTCCAGTATAGTGAAATGGAATCTTCGCTTCGCTCGCTACGGTCATCCAATCAGGGAAGAAAGAAGATGTAATAAGTAAACCTCGATTATACTTATAAGAAAATTATCAAGTAGAGTAGCAAGGATTCAAACAAGATTCTTCATCACGTTTTACTTTAATGCAGATTTTTCTCTCTACATCACTTACAACAGTAGTGGGCGATTGGCACAAATGTAAACAGGTGGGTGCAGGTGCAGAATTACTTAATAACATATTTTGTCAAAGACATTTTACTAGGAAAACGCTTAAGTCCCGCCGCGTTGTTGGATGAGCGTAATTGGTGCATAGAGCTGCCATGTGTTATGCGGATTTTCTGTTGTTCTGTGAAAAAATCATTACTAAGTTGAAGATTTTTTTTAAATTAAATTAAATTAAATGAAACTAAAAATTAACTTAATTTTTTTTTAATTAATCGTAATTTTAAAAAAAGGAAAAAATCGTAATATTGAAATTTTCATAAGAAATAATTATTCGATTGCATACAAATTCTACACGAATATATTAATTCATAAAATTAAGGTTCTGTGAAAAAATCATTACAATCGGATAAAGCATGTAGGTGTTATAAGTCGAAGAATGTTTTAAAAAATCAAAAAAATCGTAAAATTGTGATTTTCATGTAAAATAATTTTTTCGATTGTGCTCAAATTTTCACACGAATATTCATGAAATAAAGGTACTGTGAAAAATCATTACAATCGGATAAAGCATGTGGTGTTATAAGTCGAAGGAATTTTTTTTAAATAAAAAAAAAATCGTAAATTGCGTGTTTCATGAGAAATAATTTTTCGATTACGCTCAAAAACGTGGCAGTTCTTAGTTCAGAGATTTCGAAGGTCTCCGAAAAATTTCATCGCAATAGGAGTATCGGTTTAGCCGGAATCGTGTTAACAGACACACAAAAATACAAACAGGAAAAAAAAGAAAAAAAGAAAATCATTCCGGATTTTTTTCTCCAGTGTAGTGAAATGGAATCTTCGCTTCGCTCGCTACGCTCATCCAATCAAATGCCACAAGGAACCCTCTAGAACAAACTTTTCGACTGCATTGTTAGACTTTTAGGCCTACATAAATACACATCAAAAAGAGTATTTCTAGAAGTTGAATCATTCTGTGCTGTGCACATCAAGAGTGCCTCATGATCTGTTCTTGGCCCGACATTATTCAATAGATTAAGAATTAAGAAGTAACATAACTTAAAAATGATGAAGAAGAAATAATCATTTAATAGCTGCACTGAAAACTTTTTGTATAATGACGAACCGTTGACAGTAATTCAATAATAATCAGTCAACACTTTTTCATCACTTTCTCTCTCTCTCTCTCTCTCTCTCTCTCAATCCTGCCTATAATAAAGTCCTTAATCAATCAATCTCTCTCTCACACACACACACCCTCCTACCTTAACACCGCTTTCTGCACGCGTATATACACACACACTTGCATGAACACTATATGCTTTATTGTATAGAGATATTTTCCATTAACCATGTAACCATTACATTTAGTAAGTAGTTATATCAATGTGATCTAGGTTATTTTCTACAACCTTAAGCACTTGTTAAAAACATAAATACTCAACAATAAAATATAAATATTTGGAAGGTAATCCCTTCTCGATATCTTTAATAGTAGCAACGAATAATACATGCCTGTAACGCATGATCTTAACAAACGGTTTAGAAATTCTTATATTGCACCCCAAAAATATCTTAAGTAGTCAGTATTATTTTATATATATTAGTATATTAGTATTATATTATATATATTAGTGTAATTTATATATAAAGAGATTAAGAAGGTTTCCTAAAAAAATTATCGATCTCGAAAAAGCCGTTAGTCCGGTAGAGAGCGAAGAAACACAGAAAAATCGAACGAAAATTCGACAACAAATCGTACAAATAAGAAAGAATTCTTTGAATACACTAAACACCACAGCAGGTCTAAGTTTAGAGATTTCAAAGGTTCTCTAAAAATTTCATGAAGATGGGAATATCATTTGTCGGTACACAGCGAACATCCAAAAATTGGAAAGCTAAAATGTAATTTTACCTGCCACAGCTCGCGATTAATAGTACTGTATTGATTTATTTCAGGACACCATATTCTTTGAAGACGTGCCGGGTATTTGCGGTATTTGCTATATTTGCGGTACTGCCGGTATTTTAAAATATATAATGGAATGAAAGCAAGGTAAGTGTGCTTTGCCACGTGATCATGTATTGATACGAAAATTAAAATTATCGATTCAGATATTTACTGCATTACATTCCCTAGGCAATTAACCAGACAGAATTCAATTCAAAAATTAAATTTCAAGTACATTTTATACGCCAAAAAACCGATAGGGTCGTATATGTTGAAAATGAGACTCTTACTCGTGGGTCGCTGTTTCGATATCAGCCACCAGCAATCCTGACAGAAAGTTTGTACAAGGTGTCCTCGTGTCTGTCTGAGGCGAATGCTGGGATTGGTTCATGTAACCTCCAAACTACAACGGTGGACAGGAATAAAAAAGACCGTGATTCTGAGTGCGATTTTTGAGAAAACATTTATGTCTAGTCTGACGGTCGTTTGCCCGCAGCCAAGCGCACGCGACTGCTAGTAGGCGATGATAAGTCGACCCTGTTTACTCCTTCCCGAGTTGGAGGGTTTTCAGCTATCTGCACACGCCGTCCCGATAGATTTACAATCTTGAAACTCGGTATATGACCTGATATGTAGTCCACGACATACCAAAAAAAAAAAAATCAGGCCGATCCGATAACCCGTTCTGTGTTTAAAAAGTGCGTAAAAATCAACGAAAACCATCCGGCTGGCTGGGTGGGTGGCTGGGGATTCTGACAGAGAGGAATAAGAGCCTACAGAGAAAACGGTACTTCTTAGAACTATGAAACTTGCACCACACTTAGATGTACCTCAAACTCATATACTTCCGCCAAGAAACAAGCTATATTCCACCCCCAACACCCCCTAAATCATCCCCTAAAATTGCAATAATTCATAGCTCTAACCCAAAATTGAATTTTTATTCAAATTAGTTAATAAAATTATATTCTTATGTTTTTTTAACCCAATCGGCCTATTCTCATTATATAAACCAGATTTTGTCAACCCCCATCCCTAATAGTTTATATTACCTTGATTTCCAGCATTCACCATGAAGGCACCTAATGAGTTATCATCATGAAAATTTGGCATGATGGTACATAATAATATGAAAAATAGTCCGCCGAGAGGCAAGAGATATTCCACCACCAAAACCCCCTAAATCATCCCTTATGATTGGATTAATTCATAGCTCCTCTAACCTAAAATTGATTTTTTATTCAAATTAGTTATTCAAATGTTTTAATGTGTTTTAACCCAATCGGCCTATTTTCATTTCCTAAACCACATTTTTTCAACCACCATCCCTAATAGCTTATATTATTTTTGGCTTGATTTCCAGCATTCACCATGAAGGCACCGAATGAGTTATTAGCATGAAATTTGGCATGATGGTACATAATAATATAAAAACTAATAATCCGCCGGGAGGCAAGCGATATTTCACCCCCACTGTTCCCTACCACCCTTAACTTTGGGAAAAACGTTAGGTCATAAAATTAATGGTCAATGTGTTATAGTCCTGTAAGCAAATCATTCACACAAAAACCCAAAACGACATTAACCATAGGAAATTTAATAAAAACATTGTATATTGCCTACTACAGATTGTAAACAAAAACAAAAGATCATATCCACCTTTTCACGTATTTCAAGTATTTCACGCCTTTATATGAAACAAACAACAAAAAGATGTGATATCCCCCCCCAAATACAAAAATTTGTAAAAAAAAAAAAAAAAACGTTTGCCAAGCTCTCCTTCAAAAGTCTTTGGCTGTGCATGCTGTGAGATATAGAAATTGAACCAAGCATTTCATTCTATCTCCCTAGTTTCGCATTGAAAAGAAGTAATATCCTTTCGCCTGTTGACGAGTTTCAAGTAAAAAAAGTAAAAAAGTTTAAACTCATAATCATAAAAAAAAATACTTGGCCATTGAATTTGGTTTATTACGAGAACTCTAAAAAGTCAATGGCCAAGTAATTTTTTATGATTTTGAGTTTAAAATTTTTACTTTTTTACCACGAAAATGGTTGGCTTGGCGCTCGTTAACAGGCGAAATGATCTTACTTCTTTTCAATGCGAAACTAGGGAGAAAGAATGAAAAGCTTGGCTCAACTTCTATATCTCACAGCATTCACAGCCGAAGACTTTTGAAGGAGAGCTTGGCTGCCTTTTTTTTTTTTTTTTTTACAAATTTTTGTATTTTGGGGGTAATCCTGTCAAATAAGATCGTATATTGACGTTTGGAGGAAAAAATTGCGATGTCGCTGAATTTTTGCAGAGACTTTCCTTATATAATACTAATCAACATACTAAAACTCCCCTACAATCGGACTAGAGCTTCGGCCGCCATATTGGAAAATGGCGGCCAAAAGGTGTTTGTTATCGAATATCTCCAAATTGGTTTGAGATAGACAAAATATCTCAATAGCAAAAATATTCCCCATTTAATTCCCTACAAAACAGGTGTCATCTATAGTTTGGCAGGGGCAACGGTTACGTCACAAATTCGTGGTTTATATGTTGCTCATTGGAGTACCAGCTTATTTCCAAATTTTCACGCCCAGCATCAAACAATGCCCGGTAAATCCGTGAGAAATCGATTTAAATACAAAAAAACTTTTGTACGGGGTTCATGAAAGCTTCCATTAGTATTTAAAAAAATCAGTTCTGCGAAATCGAATTTTGCATTTACCTGGAATTTGGTTTTACCATTGTTGGCATTTCCAAAAAATGCCATATTTTACTGTCCATTATTAAGCACTAAATAGCATTGGAGGAAAAATTCTTGCTACGCACATTGAAATGACTCAAATAATGATCCGATTACAACCAAAGTTTAATTCAATATGGCTGCTAATTCCTAATATCCACAACATCAAAGTGAATTATGTAACAAAAAGAGTGTAAAAACAGCACGAAAACAGTATTCATATTGTGAATATAAGGAATTAGCAGCCATATTGGATTTAAACTTTGGTTAAAATCGGATCATTATTTAAGTCATTTCAATGTGCGTAGAAAGAATTTTTCCTCAAATGCTATTTAGTGCTTAATGGACAGTCAAATATGTCATTTTTAAGGAAATGCCAACAATGGAAAAACCCAAATTCCGGGTAAATGCAAAATCCGATTTCGCAGAACTGATTTTTTTTAAAATACTAATGGAAGCTTTCATGAACCCCGTACAAAAGTCCTGTTATATTTAAATCGATTTCTTACGGATTTACCGAGCATTGTTTGATGCTGGGCGTGAAAATTAGAAAATCAGCTGGTACTCCAATAAGCAACATATAAACCACGGTTTTGTGACATAACGTTTGCCCCTAACAAAACTATAGAAGACACCTTTTTTGTAGGGGATTGAATAGGGAATATTTTGCCATCGCGACATTTTGTCTGATCTCAAACCAATTTGGAGATATTCGATAACAAACACATTTTGGCCGCCATTTTCCAATATGGCGGCCGAAGCTCCAGTCTGATTGTAGGGGAGTTTTAGTATGTTGATAAGTATCATTTAAGGAAGGTCTCTGCAAAAATTCAGCGACATCGCAATTTTTTCCTCCAAAAATTCTTATTTGACAGGATTAGGGGGGGGAGGTCCTATATACATAGCAACGTTGCGTACGAAATAGCTTGTCAGCTGTTTGTCGGTTTTCATCGTAGACGGGTGTAAGAAGGAGGACACGTTCGACGGACATGACTGGAGAAGAGTCGAACACGTTCGGCATTTGTCATTCCACTTTTAGCGGGACGAAGATAAATGATGGTGCTGAAATATTTTTAAACAAATTTTGTTTTCTTTCTCTAATCAACATAGAAGACTGTTCAACAGTATCTTTTCGATAGATTTAATTTCCATAGTCATATTGATCATTCTTGTCGTTTTATAAAACTAGGAAGCTTCGCAAACGTTTTTTTCAGGTGCGTTGTTGGATGAGCGTATGTGTTTTTTTTAAACGAAAAAAGCGTAAAACTACGATTTTGATGAGAAATTATTTTTCGATTGCGCTCAAATTTCACACAAATATATAAATTCATAAAATTAAGATTCTGTGAAAATATCATTACAATCGGAAAAAAACTAGGTGTTATAAGTCGAACAAATTGTTTTTTAAAACGAAAAGAGCGTAAAATTGCGATTTTCATGAGAAATTATTTTTTGATCGCGCTCAAATTTCACAACAATATATTAATTCACAAAATTAAGGTTCTGTGAAAAAATCATCATAATCGGATAAAGCATGTAGGTGTTTTAAGTCGAAGAATGTTTAAAAATAAAAAAAATTATAAAATTGCGATTTTCTCATAAGAAATAATTTTTCGATTGCGCTCAAATTTCACACGAATATATTAATTCATAAAATTAAGGTTCTGTGAAAAATTCATTACAATCGGATAAAGAATGTAGGTGTTTATAAGTCTAAGAATTTTTTTAAAAATCGAAAAAAATCGTAAAAATGCAATTTTAATAAGAAATAATTTTTTGATTGCGCTCAAAAACGTGTCAGTTCTAAGTTTAGAGATTTCGAAAGCCTCCAGAAAATTTCATTTCAATTGGAGTATTGGTTTTGCCGGAATCGTGTTAACAAACACACAAAAATACAAACAGAAAAAATAAGAAAAACGAAAAAAAATCGTAAAATTGCGATTTTCATGAGAAATAATCTTTCGATTGCGCCCAAAAATGTGGCAGTTCTAAGTCCAAAGATTTTAAAGGCCTCCAGAAAATTTCATCGAAATTGGAGTATCGGTTTAGCAGGAATCGTGTTAGCAAACCCACAAAAATACAAACAGAAAAAAAAACTGGAAAAATCGAAAAATATCGTAAAATTGCAATTTTCACGAGAAATAATTTTTCGATCGATTTTTCGCACGGTGTAGTTCTAAGTTCAGAGATTTCAAAGGTCTCCAGAAAATTTCATCGCAATTGGAGTATCGCTTTAGCCGGAATCGTGTTAACAGACACACAAAAATACAAAAAGGAAAAAAAAAGAAAGAAAGAAAGAAAGAAAAAAACATTACGGATTTTTTTCTCCAGTGTAGTGAAATGGAATCTTCGCTACGCTCATCCAACTACCACTTTGTAAAGTCTCTCATTCCTTCAATAACGTTTAGGTCTTATAATTTGCCAATTGTTTTAAAAGCTTTCTCTTGGAATTCTTAAATGAGTGATTGGATGAGCGTAGCGAGCGATTCCATTTCACTACACTGGAGAAAAAAATCTGGAATGTTTTTTTTTTCCTTTTTTCTTTTCTTTTTTTTTTCTTTTTCTTTTCTTTTTTCTTTTTTCCTTTTTTCTTTTCTTTTTTTTTTCTTTTTGTATTTTTGTCTGTTTGTTAACACGATTCCGGCTATACCGATACTCTAATTGAAATGAAATTTTATGGAGGCCTTCGAAATCTCTGAACTTAGAACTGCCACGTTTTTGAGCGCAATCGAAAAATCATTTCTCAGTAAAATCGCAATTTTACGATTTTTTTCGATTTTTAAAACATTTCTTCGACTTGTTACACCTGCATGCTTTATCCGATTGTTATTATTTTTTCACAGAACCTTAATTTTATGAATTAATATATTCGTGTGAAATTTGAGCGCATTCAAAAATTTATTTCTAATGAAAATCACAATTTTACGATTTTTTTTTTAAATTTTTTAACATTCTTTCGACTTATAACACCTACATGCTTTATCCTATTATAATTATATTTTCACAGAACATTAATTTTGTGAATTAATATATTCGTGAAAAATTTAAGCGCAATCGAATAATTATTTCTTATGAAAATCGCAATTTTACGATTTTTTTCTTTTTTGAAAATTACGATTTTTAAAAAATAAAAAAAAAAAGTTAATTTTTTATTTAATTTAATATAATTTTAAAAATAAATTCGACTTAGTAATAATTTTTTCACAGAACAACAGAAAATCCGCTTAACACATGGCAGCTCAATGCACCAATTACGCTCATCCAACAACGCGGCGGGACTTAAGCGATTTCCTAGTTTATAATATGAGATGATTTGATTTGTCTGGTAAAAGTATGTATAATAATAATAATTGTTGTGGGAATGTCTGCACAGGGTGCAATCCATGCCCCTCTTCAGATGTCTAACTATAGGTATGTTGCGGATAGGACAATTGTGAAGGGATGTCTTAGGACTGTTTAAGAGGACTCAATCCCTTGCATTCGTATTAACGACTGAGGAAAACCTCGGAAAAAACCTTCAGTCAGGATTGCCGGTCACGACGGGATTTGAACCCGGGACCTCCCGAATCAGAGTCAAGCGCTGTAAAAGTATGTTGTTTGATATGAGTTTACGCGTGTGAAGTGGGATATGTTTAGCGGTCCACGTCCTATGGATCACAGAACACAACTCTAGGGCATTCCTTCGTGCTATTTGCACCCGCATGTGCGCCTGGTGGAAACGCATCTTGTGTTCGGCCTCGTGGTTTCTTCCTGCTCTCCGGCTTTACGGCAAAACCAACACAAATCAAGAAGGTTGGATTTTGGATTAGTAGTAGGCTACAATCACGACGCGCGGAAATCTTTGTAACTGATCGAGAGGGGTTTGTTTTGAGCAATGCACAGAGGCGCTTTTACATAAGTGAGAACCTAGGTGCTGTGGAATTATTTGGTAGAACGACTACTTTTCATTCGTTCAAAATATGAACAAATAACTGTCTTTGCTGGTCAATTGGCAGGCCAACAAAATAATATGTCTGTGCAAAAATATGTGTGCGGGATGTGTGTGTGAAAAAAAACAACAACAATAATTATAATAATAATAATTATAATAATAATAAAAAAAAAAAATAATAATAATAATAATAATTATTATTATTATTATTATTATTTTTTTATTTTTTTATTTATTCATTAATTACATATGTGAACATTTTTTATATGCTTCGGTCCACAAAGCCTTAAAGTAAGGCTTGTCTGTGGTTTAAACCACAACAAGTGTACATTTCATACAACTACGGTGTTGTGCGAAGTTATTACAACAATAACAAAGAAAAATAGAACAAACTCAGTGAAACACCGTCCTGTATAACAAAACAAACTAAAAAAAAAAAAAAAAAAACTTGAATATTGAATATAAAAATATTATACTTGAGGTAACACAAAAACAACACAGTATTAGATGAATAAATTTACATACTTGCACCAAGTATCTAAATATTTAAAGACTCCTCCAAAAAACAAACAAACAGACTTGTCATTCGTAATCAAATCTTAAAGCAAACCAACAGGATACATAATGAAAATAGTAAATTGAATAACTGCAATAAAAAATTAAAATTAAAAGCAAATTGGGAATTGAGATAAATGATTAGGTGTTGTAGACTGCACATAAACAATCGAGCAAATAAAACTTTAATTCAGATTTAATGGCTGAGATATTTTCTAGATTGCGCAGATGACCAGGTAGGCTGTTGAAAATAGCAGGTGTCAAATAAACAACAACACAACACACACAACAATAATAATAATAATAATAATAATAATAATAATAATAATAAAAATACTAATAATAATAATAATAATAATAATAATAATAATAAAAATATTTTTTATTTTTTATTTTTTTTTATTAATAATAAAGCATATCATTACACTTCAAACATATTCTATTGTATTCGATATCCCACAAAGCTTCATCAGAAGCTTGTCTGTGGGCTATTTATAATATACAAAATTACGGACAATGCAAGAGCATAAAAATCAATATCAAATTATGTCAGACACAGGACATTATACTAAATACTAAATAATATAATATAATCGATACAATATGTCAATAATCGTAAACATTACATTGAGCAGTTGCCAAATTATTATCAATTATGAATACATTCAGCCAGCACATTAAAATAGTAGATATAACAACAAATAAATTATGATATTAGATCAATTTAATACAAAATTAAACGTCATACAAAATTAAACGTCATTAAACAAGAGAAATTGTTTTACTTTTAACTTAACTTTACTAATTTTATCTAAATCTTTTAGTTCTTTAGGCAATAAATTGAAACTCTGCGGTACCTACACTAGTTTTTAACGACCTTTCACCATATTTGTTTACACAAAGTGGAACTCGAAAGTTATTAGCGGCCTTCGTTCTTGTGGAGATGTTATGGTCGATTTCGATTTTATACTCATTACTATAATAATAACTTAAGATTAACCTATATGTTAACAACTTTTTTACAGGGAGCAAACCAGTTATTTCGAAAAGTTCATTTGAGGAACACAGCTCAGTTATGTGATTAGAAAGGATAGTTTTTAAAATCTTTATCTGCAAGTTGGAAATTTGATTTATGTACACATTTGAGGCATTTCCCCAGGCCAACACAGCATAAGAGATGATTGACTCAACTAAAGAAATATAAACCGTTCGCAGTAAGTTGTAAGGGAGAATGTACTTTAAGTGGTATAATTGTGCTGCACATGGCGAATCCGATTACATAACTTAATGATATGATTTTCCCACGAAAAGCACTTGTCAATTTCAATACCAAGGTACACATGACTATACACTGACTCAATAATTTGTTTACAAGTGCAGTTAATTCCACAATTACTTAAGGTAGCGTTATTGTGCAAACAATCAAGTGAATGTGATACGACTTCAACTAATGAGTTATGGTCAACATTTAATGGACTGGATATGTGTACTATCTTGGTTTTTAATGCATTTACAATCAACCCACCGTCGTGCGTCCATCTCAACAAATTAACGTAGTCTTCTTGTAAATAACTTACCGCAGTTGCCAGTATCTTATGTACTGCAACGAGTGCTGAATCATCGGCAAAGAAATACGCATAACATTTTTTAAAATATCGCGTCATCCCATTTACATATATCAAGTACAATAATGGCCCTAAAATTGATCCTTGTGGCACCCCTGATTTTATTAATTTAGTCACGCTGTAAACGTTGCCGATCTTCACAACTAACTTCCTATTTTTCAAATAGCTCTTGAACCATTGTAGTAAGGGGCCTCTTACCCCAACATTTTCCAAAGCTAACAATAATTTCTTGTGATTTAGAGTATCAAAACACTTTAGTAAAATATACAAACATGCACACAACATGAAAATTATCATTCAACTTGTATTTACAAGATTCGAGAATTTTAATAGAAGATCAGAAGTGCTTTTCTTTTTCTGGAAGCCAAATTGGTTTTTACTAATAATATCAAATTTGGACAGGTAATCGCTCAAACATCCAGCCACATACCGTTCCATTATTTTATTAACAACCGATAATAATGCGATTGGACGATAATTCGAATATTCGTAGTGACTTCCTTTTTTGTAGACCGGCCTTACTACTGATGTTTTCAAACAATTCTGGAAACAACCCCTTCTTTAATCGATAAATTTATTAATAAAGCAATTACTGGACTGATCTGGCATTTGATATTCTGTAGATCTTTAACTCTTATTTCGTCAAAACCAGCCTGTTTTTCGGAGTTCATTCCGTAATGATTTCTTTAACTGTTTCCGCATCAACCGGGGGAATGTAAATAGATTGCTTCTGATCGTAGTTTAAACTTTTTTTCTCTTTGATCTGTTTTTACGCACGTCACATCACAGTTATGAATTATATTTTCCACCTCCTCCACAAATACGTTTGCAAAGGAATTTGCTACATATTCAGAACTCTCATTTTACCTAAAAAACTTGTTAATGACCTGATCTACCGACTCTTTCTTTTCTTTCCAATTATTGTATTAATCGTTTGCCACGTTTCTTTTAGATTGCCCCTGCTCCTTTCCAAAAGCTCACGATAGTAGTTTTGTTTTGCTATTTTTATCTTTTTGTTTAAATTATTTCGAATGTTATTGTACTCTGCCCGATACACCGCTTTGACAAGATTTAGATTTTTACATTTTTTCCATTTATGAAAACATCGGTCTCTATTTGCCATCATTTCTAGCAACTCCGACGTCATCCATGATTTTTTCCCCCTTTTTGCTTTATTATTTTCTTTAACGAAAACGGCCCGTTCATAAGCCCTCTTAAAAAATAAATATAGCGAGTTATACAAAATCTCACAGCTATTTGCGGAAAGCAACAAGTCCCACTGTATGGTTTTTAGGATACGCAACAGTTTCTTTTCATCTATTTTGGTGACGTAACTCTCACCGTCGTCACGTTTTCCATTTTGCGGTAAATTCAATAACGCCGTAATAATGTAATGATCAGACAACTTTGAGGTCCATATAGCTGACTTAATCTGAGTATCTACAGCACGTATGTAAATGTGGTCTATACACGACCTCGTTAGTTTGTCACCAACCATCTCTTCACGTGTTGCTCCCGTGATATACCTACTAAAACCATTTGCAGCTAAACTAGTTTCGTAATACTGCACAACCGGATCACAATCATTCATAATGTCAATGTTTACATCACCAATGAAAACAGCCGTAGCGACATTTACCTCTCTCCAATATTTATCTATCTCTTGAATGAACTCGTTCTTATAATAATAATAATAATAATAATAATAATAATAATAATAATAATAATAATAATAATAATAATTATAATAATAATAATAATAATAATAATAATAATAATAATAATAATAATAATAATAATAATAATAATAATAATAATAATAACAATAATAATAATAATAAAATAAAAAAAGCGAAGAACAAGCTTTTAGATACTTTTGTGAAGAGAGTGAAAGAAATACTGACATCAAATTTAAACGGGAAAAATAAAGTGAAGGCAATTAATACTTACGCTGTACCAGTTTTAATGTATTCTTTCGGTATTTTAACCTGGACACAAACTGAGATGCAAGCAATTAATCGAAAAATAAGAACTCTTCTAACAGAATACCGACTTTATCACCCCAGAGCGGCGGTCGAACGGACGACATTGTCTAGGTTATGTGGTGGAAGAGGGATTGTTGATTTAAATAACGCACGTATTAAGCAAATCAATTTGTTAAGGGAATACTTCTATAGTAAAAATACTTCGCGATTACATACAGCTGTAGTGCAAGCGGATGTCAACCTCACACCGTTAGATCTGCATAACGATGCCAATTTTGCAGACAATCTCATAAGTGATGATATGAAAGAAGAAATGTGGAAACTTAAGATACTGCATGGGAGACATCACACAGAATTGCATCGTGATTATGTAGACACTGATGCATCTAATAAATGGTTACAAGTAGGCGGTTTATTTGGAGAAACAGAGGGATTTTTCATGGCCATACAGGACCAAGTAATTGCTACACGAAATTACAAGAAGCACATCATTAAAGACGAGACAATTCTGGATGATAAATGTAGAAAGTGCCATTTGACCAATGAGACCATAGATCATGTAATATCGGGATGTAAACTTCTAGCCCAGTCAGACTATTTGCACAGACATAACCAAGTTGCCAACATAATTCACCAACATCTGGCCCAAAAGTGTTCGTTACTGGAGAACATCGTACCATACTATAAGTACCAACCTGGAAAGGTATTAGAAAATTGTAGTGTTGCCCAACGATATCGATTATTCGACACGATATCGATATCGCGGGAAAATAGAGCCTATTTTCGATATCGATATCTTTGCGTCTTATCGGAAATATCGCGATATCGTTTTAAAAGCGATATCATAGTAAACTGGAAATAAATATTTCAGCAACGCAGTCGCCAGTCGCCTCAGATAACTTTTTATTACACTAACATGAGTTATCTGTGATGGCCCATGCTCATGAGACTAAAGTTGTGATATCTTTACATATTATGCATGACCCCTGCTTTGATGGGGCTTATTGCGTCATAGTTTGTATGCCTTTAAAAGTTTGGTTGGTTAGTATTGCAGTCGAAAAAAAAATCGATATTGATTTTTAGATTTCGATATCGCGATTCGATATCGTCAAAATGGCGCCGATATCGATGTTGAAAAATATATCGTTGGGCAACACTAGAAAATTGTAATTGGAAACTATATTATGATCGGGCTGTTATTACAGATAAGACGATACAACATAATAGGCCTGATATCATTTTAATGGATAAATCAAAAAGGCAAACATTTATTATTGATGTAGCAATTCCACTAAGCCAAAATATTGAAACAACGTGGGACAGAAAAGTTAGCCGCTACTTTGACTTAGGACAAGAAATAAAGAAAATGTGGAAACAAGATCAAGTCACTACAATACCAATTATTGTGTCAGCCACGGCAGTTATACCACACAACCTACACAATAGTTTACACCAACTGGACATTAACAAGAATTTATTCATCAAAATGCAGAAAGCGGTTATAATTTGTACATGCCATATAGTCCGAAAATTCCTCAATGACAATGTTTTATAAAACGATTTTATGTTGTATATTTTGTAAAGATTAAGTTAAGTTTTTGAATTGAATGTTATGTTGAATACTGTATAGATTTTAGATAAGTTTTGAATTTGCATGTTAGTTATTATTATAGGCACATGTATTGGCTTGACATAGGCCGCAATACAGTGCATTTACTTGTACCGGGTTTGTACCGAGATGTGGAAACAATGTAAATTTTTTTTTTTTTATTTTTTTATTGAAATACATATCTCTTATACATTTTCTATCAAACAAGTTCGGCCATCCACAAGCTGCACAGGACAGCTTAACTGTGGAACATGTTACATTAAAGAAAAGAAAGAAAGATAATAAAAATAATAATAATAATAATAATAATAATAATAATAATAATAATAATAATACTAATAATAATAATAATAATAATAAAAATAATAATATCGATTTTGTATTTTGATTCTGCTCAGCACTCAATTACGCAAACTGATATTCAGTGGGATAATTAAAATGGCTCCTTAACTAACCCTTTCAACGTCGACGCCATCAACCTTGTGACTAAGTGAAACATTTTATTTCGTATGGGACGTGATTTTGTCATGCATACAGTGAGCTTATATTTTGATGTGGGCAAGACCCAATTAATTGGTTATAATAATATTAGGACTAAATATCCATATTTTTTTAACACTAAATGCTAAAAATAATCTCGAAACATATTACAAATTTCGAAGGCTAGATGGTTTAAGAAATTCCTAAACATTGATCCCTCAAAGAGATAACTTCCAAGCTAATAAAGAGCGCGGTATATTGACTTGCAACTGCTGGGGTCTGGTTGGACCCCACCCCACCTGAGTAGCTATGTTCGTCGAACCTGATGTGGGTAAGCTCGCGAATGTGTTCATTACAATTCAAATGAACCCAATGTCTAAACCAAGTGTTTTCTTCTTTCCAGAGGGGTCCCCGACTCTTCTTGGGAGAAGTCAGCTGTCTAACAAACAGTTCCACTACCTCAATGGTCTACACACAATTCACTGTATTACATTAGTAAGTTTTAGTATTTTAGCCTAAAAGGATGAAGCCAAAAGTTGGCTTTGAAGAACCGTACCATTACAACATTCGTGATGAATCTGAGATAGTATATTGTGTACTCGTAAACGAGTGACGAGCGTTATTCAGCCTTACTAGAGAATTTTAAATTGTTGGAATAATATTATGTCAACATCTTTTTGAAGATGATATATTACTAGACTCGCAGTAATATTTAGAAGGCAAAATGCCATAAATATAATATCGAGAAGGAAAGGTCCCAGATTTATCGACTAAAATAGTCTCGCTAAAAACGTTGTTAAAGATAGTAGACATTACGTACGTACTGCTGGCGATTAAAGTAAATCAAGGGTAGGACGACAAACTTATTTGCTCTTAAAACTCTTTTGCAAATTTTTGTCGTCCAATTATTGTTGTTATTCATTCAGGAATGTATTGAATTGAAACTAGAATTAACTTGTTAGGTACACAAGAGTTGGAAAGGTAATGATGTAGTCCTTGATTTACTTCTGTCCGCGGATGAACCTAATGAAGAACGAATACACGAGATGTAATGTTATGATTAAGATAAGGATACACGATAGGTTGCATTTAAAATTAATATTTAAAACGTTGTAGAACCTCGTTAAGTATTTTACAATACAGTTAAATTGTGAGATTTGCCAAATTCCCAAAACAATCTAAGAACCAACGATGAAATACTAAACAATACAATGAAATACAGTGAGAGGTATCGCTATTATGCACTCTATAATTATTAAGGCCATAAAGGAATGATATCTGTTTGTTAAAGTTCTTGATGTAGATAAATGTTCTGGATAGTATGACTAGTGTTGTGAAATTCTATTAAAAAAATATTATTTTTTAATTTATTCTTTGAGAAGATAGAAATCTTTAGGCGCCGTGAAACTTGTGTTAACATTATATGTTTAGTTTCTTTTCAATGCCTCTACTGTTACAAGGCGTATCTAGAAACTTGTAAATGCCGGCAGGCTACCGCGGCTCAACTTACGTGAGGAAAACGGAATAATACCTAATGATATTGATTGTAATATCAACATGGTTTCGGAGAGAAGCTATAAAATTGTTGATATATTTTTAGGTTTTTGCTACAAAAAATAAAAATAAAAAACGAATGATAATTCTAAGTCCGATCAAACTTAATTTTCTTTGCATTCCAAGGTCCACTGAATTTCCTAGCGGACATTCGGGCAACCTCAAAACACCGCGTTTTACTCCCGGCGCGCTAGTGGAGCGGCGGGCGCAAGGAGATCTAGTGGACCTGGTTTACCGCTATTTGTTTGTCTACAACAACGCCTATGTGTGCGGCAATAATAATAATAATAATATGTCAACCGACACTGTGATTGTGTGTTTATTAATTATTACGTGGCGTGCGTACAAAGAATATCTTGTAGGCTACTTTTAGGCAAAACTTAATAATTAACCTATTATTGAATTTTGTGAGTAATTTATTTCTGTGTGTAGGCCTAGATTGAAAATATTTTGTGATATAAATTCTGAGTACGGGCAATCTAGATCTGGTAGCTACGACTCCAATTCAGAATTAAAACTTTTGTTGAACTTTATCAATTTTGTCTTAAAAACAATAAATTTGAGTAATTTATAATTTATTTCTAATGATTGATAATTGTGATGATAACGAATCTTGAACATTTTCAATTTAAAGTTGTCAAGACTTTTTGAAAATATTTATAATTGAAAATGTTCAGCGTTTTATCACTAGTGATGACGGTGTTGATGGTGTGGTTACTGATGGGTGCTGTCACCTTGTCTGGTAAAGAGGGTGGCTCGAAACGGAATTAGTGAGGGTCCGATTGACGATTACTAGTCTGTGATGTGTTAGAAATTGCTCAAACGTATTTAATAAGTTTCAATGATGATTCGTCATTAGATATTTCCGACTGTTAATATTGAAGGTCACTCGACGTTAACTGTTACTTAAAATGTCGTATTATTGAATTTCTTGTTGGTAAGTGTAAGTGGTGTTCACCACTAGATATTTTCAAATAGTTAAAAGTGAATGTATCTCATTGTTAACAGTGTTAAAATGAAGAAATTGTTCAAATTACCTTTATTATTATTGAAGAAACATATTTTAAGTTTGACGGATTATTTTGTTGCATTTTAGTGATGAAAAACCTTAGCTTTATTTCCCACGGCTTTCTTTTCTTATATTTGGAGAAAGCGGCCTGTGTGGCCATATGGTGTGTATGTATATTACTGTATGTATGTATGTATGGCATGGTTCACCGCAGGCCAATTAAAATTACCAATATAATTTTAAACAATAAAGTCTGTCCTTCACGCACGAATCAGAACTAATAGTGTTCATTTTCAGCTGTTATTTTCCGCCAACAAATCAAAATGTAGGAAAATATAAGCAATGTACAGATTATTTATTATTATGAATTGTGATCATTGGTCAAATTATAAAACGTTAATAGGGTTGGATGAGCTCAGGCCAACATTTTTACAATGTAAAATTACGATTTAAAAATCGTTTGTTAACAAATCCAGATATTTTCTCGTTTATTCTGAAGCACTTTTTGATCTAAACTTTTCTCCCAAATTTTAAGCTTTAGGAGGAAATGTTGTGCTAAATGTCCCTATAAGGCAAAATTTAGCTTGTAAAATTCCTAAAATGTCCTGTAATTGCATATTTACGGTCAGTTAACAAAAGAACTAAGCAATAGTATGAAAATGTACACAAATACATGTTATATACATTCTAACTGGACACACTGGTGCAAACCACAGTTATTGCATATGAAAATCGGTACCTTCAAAGCGATCCCGACAAAACCCATGCTTTCCACATTAAAGCCTGGTTTGCCTGAGCTCATAGTATAAAAAATATTGTTTTAACCTTGAACTAGCCATTAAACCTAAGGAAGCTAGTCTTGAAGTGTGTGGTCTATGTGCGTATATTTCTGAAACGCAAAAATCTGACTTTCAAAGAGACCCAGGAGGCCTATTTACTTAAGTCTAACAACAACAGCAAGACGATCGACGTTTGAGTAAGTGAATAGGCCTATGTCCTGCACTACCTAACACATCCATGTAAATAACTTAACTTTGAAGAATGAATCAAGTAAATTTATTAGCTTGTAAAATAAATATGTGGTTATTAGGTTTTTACGACTTTCAAATTAAACGAAATCTTGTTCTTTAAACTGGTGATGATAAAACTGGTAAACCTGTGTCTATTTGTTTGGTGCACCAGACAAGTAGACACGAGTCGAGCTACATTGTACAACCCACTCTTGTTCTCAGATGCTACATGTAATACCTGTGTAGTTACAGAAGCACCCCTGAGAAATGGCTAAATTCGTCATCCATGGTACATTGCAACGATATGGTCCGAGGCACGAGAATTTTATTCCTTCTCATAAGCACTCTCCTACACATTATCTCCTGCATTATTCAATCAATCTTGCTACAGACCACATTATCAAGGAAATCGCTGAAAACATGTATCCCATGTACGTGGAAATGTCTGTTACCTAAACTTTCAGCAATCGCGTTTGCAGATGACATTGTTAGTTTTGCAAACAGCAGCGAATCAACAATGAGCTTACTTATACGTTTGGAAGAAATATGGCTCTCAAGTAAAATGCTTTTAAGGGTCAAGCAATAAACATCAATCAAATACAACTTTTATTCTTCGTCTTGAATAATAGTGTTTAGGTTAACATAAATTTTATATTTATGTTTATGTGATACTTTTGACAGCCATAAACTAATATAAAAGATTAAAGATTAAATGTTCCCACAAAAAATTATATTTAGTATTTAGTCGATCGTATTATAGTTCAGCATTGAAATAAGAAATTGTTTATTTGTAAGGTTGTTATTGAAGAATGCTCACATAAGATAAACTTGAGTGCGAGTGTGAGCGTTTCTCGCAGATAAGTTTAAGTAGGTGTAAGTGGAGTGGAAAAATGGCAGGCGTTTGTACGTGAAGGTGTTACACACGTCTTGATCAAACCATGAAGAACATGAACTAGAATTAGGACAAAATGAAAAGTATTTAAGTTTAAAATAATATAAATGTTATACACAACTGCAAATTAATGTTATAGACACGAAAAGAAAAACAAATAATCACAAAATACAAAGCCTCTAAGGTAATAATAGCAGTACATTTTCCTAATAATGATGTAATTAATAAATGAGAGTATAAAAAATATATGAGGAACGTGTGTACTCAAAATCAGTCTCAAATACATAATTTTGTAAAAAAAAAAAACGAAGGGGGATGAAAGAGGGGAAAATGTATTTTCGGTTGATAGGATCTGGTAGAGGCATATTTAAAAAAACGTTTAAATGTCTAAGAGTTATTATGTGAATACCGTTCAAATTAAATAAAATTAGAAATGAGATTTAAATAAATGAAAACTTTGAAAACATATATTACTAAGTAGTTTATTTAACATAATCATATTTAGAAAATAACATAAAATTGGACGAATTTTTAAGGATTGCCGTTGTTAAGACCATTAAATTAAATCAGAGGCAAGCGAATCGTTTACAGAAGTTGAACCCATTCTCTATAAGCCATGTTGATGGCAGTGAGATTTGTAAATTATTGAGGTTTTTAATTTGAAATTAATGCATCAAAAATGATTTAAAAACATTCAGATCAGCATTATAAAGTTTTAAAAGTATTAGACATCTTAACGTAACATATGTTAGTTACCATTTAATTACGCGTCAATACTTTGAGCGGAGCATATTATTAACTAGCGGTATATAATAGAAAGAAAAAAAACACATTTAAAAAATGTAGTTGGTCTCCTCTGCTATGGATCTTATAAGAAACAAATTTCATTTCGAACTCAACACACCTTGTTCTAACAGCCTGCTTACATTGACCAGAACAGCTTGAATTAATTGTAGAACATACTCTTAGTAAATAATTTTAAGACCACGTTAACCACGTAAATTCAGAAAGCATATTATTATGCCATAATGCTCTTTTAATCCTACTACTATTTCTCACTGCCTCATCAGATTCTTGTAGACCACCCGAGCCCGTAAAATATATGTATATACCTATTACATTTAGAATGAACCTGTAAGGAGAATGTCATCAGACATAATAGCATTGAGTTAAAACTCACTGATAATATAGTCACTTATCATTTGTCATTGTTAAGGATTGGCGATACTTTTTCATACTTATGTGTAAATTAATATATACACTTTCTCGATTTGGTTAGTCGGGAAACACTCCCGTAGGTGTAACTGTTATTATTTACTACAATTCAGAAATTAAAAAAATTAAAAAACTCCGCCCCAACCATCCATTCAGATGTATAATGCAGCTACAATTCAGAGATTAAAATGTACCCGTCCTGATGGTCTAGTGGTTAACACGCTCACCTGGAATGTGGTAGACCCGTGGTTCGAATGGCGGATAGGGCGGACTTTTTTAATTTCTGAATTGTAGTAAATAATAATATATACACATATTTTTATTAATTTTAATTGTTAAATAGCATTAAGTAAACACTATTACTAATAACAATTGGATTTTATTTCCAGTATTAATGAAATCATGTGCTCGTAAATCTCGAATAAGCACGCTCTTAATTTAATAATGGTTTTTAATTATACTTATTGATAGTATGATAATATGTAAATGAGTGTGGGTCTTCACGTCCACACCATAATATCCCAAACACTAAATACAACATTTGCCCACTCACAAATCTCGTAGGGATATTTTGGGCTTCTTATTAGAGTACTAAAATTTGATTGCTCAACTTTGATATTGATTGACATTGATATTTATTAGTCTTCTGTCAAACATTCATGTGCCTATACAACAAAACATGTCATTCATGATTGTAATGCAATAAGAATAAAATACATCTGAATCTGTATGCTCCCAGGTCTTTACACTCTCCTGAGATTCATCATTGTATTCCTCAATAATCTTATACGTCCTCGCAACAAGCAATGTATGTATGTATGTTTACTGTGCTGGCACCGGCTGAACCTTTTACTGTCTGAAAGATCAATTCTTGTGAAACGTGTGCAGTAGAAAGACAAGAGAATCCAACTTGGTTATACAAGGACTATTTTCAGTGGGGGACTTTAATTAAAGCGGCTCCGAACCAACTCTGTCGTCGCCAACGCCATCGATAAGCGAATAATGGCAAACAATAGAGATCGATATTTGAAATGAATACCGCTGGTTGGTCACGATTCGCGTGCAGATGACACCAGCATCAACAGTGCTATCGGTAGTTCAGAAAAATGTTATTCAATTTGTGTGCTTCGTTCGGAGCTAAGGTTCGGAGACGTAATGTAGACTAAGAGGCCAGTTCCAACGACTTCGAGGGGTCCACCAAGCTGTTTGTAAAGTGGAGAAAGTCGAGTACAACAGTCATACCTCACGAACCGGACGCAATACGTAGAATTTAAAGCAAGAGAACAAAATTGGTCAAGTGCAAACGTACAGATCAAGGGCACAAGCGATGAAACACGGAGTACCACAAGCTTCCGTAAATGGCCCTCTGTTCTTTAACATTAGTATAAAACTAGGAAGCTTCGCAAACGCTTTTTCAGGCGCGTTGTTGGATGAGCGTAATTTTTAAAAAACAAAAAAAGCATAAAATAGAAATTTTCATGAGAAATAATTTTTCGATTACGCTCAAATTTCATACGAATATATTAAAGGAGCTATAAACTCAAAAAAATATTTTTTACCACGTGATCTATAGCACAATACTACACTAAAATGACAGTTTAAAATATTATATCTTGTAACTGTGATTTGACACGAATTTTTAATTTTTTTGATCCAGGAATGTGCAAAAATTGGTGTTTTGGGAAATTTCTTAAATCGGCTTTAACCTGCTTCTTTTTTGGTCCACATAGATACTAGAGCATAGTACCAATCTAAAATGCCCATTTTTTACATCGTGTCTTGAAACTGTGCCAAAATATATCCTAAAACATGCAAAAATATGCATTCCAAAATCACACCCCAATCTTGGTAATCAGTCGATTTTGACCGAACTGTTTGCCCAAATTACAAAACAAAACATAGAAAATTTACAGAAAAGGCTGTAGAGTACGTCAATAATGGTCAATATTTTTTTGGATCAAAATCCTCCAAGGTCACGGGGCATAAAGATCGTCCCCATGTTATTTCTTATGGGAGATTTTTGCCGATGGGACCTAGCTCGAAAAATGTCATGTTTGACAATTTTTTGGGAGGTCATGGTGGCCCCAATAATTTTTCTGTTAATTGCTAAATTCATTACTAGTTAGCCTGAATGAAATATATTTTTTTAGTTTAGCGCTTAAATACCCCTTTAATTCATAAAATTAAGGTTATGTGAAAAATTCATTACAATCGGATAAAGCATGTAGGTGTTATAAGTCAAAGAAATTTTAAAAATCGAAACAAAATCGTAAAATTGCGATTATTATGAAAAATAATTTTCGATAGCGCTCAAATTTCACACGAATATATATGTTCATGAAATTAAGGTTCTGTGAAAAAATCATTACAATCGGATAAAGCATGTAGGTGTTATAAGCCGAAGAAATTTAAAAAATCGAAAAAAAATCGTAAAATTGCGATTTTTATGAAAAATATTTTTTTGTATACGCTCAAATTTCACACGAACTTATCAATTCATAAACTTGAGCTTCTGTGAAAAATCATTACAATCGGACAATGCATGTAGGTGTTATAAGTCGAAGAGTTTTTTTAAAAATCGAAAAAAATCGTAAAATTGCGATTTTCATGAGAAATAATTTTCCGATTGCACTCAAAAACGTGGCACTCTAAGTTCAGAGATTTCGAAGGCCTCCATAAAATTTCATCGCAATCGGAGTATCGGTTTAGCCGGAATCGTGTTAACAGACAGACAAAAATGCAAAAAAAAGAAAAAAAAACATTCCGGATTTTTTTCTCCAGTGTAGTGAAATGGAATCTTCGCTTCGCTCGCTACGCTCAACCAATAAATATGACACACCAGAAAAAGTAAAAAGGGTGAGATTACTCTGTTCGCAGATGACTCGACCCTGAGCATGTTGAGACAATCGACGATTTTGAGGTAGACACATATTATGTTGAAACAAATAATGTACAGTAGTACACTAGGAAAACGCTTAAGTCCCGCCGCGTTGTTGGATGAGCGTAATTGGTGCATTGAGCTGCCATGTGTTATGCGGATTTTCTGTTGTTCTGTGAAAAAATCATTCTTAAGTTGAAGATTTTTTTAAAATTAAATTAAATTAAATAAAAAATTAACATAATTTTTTTTTTAATTAATCGTAATTTTAAAAAAAGGAAAAATCGTATTATTGAAATTTTCTTAAAAAATAATTATTCGATTGCGCACAAATTTTACACGAATATATTAATTCATAAATTTAAGGTTCTGTGAAAAAATCATTACAATAGGATAAAGCATGTAGGTGTTATAAGTCAAAGAATTATTTTAAAGAAGAAAAAGAAAAACGTAAAATTTCGATTTTCATAAGAAATAGTTTTTCGATTGCGCTCAAATTTCACACGAATACCTAAATTCATAAAATTAAGCTCCGTGAAAAAATCATTAAAATCGGATAAAGCATGTAGGTGTTATAAGCTAAAGAAATTTTTTTTAAAAATCGAAAAAAATCGTAAAATTGCGATTTTAATGAGAAATAATTTTTCGATTGCGCTCAAAAACGTGGCAGTTCTTGGTTCAGAGATTTCGAAGGCCTCCATAAAATTTCATCGCAATTGGAGTATCGGTTTAGCCGGAATCGTGCTAACAGACACACAATAATACAAACAGAAAAAAAAGAAAAACATTCCGGATTTTTTTCTCCAGTGTAGTGAAATGGAATCTTCGCTTCGCTCGCTACGCTCATCCAATCAATTTGAATCCAACTGCAGTATTAAAGTTAGCTCAAGTAAAACAGATAATATGGTTTTAACCCTGGCAACAAACAAAGTAGGGAAGTAAACATACTTATTGGGAAACACAGGCTAGAACAGGTAAGGGTAACAAAATTTTTGGGATTAAATATAGGATTATGAAAACCTTACCTGGAATGACCATATTGACTACATAGCTAAAAAGGTAAGTTCAAGCATATTTGTGATAAAACAGTTAAAGCATTACTGTGATATGAACATACTTAAATCAGCATACTATTCTTTCCTTTAGTTGTATATCAATTATGGAATAGTAATTTGGGGGAACATCAGCAAAATAAATACTTTAAAGGTATTCAGGCTTCAAAAGATGGCAGTACGGTAAACCAATCTCAATCGTGAAAACAATATTTTACATCGCTAGAGGTCCTTACCGTTCCTTCCAAATACATATATTACACTACAGTCTTTGTGAACATCACTAGTCGATACCTTTGTAAAGAACTCTGATACCCACCAGTGCAAAACTCGGAACAGGAACAACCTTCACATACCAACAACTAAATTAAAAATCACTGACAAAGCCCCAATCCATGCAGGAAAATTACTTTTCAATATCTACCGGAGGAAATAAAAAGTGAAATAAATAAACATGATCGTGTTTAACTCTTTCAGGCTCGGTGGTTACCGATGTTGACCACCAACTTGCTGATTTTATGTACTTTAATGCATGGTGGATAGCCTCAATAACCACCTTTCTACGGAAAATACAGACTTCCCTTCATACTACAGTTTTTATCCCATGCTTGTGACGTGTCTGACAAAGATTTTATGGACAATACAAAATAGCAAAGTGTAAAAAATGATAAAAAACGGGCAGTTTTTTAAATGTCCCGGAATTTTGGTTCGTTCATAACTAGAGATAGAATTGAGATAAAATTAAAAACAAAAATGTAACCAAAAGAAGAGAAAATCTGATTTTTAGAAATTTTGACTCCGAAAATTTGTCACCGCTAGTTTCGAATTTCTAACCATTCCAAAATTTAGCAAAATTTTGAAAATTTTGACCAAATCCAAAAAAAAAATATATGAAAATTATTTTTAAAAAAAACAAGGAATTTTATGAAATGATTAATTTTGAGACAAAATTAACTTTAAATTTCCGTGCAGGAAAGAGTTAAAAGAATAGAAAAATGTCTGTATAATATAAATGATTTCAATTGAAGCATGACACACTCGACGAGTGATGTATATAATGTAAATAGGTAATGTAAATGTTTAATAATGTAATTATTCCGCTTCGCGAACGCCTTTTTTAGTCGCGTTGATGGATGAGCTTTTTTAAGTTTTTAGTATGCGTGGGATCTCTTTCCACTGCTTCAAGTTCCATTGCAAAATCATTTTTGTTAAATTAGGATAATTTTTATAGTACTAAATGCTATGGTCAGTGGCGTATCCAAGGGGGGGGAGAGGGGGGACAAAACCCCCCCTTTTGAAAAAAAAAGTGTAAATGAGAAAATAAAATAACTACAAATTACCATCTGACTAAAAGAGGATTTTAGTAGATACAAAGTTGGTTATTTTGATGCTTTAAAACGCACAGATTTTCACCAAAATGACCGTGATAGAGAAAACTTTTAGATTAAAAACAGGATTTTAGTAGATAAAAATGTAAGAGTCATTGAAATGCTTTAAAACGCACAGATTTTCACCAAAATGACCTTGAAAAGAAATTTTTTCCGGGGGGCAAAACCCCCAGACCCCCCACTTAGCCTTCGGCACATCTATGAAAAAATGATAAAAACACCCCCCTTTATGAATTCCTGGATACGCCACTGGCTATGGTAATTAGAATGTCAAATATATCTGTAGGCCCGAAGATTTGCTTTTTGAACGCATTGTAGGTGATTGTTGTCAAGTTTCTATAGTTACTTGTTAATTAATTGGATGAGCGTAGCGAGCGTAGCGAGCGGAAGCGAAGACTTCAATTTCACTGACCCCCCAAAAAATTTAGCTCGGGTGTTTTTTTTTTTTTTTTTTTTCCGTCTGTTTGTTCGCTCGATTTCCGGGCAAAACGGCATATGCGATCTTGATGAAAATTTGACCGGACCTTCGTTTTTCTGAACTTAGAGGTGTATTGTTTTTGGGTACAATCGAAGAAATATTTCTCATGAATATCGTACTTTTACGATTTTTTTCGATTTTTAGTGCGATATTTTCGTGACATTTGGGCCGATTCTGACCAAACGGGTGGGGCTAGAACGTTCATATTTCACATGGACATTAAGATTATGGTGATGTAGTACCTTTTGAAAGAAAAAGTTGAAAAAGTTAGCTAGAATCTATAGAAATAAAGGTTTTAATATTAGTTTTTCAATTTTTAGTGCGATATTTTCGTCACATTTGGGCCGATTCTGACCAAACGGGTAGGGCTACAACGTTCAGATTTCACATGGACATTAAGGTTATGGTGATGTAGTACCTTTTGAAAGAAAAAGTTGAAAAAATTAGTCAGAATCTACAGAAATAAAGGTTTTAATATGAGTTTTTTGAAGTTTATAATACCAATTAACAAATAACAATAGAAACTTGACAACAATCACCTCCACAATGCATTCAAAAAGCACTTGCAAAGGAAAAGTGCAAACAAACGCACAAAACGCAGAAAAAAACTTACAAAAAAAACGCTCATCCATCAACGCGGCGGGACTTTAGCGTTTTCCTAGTATTATATATACACCTCAAAAAACTTATAAAAAAACTTTATTTCCATAGATTCTGGCTAACTTTTTCAACTTTTTCTTTCAAAAGGTACTACAGCATCATAACCTTAATGCGCATGTAAAATATGAACGTTGTAGCCCCAGCTGTTTGGTCAGAATCGGCCCAAATTTCACGAAAATATCGCACTAAAAATCTAAAAAAAATCGTAAAAGTACGATATTCATGAGAAATATTTCTTCGATTGAACCCAAAAACGTGGCAGGTCGAAGTTTAGAGATTTCAAAGGTCCCCCCCCCCCCCAATTTTCATCAAGATCGCATATGCCGTTGGCCCGGTAAAGATCGAACAAACAGACAAAAAAAACACCGGAGCTAATTTTTTGGGGGTCAGTGAAATTGAAGTCTTCGCTTCGCTCATCCAATAATCAATCTTGCATTAGTAAAGTAGTTTGTAATTGTAAATTATTTAATGTAAGCCTATATATATGCCCTATAGGTATGTATAATAACAATTCTGACAATGCTTATTACGATACACGTACTATAGTTATGGCATCACATGTAATCCCACAGCTGTAATTGCCAGCGAGACCTTGTACTGGCAGTAAAAGTCAGTACAACTTCGACTTTCAAAACGGCGATCAATGTTGGAAACGATGATATTACCCTTTTGTTCGGCTTTCACTTATCTAATTGGATGAGCGTAGCGAGCGAAGCGAAAACTTCAATTTCACTGACCCCTCAAAAAATTTAGCTCCAATGTTTTTTTTTTCTTTTTCTCTGCCTGTTTGTTTGTTCGCACGATTCCGGGCAAACGGCATATGCGATCTTGATGAAATTTTGAGGGGACCTTCGAAATCTCTGAACTTAGACGTGCCACGTTTTTGGGTACAATCGAAGAAATATTTCTCATGAATATCGTACTTTTACGATTTTTTTCGATTTTTAGTGCGATATTTTCGTGACATTTTCCCCGATTTCTGACCAAACGGGTGGTAGTAGGTAACCCAAACGTTTCCCGCTCGATTTTTGTGATGGAGCAACAACACTTTACCAAATTGTTAATTATACATTTAGATTGATAAAAATTTTAGGTGTCACCCCCCCCACCCCCTGCAGGGGGTGGGGGTGGAGGGTTTTGTGATTATTAACCATAGACACAAAACTAAACCATGAATTTCTTTAAAAATTCGTAGATTTACTAACAACACAATGCTGAGTTTAAAAAAAATACTAGAAGTTCGAAAAAAGACGCCATCTTGGAAAAAATCTCACATTTTCGACATTATTTACCAGTGTAAACTGCAGTAAAATTTTAAAATTTTAAAATAAATTTAATTACGTTCTTTAATGTTTGTTTAAATAAAAAAAATTGAAATTTTAAAAATCGGTTGATATTTACACTTTTTATGTTGATATTTACATGTTATTATGACATCCCTGTTTCGAGTATCTACACTCATAAAATCACGAACGAATATTTTCAGATGGTAGTGGCATAATTTACACAACTATTCAACTGGGAAATACTGAAACATTCATGTGTAGAAGGCAGTGGTTTTCTTGGCATCAAACCATATTTAAAATCATGGTTAAACCATAGTCAAACCATGGATTTTTAATAGTAATCACATGCTGAAACGAACACGAGCGCCGTTTTGTCCTACATTGTAAATTAGTTATTAATAGGAAAGACGTTGTATATAAAAATCCATATCCATATTAAATTTGGATGAGCGAAGCGAAGACTTCAATTTCACTGACCCCAAAAAATTTGGCTCGGGTGTGTTTTTTTTGTTTGTTTTTTTGTCTGTTTTTTCGCTCTCTACCGTACAAACGGCATATCCGATCTTGATGAAAATTAGAGGGGACTTTCGAAATCTCTAAACTTAGAACTGTATTATATTGGGTACAATACGAAGAAATACTTCTCATGAATATCGAACTTTTAACGATTTTTTTCGATTTTTTAGTTGCGATATTTTCGTGCCATTTGGGCAGATTCTGACCAAACGGGTGGGGCTACAACGTTCATATTTCACATGGACATTAAGGTTATGGTGATATAGTACCTTTTGAAAGAAAAAAATGAAAAAGTTAGCCGGAATCCATAGAAATAAAGGTTTTAAAATGAGTTTTTTGAGGTTTTTAATAACAATTAACAAGTAACAATAGAAATTTGACAACAATCACCTACAATGCATTCACAAAGCACTTGCAAAGGAAAAGTGGTCCCACGCAAACTAAAAACTTACAAAAACGCTCATCCAACAACGCGGCGGGACTTTAGCGTTTTCCTAGTTTTAAAATACATTCCTGATTCCTATAACGCATATTTTGTCAAGAAGACAATGTTGAGACTTCAGCGGTGACGTAGTTGAAAGTAGACTTAAAGTTCTAGCGACTGATGCTGGGGGGGGGGGGCAAGCGCCACTTGTATAGTTCCTCGGTTTGTCACGCGCGCCACCGTACGGTACGCCTGCAGACCGGCAGTTGACAAGCCCGCAATACACGTTCTCAGCTATATAGCAGGTTCTCCGTGGAGTGAAGGAGATTTGATTTGTCACTCGTTTGAGTTTCAGTCTTTCACCCATTTGAAAGTTACGTTTGGATGGAATAAGAATTATTGCAGTGAAGTGTAATACCTAAAACCTCTGATCAGAAAGAGATTACTCCAATATTGTGTTGTACTTTTCATTCATGAACTAACGCCAGCGATGCCCTAAAGTACGATTCTTAAGAGAAATATTTCTTCGATTACACTCAAACTCGTAACACAGGCCTATCTAAGTACAAAGATATCGAACGAATTAGCCGGCTGAGAGTCAAATATCACGAAATAATCGTACGGAAAAATTAAAAAAATTGTATAAGTATGAAAATCGTGAGAATTATTTCTTCGGTTGTACTCAAAACCGTGGCAGGTCTAAATTCAGAGATTTCGAAGTTCTTGTCCCCTCAAAATTTGATTTAGATCGCATTCGCATCAGCAGTTCGCCCAGAAGAGAGACAACAAACAGATCAGTCAATAAATCAATATCCTATTTACAACTTTGAAGTCGGGTAGAGGGTGGGAGAGTCCCACCACATTCTTGCCCCCCCCCCCCCCCGATTTATCGAAGCCATCCATGGCAGACGAAAAAAACAGACGAGCTATTTTTGGGGGGTAAAGCGAAATTGAAGTCTATACGCTGCACTGATCCCATTAAATTTCGACGTTTATTGTGTCGTCACCAATTGCCGCTTGAGGAGAACAATGTATATTCAACAAATTCTTGTATTATTACAATACACGCAGAATGTGTAATGATCAACGGGTGTGGAGGATGTTGGAGATGGATATCATATCCTAAAAGGAAATAAGTAATCCAATTAATATATAATAAATAAATCCATAAAACTCCTTGCCGACTGCGACTCGAGCCATGTTCTGCTTTCAAGACCCAACAGTACAAACAGAATAAGCGTGCCAGAAAAGCCACAGGTAGTGATGGAATCTTAACAATGTTCCCAGTCTTGGGCACGTTCCCCCAAAAAAGGAACTTTGAAAAGTTTAGTTACTTATGCCTAAAAAGGAACTGAGACGTTCCTCGTTCCTCAAAAGGAACTTAGTTCCTTTCACGTTTCTTATACCATCACTTGTTTAAATAATAATTAAATGTGATAGGAGTTAATTTATCATTACTTTTATTTATTAAAGTGAGTCCCAGGCCATCTGACGAGGGTGGCGCCATTTTTGAAAACACAAGATGTCACAAGATATTTTTTTTACTGCAGTTTACGATATCAGGTACTGGAATTCGACGGGATTACGACGGCGAAAGGAACTTATAAAGGAACGTTAAATTCGTTCCAAGTTCTCACGAAATAGTAACTTTGACGTTACAAGTTCCTGATCTAAGAAAAAGGAACTCGTTCCCACAAAAGTTCCTGGAAAAGGAACGCGTTCCTCTCCAAGACTAAATGTTTCTTTATCCTACACTTGAGCTATAAATGGACGGTGGACCTGCAAAGCACACCCCTGGGTTATCACTTCACGTAGACTGCAGTATCGTATTCGTTGGGTGAATAATACAACATTTTGCGTAATTCAAGTTTCCTGGCCAAGCGTGAAGTGCTTGGGCGCCACTCCACACAGTTTCCCATAGCGTTGTGCGACGGTGGTCTCAAGGGCCCAAGGCAAACCACCGCGGAAGGAGCCTAGCTACTTGAAACGTCCGCGTTGTTCAAGTGGAGAAAATTAAGTGTGCTTCGTGTAAAATTATCGATGTGGGGCATGGTCACGGGAACGTAGACACACACACCCAAATTGCCTCACACGTCAGAATGCAACGCTGAGTGGTTTTACGAGAATACAGGTACCTTACAAAACTCTGTAATATTAACTTTAAAAAAATAAAAGATTACCATGTTGTAAGAAGACAACAATGGCATCAAAGGTCACTTTTAAATTAAATTTTATGATTATATGTCCTAAAACACGGGTTCCCAAGAGACATAATGTAGGCCTAATAGACGTAGGGCCTATTCGTTATTTCCCTTGAAAATTTTGCTAATCGTTGCAGTACTGCATTGTATTTGAGAGCGAATACTACTTGGGTATATCCCTAATTCCAATACAGATGGTCTAGGGTTCAAATCCCTGTTCAGTCAAAGGTGGTTTGTCTTCTAAATAGGACTTAAATGAATGTTAATGAATAATATTATTTATAAGTATATAATATTATTTAGGGTAAATAAATTATATTGGCCTTTTAACAGCAGTGGGTACACTCTAAATACAAGTTGAATATAATATAAATGTATCGATAATAAGTTTTGAACGATAAAGAATTTATCACATAAAACATTGGTGAATCCAGTGTGATGTATTATATACTTAATTGAGTGCTTGCTTAAATTTCTTAGTAGACTTTCAGCAGAACCGAATTGACATTCACTCCCTTCGCCTTTGCTTCTCCTCCCCCCCCCCCCCCCCGCATAATCAAGCCACTCTCTTCCCCTCGTCTCGTGCCCCCTCCCTAAACACGCCGGAGATTCTGTAAACATTCTACTGAGACTGGCGTTTTGCACTTCACAGTTCTACTTTACTTCTACTGCTTCAAGGACTATTATCGAAGGTACGCTTCTCTTTGTATGTTTGCTTGGCTTCATCTAACGCAATTTTGAAGCCACATTGAAAAACAAGGCAAAATTTAATCAATTGAAAATTGCAATTACATTTTTAGTTATGGTTTCTTGTTTCTATTTGTTTGTTTCTTGATTTGTTATGTGAACGGATGATTGTAAAAATCGATCAACTGAATAGGGTAGGCGTTAAATAAATAAATAAATAAATAAGTTAATTATTTAATAAATAAATAAATACATAAATAAATAAGAATTATAGTTAATATGTTTTTTCAATTAAAAATTAAGAACGGCTTTAACATATCAAAATTGAAAGTATTTTTTTAGAAAAGGTCCGAGAGCATCCAAGCAAAATAAATAAAATTTATTTTCTTCAAAGATAGCACTAAAAACTAAAGGCCCTTGGCCCCTTGCCTATGTATCTATTTAGTCCGTACAACTCAATTCTGTCATTGCTTTCTTCTTCACGCAGAAACAAGCGTGGGTATACGAGAGCACAATTACATTTGTATGACTCTTTTTATATCCAACAATTATTATTATTGGATTGTTTTGAGAGTTTACAAGTCATTCACAGAGAAGACTCGCAGGCCGCAACGCGAGGATTTCTCTAGACAAGATTGATTACACCTGATACACAGAGCGACCAAAACACCAATCTTCACTTTCGATAGAAACTGTCTTGTGACAACTTTCGAATACAATTGTCATAATACTCATAATACTGTTTCACAATAATCCCGTAAAAATATATGGGATGAAAAAAAGCTGTATAGACTATAAACTAAAATCGGTACCATAAAATCGGCATCATACACTCGTGGCGAAGAGTTTCTATGGTAATAGCAGGTTTCTGTAATACCCTTATGTCTGCAAGCTACATTTTAAATTAGTACAATTGCCCTTACAAAAAAAAATGCGATAACTGGAACTTTTATTTTTGGGTAACTTTTACGGTAACGCGTTCCTTTATCACAGCAATAATTTTTTAAGTGAAAAGTTACTTTTTTCTAGAAATTTTAAGACAATTGAAAAGTTTTTTAAACCAGACGATAATTATGAAAAATGTGCAAACAGCAAAAAAATCTTCTCAATGCGGATGCCTTCCGTTCAACAATATCTAAAACTACCCTACCCGTACAGTGGAGTGGAGTAAAATACCATGCCTAGTACGGTTGAATGTACGGTAATAACAATTTCATAAATGTACCTTTTCAAGTTGAAGGTATTATTTTCTATAATTTTTATAAACCCTTCCCCTATATTGACAATTATAGTAACTTGAAAATTACTTTTTATGTTCAAAGTAATTTTTAAAACGGTAACTCTTTTCGACGAGAAACTTTTATAAAGGTTACTTTCAAATACTCTTAGCTTTTAAAACGTTACCTTTCACAAGTACTTACGCAAGACTGGAGCAGCACATGGTATCAGTTACTTGTAGTTGGTGGTGTTTATTGTTGCTTTACGCCTATAGAAATCTATTGATTTTGACAGATTACTAATAGATGGGGGGAAGGATAGATCCATTCGATCCGACAATGCAGCTGCATGCATTATTGTGGTAGTCTACCTCAGTGGCTATCATTCCATCCACTCATGGGTCTCAGTCTAACAAAGCATCGTTGTATATTACATTCGTAGAGACACAATCATTGACCATCAGATGGACAAAACTGATGTGATAACTGATAATAATTATCATGACTCATGATGACTTTCATCATGATCATCGTAACAAGCACAACCGTTCATTGTGATCTGCATCTTAGAACCCGTCTCGTATAGAGTTTCGCAATGGTATAGTTTACCTTCTCTTCACACTTATCAACAATCACATAGATCGTATCAATTAACTGACTGTATAATTCCGAGTAGGTTCCATGTAGGCTGTTCCAACCCAAGGTTGTGCTGTGACGTCGAGTCAAATGCTGGGATCGAGTTCTTACATACATGGATATAGAATTACCAAACAAAAATTTTTTACAAGAATTATCCACAGTTTACAGTGACTGGAAAAACTTTTTATAAGACATTCACATTTTAATCAGAGATACAAATCTGATCCAAACCATTGGATTCAATAGTCAAGTAAAATTACGTTAGTTAAAATGTATTTATTATTATTACATTCCTCATCCCAGACGTGGCGAAGAAAACACGACCTTTCTTTCAAACGTGGCGCTCACAAAATGAACTGTCGCAACAAACAGCCTTTGAAAACATATTTTCAACAATATCTATAACAGTAATAATTATGTACTACCCGGTATTGAAAAACAATACACCAAGGTCTATTCATTTACTACTGCCTTTCCTGTGTTGTGTATAGCCTCAAGCATGCCGATTATCAATAATGGTTTTAAGTAATTATACCGTACTGCCCATACAAATAATCATACCATTACATAAACACGTTTCATCACGTGCACATGCACTTTAAAAAATGACACGTAACCACCAGTACTTAAACCAAAGATTGCTTACACTGTCTACGTTACCCAAGGAGATTTATAAGTATGTATAATTATGAATTTTTAATACAAAAATAAGTTAAATAACTATTCTAGTTTTATCTACACTGTCATATTAATGGCTGAGTCAGAGTGTAATGAGAGAGCGTATAGTGAGTAATAACAAATAATGGTTACAAAAAATTACACTATCCATTCATCCATTCCCATACAAATAACCACACCATTACATAGACGCGTTTCACCGCGTGCACATGCACTTATGACCTATGCCTTGTAATTACAGAGCCTTACACGATGTACGTTACTCAAGAGGATTTATAATGATATTTTTTAATATCATAGAAACATAAGCTAAATAACTATTGTAGTTTTATCAGCTATACATTATTATTTAAGTCTTTAAATCTCTGGAAGTGGAATTGATAAAATGGCGTACAAATTTCTACTATGTTTAGTGTCGGCTAGCACTATAGTTTAAATATAAAATTGTTACTATAGGAGACACTATTATTGAGTGCATTTTTAATAGGTAAATTCTGTTCTCCCTAAACAAAAATAGGCAAAAATCAGAGTCAATAGTGAGTTTTGGAGGTCTCAGTTCGGAGATTTCGAAGGTCCCTTGAAAATTTCATCAAGATTGGAGTGGCCGTTTTTTTCGGTAGAAAGGTATAGAAAAACAGACAAAATATACAAACAAAAAAACTCCCGAGCTATTTTGAAGGATAAGTCTTTGTTACGTTGGCTACGCTCATCCTTTTAGATATATTTTTTAACAAAAAGGAAATATATGTCAAATATGTGTAAGTCAAATAGATTATTTATTAACGCGTTCAAACTTAAAATACTTGTTTACGGTGATAGCTGTCGTTTTGATGGCAAGCACCATAAGGCGCGTAGGAGTTAGGACTTTTGTCTTCTGTCCCCCCGTTACTTGTCCCGTTACTGCTCCAAAAAGATTGCCTACGCCCCTGGCCCCATATATCTTGGAACTTCATGGATAATGGATAACCTCAAAACAGAATATAAAATAGCAAACTAATAAAGTATTTTTACAGTTTCCTGGTTTTCATTTGGGCGCGACAGCTGCCCTTGTAAGTTTGTTACAGCTATTGTGGGTTTCGTTATAGGTAGCCTGGAAATTATTCTATATTTTTGTTGACTCTGATGTAGACATATAAGGTTGCACATTATCCGCATCTAGTAAACCTTATATTTTCTAAATTTATTCTTGTTTACAAATTTATAATGTTATTGAACATCAGTAAAATGGTGATAGAGTAGGTCCACTAATGTAAATGTTTTAAGTTATTAATCACCGACGGATTCAAATAGTTAACGCTTTCACTAGTATTACGAGCAGTTGCATACTATGATCGTATCATACATAACATTATGCAATAAGGCATGCGTCCAAAGTTGGCATTATTATTTTATTTTCTAAGAAAAATGCCTTTTTAAAACACTATGTTACAAGTGATTAGCATAAAGAAAGCTAATGTAAAGGTAGGTGCCAGAGTCCTTGATAGAATCTAGAAGAGGATGCATTTCGACATGAAATGGAACTGGAGTAGTGTATAATATATTGAGCTCTCATGTCTGTTGCACTATAAAGTTGGTGTCACGTGACGGCGACGCGGAGTTTAAGCGCTCAGCTGTCTGTGTTTTTTTTTTCCGAGTAAACGGTTAACAACGTAGATATTATCATACATCAGACGAACTTGAAAAAACAATCAATCTATGAGATCCAGTACGCGTATTCCTCAATTAATTCATTAATTAATTTGAATTAAAAATTCGTGAAATTACTAAAATTAAAAATTAAATTAAATTACGTAATTTACTCAATTTTGGACAACTTCGGAAATTTATTCCAAGTGTACAGATTTTTTAAAGCAGATTTTCATACTGGATATCAACGTTTTGAATCAATATGAAAGCGCAGGTTTATGAGGTAAATCGTAAGATAAGCGGTTTGATGGGAATTTCCGGAATTAAAATCCTTGTTTTGGATTTCCCATTTTTTCACGTTTTGGACATGTCTCGCAATGGATTGTTTGTAACCTAGTGAGGATATCATAAATAAGTACTTGCAAAATTTGGCAATAATATCACCCACCGTTCAGCAGTAATCATCGTGCGCGCATTTGAGTTGGGCCATTCTCAACGCCCCCAAAAATAAGGATGGGATAAGGTGGGGGGGGGGGGAGTGAGTGAAATGTCATGATGGTTATTGATTAAAAACTTAATGCACAATTTAAGCAATCATTAAATAATCTTACCGACAGAGAAAGCTCAAGAGTGAAGCGCGAGACGCTGATTAGGGAGGTCGTCGGCCAGTGGCGTCGGAACAGGGGGGGGCAAGGGGGGCATTGCCCCCCCCTAATTTTCATGGCGTGGGGGCATAGGGGGGCAGATTTTAGAGTTAAAAAATCAAGACTTCTACTCTACTTTTTGGGAAAGCAACCGTCTATCCGACTATTTTTATAACCAGCCACCCGTCTTGTATTGTGTGTTGGTCATTCACTTCAGTAAGAGTGGTCACGTGAATCAGACTCACGTCTAATCCAAACATCCCTTTGAATGATTTGCTAGAGTTATTGGCAGACGCAAGTTGGGATTTGGTTCGCTCGTGTCGCATCGTTATGCGTTCATTGTTCAGTCATCTTTGAAGTGGTGTAGTGACTGTGATTATAGCGAAGTGGCATGTGGGAAGATTATTCCTCTTAGAGTGTAAGTAGAGTAGTGTGAAGTGTAAAGTAAAGTGTAAGTGTGTATGTAGTGTGTCGTGTTTAATGGTGTTAAAGATTAAATTGATTTCGTAATTTTAAATATGAAACGTACTAAACAGCCTTTAGTTACTTTTTTTTTTAAAGAAGAGGGTAAAATAAAAATATGTTTGCCTGTATGCTTCGTGATTACATAAAAAAATATGTTGTAGGCCTAATTTATTAAAAGGGGCCACTTCACGTTTTTTTTTTTGAGTTCTTAGATCGCAGATAGTTGATGTAGACTAAAACATCGTTTACAGAGTCCGAGTGCAGTTAAAACATGACGAAATTCCTGTAGTACAGTGAAATTTTTTTCGCCTTCGGCGAAAAAGGGGCCTCCGGCGGCTGGGGCTTCGCCCCAGACCCCAACTATTCCATACAAAATCTATTAATGGATTTGCCCCCCCCAACTTTCAAAACGTTCCGACGCGCCTGTCGTCGGCCGATACCCACCACCACCCGCAATCCGCACTAAAATTGTTTCAAATGTTTTCTTCAGACAATAAGGTAAATACCATTAGCCTAGGGATTTTTTGGACATTTTCTTCACAACTACACAACATACCTTGTAGTTAACCTAAAGTTCACGCATATCGTTCCTCGCCAGGTTTCCTACGAAACGAATTCAACGAATCCCGTGAAGGAAACCATTTAAAATACTGATTAGATGATCCACGTTAGTATTATTTGTATACATACGGTAAACCAATGTGGAATGGCCACGCAGAGGATTGCGAAAGTAACGTATTCTTTGTTCAGTTTTCCACTTCACGATTGCCTCGATAGTGGTTATGGACATGTGCGCCTCATTTAAAAAAAAATTCAAGGTTCGATGAAGGTTATATAGAAAAATAAGAGGTTTCCAACCTTGCGAACAGTGCTAGTTTGCAAACTAGTCGTTCGAATGTTGTCGATACACCGCTGCTGAACTCACACACACGGTCGACGATTCGAATTCATCGTGTTTAAAAAACATTAACTAGAAACGAAAAACATGTATGAATCATTGTTTTCCTTTTTCAAGGTCGTAGTAATAAATTAAAGGTTACGAAAACCTTGGGATTTAACATAAAAATGCTTATATGTACACTACCTAGTGATTATAATGTAACAATAATAACAACAACAACAAGCTTCGGTGTAGACCATGGACGTGCATAGAAGACCTCGTGCTCCTCCTACACGGCTCACAATTCCTTGTGAATAGCATGGACATGAAGCATTAGAGTACGCCTTTATTTATTCTATGCTCAGTCATTTCGGGTTAACCCAGTAATTAATAATTATACTAAATACTTATACATGTGTACAGTAGTTGGGTATTTCCGGTAATTTCATGGACAGGATGCATAAAGTACGCCCTTGTTTACTCCCAAGGACACGCATTACATTCCAGAAGTTAGTTCTCTAGACTCTAGAGCACTTTACGGTGAGCATTGGCGATTCTAAGGCCTAAAACCATTCATTTCGGATGGCCCACGGTTCCCGGTAGTTAGTTTTATTATTTATTATTATTATTATTATTATTATTATTATTATTTATTCATCACCATAAGACATGGTACATATACACATAAATACATGCAGATTGTATTGGCCTCATGAAGAAAGGAATACAAGAAGAGAGACAACATCCCGTCCACCTAGATAGGTGTCCTGCATCCATATAAAATTAAACTAAAAGTAGAGATAAATGATAAGTTTAAAGAAATTAATTAATATTGTGATAGTTAATTTGTGGACATGATCTTAAATAAGTGGTGATTATGAGATAACAGGTGAGATGAGTATGGGGTGATTGATAAGAGCTATATGGGGGCCTTGGAATTAATCATGCTAACATGTCCAATAGTATTCCTGAATCATGCCCATTATCATGCGGGGTTGTCGTTATGTTCGGCTTTAGGGTAAAATTTAAATTTTTATCGTGGGAAACCTGTTATAGGGTGCAATTATGCCCTTCTTCAGGTAAACTAGGTATGTGCGGATATAGGAAATTGTGAAGGGATGTCCGAGGGCTGTTTAAGAGGACTCAATCCCTTGCATTCGCCTTAACGACTGAGGAAAACCTCGGGAAAAACAGTCAGGATTGCCGGTCTCGACGGGATTCGAACCCGGGACCTCCCGAATCAGAGTCGAGCGCTTAGCGCCCGAGCCAACACTGTCGGTTAGGCGTACAGTCTGTTTATGGCTTTGTTAGGACAAGATGCACAGATAACAAGAATTGCCTCCTAACTTGATCCTGAGTGGGTTTGTAATTCAGATGTGTAATGGAACTACAATTCAGAGATATGATGTCTGCTACGTGGTTAAGAGTCTTTGCTGAAATGTGTTAGTTTATCAGCTTGCAGTTGCATTGACAGTAATAACATTTTATTTCCAACATCAATTTTGGTGTAGTTAGTAATTAGCCAATTCGATAGAGGCCATCTTCATTCCTGACTGGATTTTTTTGACAAAGTTTTACTATGTCAAAAAGCTGCTGAGCTTTACTTTTCGTAATTAATAAATGCATTTGACATTTGACACATAGTGACTATCCGAACGCTCTAATTACCTAAAGTTATTAAAATGTAATTATTGGACATACACTGTTCTTATAAGAAATACTTTCTGAATCGTAATGATTCGACACTAATCGAGTGTCTTTTTCGAAAAGGACAAAAAGGAAGGAAAAGACACTTGATTAGTGTCGAAATATTACGATTAAAAAGTATTTCTTATGAGAACAGTGTAGGTCCAATAATTACATTTTAATAATCAATTTACCTGTTCTACTAGTCTCATATTTATTACCTTTAGTAAGTCTAAAGGGGACAACACCGGGTAAACTGATGTTTACCTGTTAGTTGGCGAATTAATTAGTGGCAAGTTACGTCTGCTCTGGAAAGATTTACTACGAAAAATAGAAGTTTCTAACTTATCAACGCAGAATCCCAACTCCTTGAGGATTTCCCACACTAATAATTAATGTCGCCGTGTTTATGGTTTGATTATCTGACGTGGTTGTGGTGTAGCGTGCACAAGACGTCGCGGTGACAAGTTAACTTAACGACAAGGGAAACAGTTGAGTTAGGCCTATTACGCCTCTCAACAATAATGATAATTGATGTTATGCCGGTGTTTTAAAAAAAATAATCTTAAAGCTACATCAGTACAAGTGTATGTAAAGTGTAACAAACTCATTCGATCACAACTAGTTCTAATGCGTAAGGCGTAAGTAAAGTCGTCAGAATTGGATTTTGGGTTAGAGAGAACAAAAAATTGCATGATCACAATATCAATGTATGACTCAAGATTATCTTAATTTTATTTCAGGGAAAAGACAGGGGGGATCGCATAGCATACCTAAGGCATAGTACATAGGCATTGTCATCAGAAAGTCTGTATATTACTAGGAAAACCCTAAAGTCCCGCCGCGTTGATGGATGAGCTTTTTAAAGTTTTTAGTTTGCGTGGGATATCTTTACTTTTGCAAGTGCTTTGTTTTGTTGCCTACGCATTGTAGGTGATTGTTGTCAAGTTTCTATTGTTTCTTGTCAATTGGTATTATTTACCGTAAAAAACTTATATTAAAAGCTTTATTTCTATGGATTCTGGCTAACTTTTTCAACTTTTTCTTTCAAAAGGTACTACATCACCATAACCTTAATGTCCATGTATAATATGAACGTTGTAGCCCCACCCGTTTGGTCAGAATTGGCCCAAATGGCACAAAAATATCGCACAAAAAATCGAAAAAAATCGTAAAAGTACGATATTAATGAGAAATATTTCTTCGATTGTACCCAAAAACGTGGCAAGTCTAAGTTCAGAGATTTCAAGGTCCTGTCAAATTTTCATCAAGATCGCATATGCCGTTTGCCCGGTAGAGAGCGAACAAACAGACAAAAATACAAACAAAAAAAAACAAAAAAAAAAAAAAAACACCCGAGCTAAATTTTTTGGGGGGCCAGTGAAATTGAAGTCTTCGCTTCACTCGCTTCGCTCGCTACGCTCATCCAATTATTTTAGTCAGTCATGCTCATTGGATGAGCGAAGCGAAGACTTCAATTTCACCGACCCCCCAAAAAATTTAGCTCGGGTGTTTTTTTTTTTTTTTTTTTCCCGTCTGTTTGTTTGCTCTCTACCGGGCAAACGGCATATCCGATCTTGATGAAAATTTGACAGGACCTTCGAAATCTCTGAACTTAGACTTGCTACGTTTTTGGGTACAATCGAAGAAATATTTCTCATGAATATCGTACTTTTACGATTTTTTTTCGATTTTAGAGCGATATTTTCGTGACATTTGGGCCGATTCTGACCAAACGGGTGGGGCTACAACGTTCATATTATACATGGACATTAAGGTAATGGTGATGTATTGCTTTCTGAAAGAAAAAGTTGAAAAAGTTAGCCAGAATCTATAGAAATAAAGCTTTTAATATAAGTTTTTTGATTTCTTGTACGATATTTTCGTGCCATTTGGGCCAATTCTGACCAAACGGGTGGGGCTACAACGTTCATATTATACATGGGCATTAAGGTTATGGTGATGAAGTACCTTTTGAAAGAAAAAGTTGAAAAAGTAAGCCAGAATCCATAATATAAGTTTTTTACGGTAAATAATACCAATTGACAAAAAACAATAGAAATTTGACAACAATCACCTACAATGCGTTGGTAGCAAAACAAAGCACTTGCAAAAGTAAAGATATCCCACGCAAACTACA
Organism: Sweltsa coloradensis; assembly: GCA_024449915.1. Lineage (NCBI taxonomy): Eukaryota > Metazoa > Arthropoda > Insecta > Plecoptera > Chloroperlidae > Sweltsa > Sweltsa coloradensis. The sequence goes on from JAMZAV010000162.1 coordinate 365,641, forward strand.
AATTTTAAAAAGCTCATCCATCAACGCGGCGGGACTTTAGCGTTTTCCTAGTTTACAAATTCATCAATAGTTGTCGAGAAGGAATGATATTACTCCAGCTTGAAAAATTATGTGCCTGCTTATATTTTATGAGTTTGATGGATGGTCATTGGATGAGCGTAGCGAGCGAAGCGAAGATTCCATTTCACTACACTGGAGAAAAAAATCCGGAATGTTTTTTTTTTCTTTTTCTTCTTTTTTTTGTATTTTTGTGTCTGTTAACACGATTCCGGCTAAACCGATACTCCGATTGTGATGAAATTTTATGGAGGCCTTCGAAATCTCTGAACTTAGAACTGCCACGTTTTTGAGCGCAATCGGGAAATTTTTTCTCATAAAAAACGCAATTTTACGATTTTTTTCGAATTTTAAAAAATTTCTTCGACTTATAACTCCTACATGCTTTATCCGATTGTAATGATTTTTTCACAGAACCTTAATTTTATGAATTTAGATATTCGTGTGAAATTTGAGCGTAATCGAAAAATTATTTCTCATGAAAATCGAAATTTTACGGGTTTTTTTCTTTTTTAAAACAATTCTTTGACTCATAACACCTACATGCTTTATCCTATTGTAATGATTTTTTCACAGAACCTTAATTTTATGAATTAATATATTTGTGTTAAATTTGAGCGCAATAAAATAACTATTTCTTATGAAAATTGCAATTTTACGATTTTTTCTTTTTAAAAATTAAGATTAATTAAAAAAATTAAATTGATTTTTTATTAAATTAAATTTATTTAAAAAAAAAATCGACTAAGTTATGATTTTTTCACAGAACAACAGAAAATCCGCGTAACACATGGCAGCTCAATGCACCAATTACGCTCATCCAACAACGCGGCGGGACTTAAGCGTTTTCCTAGTTTATTATAGAGGGCTGAGTATAGAGCCAATGGTCCTTTGGTAAACTGGGATGTGTAGAGTTGATGTGAATATTGTTTTGGAGCGTGTCCCATGGTAATGAATTTGTGAATTGCAGGGAAACCATTCCGGATTAATGTGAACAAAGAGTACACAGATTTGAATAAGGTTACATGGAAGAGTCAATAATTTTTATTTCTAAATAGTTCTTTACAGGATTTTTTCTTAAATAAATAAATAAATAAATTCGTATTTAGAGTCTACCCACTCAATCATATAACTGATTTTCAGTGGGGGGACGTTAAACCAAGGCGACCAAGCCAACCCTGTAGGCCCCGACGCAATAGACGAGTGAGCGATAACCAACCAAAGATTGGTATCTTTAATAGGAAATATAGCAATCAGTGATATGTACAGTGCGGGCACCCGCGGATCAACGCCGCGGTTTAGCCGCACACCGAAGTTCAGCAACCTTCGGGCGAGGTCAGGGGTAGAGTGGGTGACCGCTCAGCCCTGAAACACGCGTATACCTCTGGTTAGAGCAGATGCAGGGTTCGAGAGCTAATGTAACGGTTTCGTTCTCATCGACATCTGCTCGACAGTCTGGGTCTATATGTCTATATGACTGTCGAGGTTACACCGTCCTTTCGGATGGGACGTAAAGCCGTTGATCCCCTTTGTACTTTTCGAAAGGAGTAAGCTACGTGCCGGTACCGGGTTTCCACTCCTCCCTTCTCTTTTAAATTTGCACTAGTGGATTACATTATACGTTGAAAACAGAGACTAAATAAATAAACAAGGCCGATTCAGAACAACTTTGAATTTATTATGTGGCTCGTTGCTAGGACGGCTCCAAAGTCACCGTTTACAAATACCTAACCCAAGAACTGAGCAGAGACGCTAACCACAAGACCAACGAGCCATGGCCCCGACCTTGATTCTCTGATGGCTCGTTTTTGAAGGCGAAAGACGCGGATTGCCTGCGATGAGGCGTCCAAGAACATTAATCAGTATGATATATGCGAGTGGATGTGAGCGTAATATACCACTATCACAGTTTGAGAATTAACAATATCCCCGTTTCAATTTTTTATGCATGAAGCAAGGACTTCTCAATTTAAACGATACCTTGTCAATCTGGAGGGACCAATCCAAAGTTTCTGTGATGATGGCCAGACCTAAGAATTGAACGGACTCTGAGCGAGCAATACTTTTATAGAGTTTAGGCGTATAAGAGGGCTTGAGTTTACAAGAGAGTGTGGGAGTGTGGGGAATGAAAGTTACAGACAAATGATTTGGAGGTTTGAAGAGCTAAAAGATTTGTGGTACAGTAGCTATAGACATGATTTCTACCTCCTTGTTTGCCATTTTCATAAGATTGTTAACTAAGGGGGGTGGTGCTGTAAAGAGTTAGCTGGAATCGTCCACATAATGTGTAACCGGCATGCCACTTACAAAGAAAAAATGCGGTACCCACAATAATGCCTCTCCCTCCTCGGTTCCACCGATATAGTGATTATTCAATTTCTTTGATAAATCGCGTTATACGTAAAATACATTAGTTGAATATGAGTTACATTTATTTATATTACTGTCCGTACATCTCATATCTTGACGGAGTAAATAAAAACTTAAATTCACAATAAAGAACAGTGACTTATAATCTCAGGTAGCTAAACTTGAATGAGCTAAGAAATTCAGCTATTGACATCCACAATACTACATCAATGCACTATGGTTTATTGCAATGGAAAAACAACACAGGAAAACGATTACTTGGGAGGGAAAAACAACACAGGAAAACGATTACTTGGGAGACATGATTTTGTAGTAACGTTTATTTCTGATCAAATCAGACATAAAAGAGAAAGTGTCAACCATCTCTAAAGGTTGGCTGTGCGTGCGCATACATCAACACACAATGTGCATGCTAGCATCCGGTATTATGCATATTTCTTGTTGCATAGTAGTCTGTAATCTTCTGGCCATGAACAGAATTCACAATATAATTATTTCCACCGTATTCAAGTAAAAGCAAACGCTGTACTTATTTTAATTTGTGTCAGATAGAAGGTAATTTACTAAATTCTGTTGTAATCCTGCCAACAGCTTTCGCTTATAGTCTGTAGTAGGCCTACTGTCGTTGACCTAGAGTTGGTGTTACTCAATAACGAGAACTCATCGAAATTGAAAACCTGACCAACTGGTTTCCAACGGTGGCATATGCTTTAAAGGTTACTTAATCTGCATAATGATTATAAATGAGGTCGTTACATCGACTTTTATCTTGACGATATCAATGAAAGGGTGGGACACGCGTATGTCGCTAAGGTCAAACGTGTTCCTCACCTTTCACCGTCTGTCCAGATGGCAATGTCCTGAATATGTTCCAATACATATTTCAAGTCATGCGTATCCTGATTGCGTCGCCTCGTACATTCGTTGGTCGAGTTTATTTTAGCTTTTTCTGCAGAGAGTACCGGGTTCGAATCCTGGTTCGGAATTATTATTTCTATTTCTATTATGCTTGGCACATAATGACATGTGTACATCTGTAATGTCCTCCACTGAAAATCAGTTAAGTAAGTTGTTATTTATTTACGGCTTGGCTAGTAAAGGCATCATGACGTCTAGACGCCGGCGAGTACTTATTTTGGATCAATGTGACTTGAATAGTCACTTGAAGTCTTGTCGGTACTGTTCCTATAATTTCAGTGATCACCGATTAGTGTTTTTGGTGAATTTTGAGTGTCCTGATGGTTAAACCTAAAATATGGGATGGACCCGAACAACGGTCGCTGCTTGGGCCCATTTCAAATATGGCGCCAGTAGAAATGGCAATTGGCGCGGCGATGAAATCTGAAAAAATAAGTAAATTGTTTAAAATGATTCTTAATGATATTGATGATGATATTTAACATCTGTAGTATATATATGTTAAATATCTTTGTCAATAACAGGTTTGTAAAATACTCAACATTAAAACATGTTTGTATAACAAATTGTTCTAACCAAAAACTGTACAGAGATATCAAAGTCCAGCACTTTTATCTGTTATATATTATATACTAGGAAAACCCCAAAGTCGTTGTTAGACGAGTGAGTGAGCCATGTGTTGAGTACCCGGTATCATTCCCTTTCTTTTCCCTACCTAAGGTTTCCCTAGCCTATCATAGGCTAGACAGAGTGGCGCATTATAGCCTTACAGTTAACGCGCCCTTATACCAACTAAACTCAAAACCCTATTATTTATACCTATATAATTATTATCAAACTTAAATGCAAATGATCCCCGGTACTCAACATATGACTCGCTCACTTGTCTAACAACGACTTTGGCGTTTTCCTAGTCTAGTCGGCAAAGGCGCCCTTATACCCGAAATGTGGAAGACCTAGGTTCAAACCTCCGCGGTCGGGAAAGATTTTTTTATTTCTGGATTGTATTTTAAAAATTATAAAACATGTTTTGAAAATCATATAATACTATGGAAAACATAGCCAGTACGAAATACGAGTAAAGATTGCAAGGTTTACTCAATCTCCCAGCGGAATTTAGGAGAACCTTGAGCGTGCAAGATTCGATACACCTTGGTCACTGCTATGCATGTAATCACAGCCTGACAAAAAATATTCAATAAAAATAACTTCTTCAAGAACAAATGCATTGTTGTTTAAATTAAACCTGCACATTTTAAGCCTAATTGTCAATTTATTATTTCTTGTAAGTTTAATTAAATCGCAACAGATTTTGCTAATTTTGTTAGTAGTTTTCAGCTACGTGGTCACGAATGTCTGTTTCAAATTTCAGATCAATCTGTTCCGCCGTTTGGCCATAGGCCATCGAACATACAGAAATTGACACAATTTAGAGCCAAAAAAGTGGCGTTGTACCACTTCGTTTGCTGCGCTCACTCGTTTAATAAATACTAGGAAAACGCTTAAGTCCCGCCGCGTTGTTGGATGAGCGTAATTGGTGCATTGAGCTGCCATGTGTTATGCGGATTTTCTGTTGTTCGGTGAAAAAATCATTACTAAGTCGAAGATTTTTTTTAATTAAATTAAATTATATAAAAAAATTAACTTAATTTTTATAATTAAATTAAATAAAATAAAAAATTAACTGAATTGTTTTAATTAATCGTAATTTTTTAAAAAGAAAAAAATCGTAAAATTGTAATTTGCATAAGAAATAATTATTCGATTGCGCTCAAATTTAACACGAATATATTAATTCATGAAATTAAGGTTCTGTAAAAAATCATTACAATAGGATAAAGAATGTAGGTGTTATAAGTCGAAGAAATTTTTTAAAAATCGAAAAAAATCGTAAAATTGCGTTTTTTATGTGAAAAAATTTCCTGATTGCGCTCAAAAACGTGGCAGTTCTAAGTTCAGAGATTTCGAAGGTCTCCATAAAATTTCATTGCAATCGGAGTATCGGTTTAGCCGGAATCGTGTTAACAAACACACAAAAATACAGAAAGAAAGAAAGAAAGAAAAAAAGAAAGAAAGAAAGAAAGAAAGAAAGAAAGAAAAAAAAAAAAAACATTCCGGATTTTTTTCTCCAGTGTAGTGAAATGGAATCTTCGCTTCGCTCGCTACGCTCGCTACGCTCATCCAATTACTAAGTCGAAGAATTTTTTTTAATTAAATTAAATTAAATAAAAAATTAACTTTTTTTTTATTTTTTTTTATTAGTCGTAATTTTAAAAAAGAAAAAAATCGTAAAATTGCGATTTTCATAAGAAATAAATATTCGATTGCGCTCAAATTTTACACGAATATAATAATTCATAAAATTAAGGATCTGTGAAAAAATCATTACAATAGAATAAAGCATGTAGGTGTCATTAGTCAAAGAATTGTTTAAAAAAAGAAAAAAAACTGTAAAATTTTGATTTTCATGAGAAATAATTTTTCGATTGCGCTCAAATTTCACACGAATATATAAATTCATAAAATTGAGGTTCTGTGAAAAAATCATTACAATCGGATAAAGCATGTAGGTGTTATAAGTCGAAGAAATTTTAAAAAAATCGAAAAAAATCGTAAAATTGCGTTTTTTATGAGAAAAAATTTCCCGATTGCGCTCAAAAACGTGGCAGTTCTAAGTTCAGAGATTTCGAAGGTCTCCATAAAATTTCATCGCAATCGGAGTATCGGTTTAGCCGGAATCGTGTTAACAGACAGAAAAAAATACAAAAAAAAAGAAAGAAAAAAAAAAAAAACATTCCGGATTTTTTTCTCCAGTGTAGTGAAATGGAATCTTCGCTTCGCTCGCTACGCTCGCTACGCTCATCTAATAAAATATATATCTAGGGCAACGGTCGTTCGCCCGCAGCCAAGCGCACGTGACTGCTAGAAAGCGATGACTAACTCGACCCTGTTTACTCCTACCCGAGTTGGGGGGTTTTCAGCTATCTGCACACGCCGTCCCGAAAGATTTACAATCTTGAAACTCGGTATATGACCTGATAATATGTGGTCCATGACATACCAAAAAAATCAGCCCCATCCGATAACCCGTTCTGAGTTAAAAAATCTAGTAAAAATCGACAAAAACCCTCCGGCTGGCTGGGTGGGTGGGTGGCTATCTAGGGATTCTGACAGAAAGAAATAAGAGCCTACAGAGAAAACGGTACATCTCAGAACTATGAAACTTGGACCACACTTAGATGTACCTCAGACTCACATACTTCCGCCAAGAGGCAAGCAATATTCCACCCCCAACACCCCCTAAATCATCCCCTAAAATTTGAATAATTCATAGCTCTAACCCCAAAATTGAATTTTTATTCAAATTAGTTATTAGAATTATGTTTTAATGTGTTTTAACCCAATCGGCTTTTTCTCATTTCCTAAACCACATTTTTTCAACCCCCATCCCTAATAGTTTATATTATTTTTATCTTGATTTCCAGTATTCACCAAGGTACCGAATGAGTTATCAGCATGAAATTTGGCATGGTGGTACATAATAATATGAAACATAATAATCCGCCGGAAGGCAAGCGATATTTCACCCCCACTGCTCCCTACCACCCTAAACTTTGGGAAAAACGTAAGGTCGTATTTAATACAATTTGAATATTTTAATTGCTGATTAAAATTACGCGTCAATGTGTTATGGTCCGGTCAACAAATCATTCACAAAAAAACCCAAGACGACATTAACCATAGGAAATTTAATAAAAACGTTGTATATTGCCAACTACAGATTGTAAACAAAAACAAAAGATGGTAGCTTTTGTTTCTAGACAATCTGTTTTAAAGGCACTGTATCCACTTTTTCACGTATTTCACGTCTTGATATGAAACAAGCAAAAAGATGTAATATCCTCCCCAAATACAAAAATTTGTAAAAAAAAAAAAAAAAAAAAACGGCAGCCAAGCCCTCCTTCCAAAGTCTTCGGCTGTGAATGCTCTGAGATATAGAAGTTGAGCCAAGCATTTCATTCTTTCTCCCTAGTTTCGCATTGAAAAGAAGTAAGATCATTTTGCCTGTTGACGAGCGCCAAGCCAACCATTTTCGTGGTAAAAAAAGTAAAAATTTTAAACTCAAAATCATAAAAAAAAAATTACTTGGCCATTGACTTTTTAGAGTTCTCGTAATGAACCAAATTCAATGGCCAAGTAATTTTTTTTATGATTTTGAGTTTAAAATTTTTACTTTTTTTACCACGAAAATGGTTGGCTTGGCGCTCGTCAACAGGCAAAATGATCTTTCTTCTTTTCAATGCGAAACTAGGGAGAAAGAATGAAATGCTTGGCTCAACTTCTATATCTCACAGCATTCACAGCCGAAGACTTTGGAAGGAGGGCTTGGCTGCCATTTTTTTTTTCTTTTTTTTTTTTACAAATTTTTGTATTTGGGCTATTATTTACATCGAAAGAAATTACACTTTATTGCATGCACCCAGCAAATATTGCTTGTACACCGAAAATAGTTGAACGTTGATGATTGCATTTCTACGTGACTAATGTAGATAAATAATGTTCCATGAATCCGTTTTTGCTTCTAATCCTAACTAATTACACAAAAACACATTTATCAACCATATTCGAGGCCTCGATGAAGTTGCAATAAAAAAATGCAGAACATGTAAACGGCGCAGATAGAAAAGCGTATAAAAATCGAAACATGCGAGATGTGCTACGTGAGACGACCTTTAATGAAAGTAAAAGATGAATAAGTTATATAAACATAATTATCAATAATCAAATAGCATTCGGATTCGAACCGCCCCCACCGTGTACGGTCTTGGGTCTACGGTGGTGATTACTGAGAAGCTTCAGGTAAACGCCTTTACTACACATTGTACAAAATACTAATTATCTTCTTTTGCGTTCTGCGTACTTATATTTATTGTCCTCCAGTTTAAATTAGTCTGAATGAGACAGATAATAATTAAATCAAAATATATCAAAGGCTTAATGAAGTATATAATAATAAATTGGGTTCGTGTCAAGACTTCATAATGCTAGGTGTCTCTGACGCGCTTTTGAACTAGATAGCGTATCCAAGTACGGTAGCTTGAATGACAGTCTAGGAGGCGAGCGCGTCTTTCGCGCCAGGAAACCGCTTACTACGCTTACCTCGTTCTACTCTGTAATATGTTTTTCGTGTAATACATCAACAACACACTAATTTTATCCAATGTATGAACATATTTTATTTACCGTCTGGGCATAATAGATACAACTAGACCCCTTGATTTACAAAATAAAATAATTATAATGAGCGATATCGAATTCTCGCTCAAACTCCGCCACAACTTGCTCAATAAGCTATAACCTTGACAAACTCGATGCTCAGGGAAATGTGTACTTATTTTTAGGTATAACGACTCGTGGTTATGATCGATGGAGTACACAAAATTGTAACAGCGAAACCAGCAAACTTTTGTTTTGTTGTTGTGATAATCACTGCCTCCTAGATGTTCGTCGTGGCTCCTCGTTACCTGCCTGTCCATGCAACATGGTTTGATTGTTGAAGAAAATTCGCACTTTTTTCCCACAGCGCTAGTTACCGTCCCCAAGAGCTTTCTTTTGTTTTCGTTGTTTACATACGATCTGCATACGATTCAAATGTCATCATGCCAGAGTTGAGCTGTGTTTTTCTTCATAATAGGCAATGGTGCGTGCACGGGTGCGTGCAAGAAGTTGTAAGATACCGGGATGCCATTATCTAAAACAAGTAGGCCTTTCTTTGCATGAACTACAGGGAAATAAGGAAATTGTGCCACCCAGGCCCCCCACCAGACTCCCCTTTAGCACGCGCCACTGCTTGATGGAAAGTAATATTGTTTAGCTCGTGGCCTAGTCAAGACTAGGGCCCGAGTAGGCTACCTAAGCCTATTGATTTTTAATATGATTAGGAATAGGAGGCATAGGCCCTCCAGATAAAAATAACATGCCTATTAGCCCTTGCCTTATATTATCAAACAACAAAGTTATCAATATCTACTTTTTGTTTAATTACCAGCATAATATAACTAGACAAATTTGTATATTACTATTCTGCAAACCTTGATTAGTGATGTACGTACACAAAATACGATCTAAAACATTCAATTTAGTTGGATTCAACAGTAAAATACATGGGAGATGACATTTAATGTGACAACAACATCAAAAACAAAGAAAGCTCTTGGGGACGGTAACTAGCGCTTTGGACAACAATTAACACTGTGCGCGTGGACAGGCAGGTAACGAGGAGCCACGACGAACATCTAGGAGGCAGTGGTGATAATCCTCCATAGCAGACCCTACCTACATCGTTAGCGCATGTGAAATAAATGAAAATATGATTGAATTAACCCAACTTAACTTTAAAAATGTACTCATGCAGAATTTGCAGCTTTCTCCAATCTCCACAGCTCTCTACCGATACCCTAGCTAGGCTATGGGCCATGATTCCTAAGCATTTTAATGTATTTTCCTTACATATTTGAATTATGACTGAACAGAATGCAAAATGTATCAAAATCAAACTTCCATGTGTACAGGAAATACGGACAAGTAGTCCTATGTATGTATTAATGGCCAAGATTTTACTTTATCAAAATCCTCTCTAGGATCTAGGTCAAAGAGCATAAAAATGGTGCAATTTTTTTCCCCCGTGGGATTTTCCCCTATGGTTAAAGCTGGAAAATTACCCTGTTTGACTGTTTCTTCGTCTTGGTGAATCAGATTTGCCTACTCAGAAAATTCGTTAATTATAATAAATAATAATAATAATAATAATAATAATAATAATAATAATAATAATAATAATAACAACAATAATAATAATGCCATTAGAGCAAAAAGGTTGTTTTGAAATACGTATGGCTGTAAGGATCATCTTCTGTTGAGTAAAGCTATAGCCTGGTTGTTTAGACAAACCATTCGGGGTTTAGTTTTGAATCATTTACTCCGAAAAACGTGCTGAGTAATTTGCCAGGTGGTCCTAATCGATTTTCCCCCCCCGTTCAGGGTGACTTTTACTTCTATTAGGCTCACCCCTAGTCTATTTGAAAACAATGTCTACCGCTAACTTTGCACCATGGTCACCCCTGAACAGGAACATTTTTCGATGCGGACCCACCGGCAAATGAGTCATTGCATTTTTCTAAGTAAATGATCCAAAATTCACGCTTCTATCACTTATCCCCGAAAGATGAGTCATCACAAGCTATAGGCCTACTTCGGGACTAGCATTTTGAATGAATTTTCGAAATAACAATTTTGGACAACCCTGTTAAAAATAATACATTTTTTTAGATTTAAATAAATTATTTGAATTAATAACTTAAACAAAATGTTGAAATACCACACTTTTACTTCTATTAGGCTCATCCCTAGTCTATTTGAAAATAATGTCTACCCCTAACTTTGCACCATGGTCACCCCTGAACGGGAACATTTTTCGATGCGGACCCACCGGCAAATGAGTCATTGCATTTTTCTAAGTAAATGATCCAAAATTCACGCTTCTATCACTTATCCCCGAAAGATGAGTCATCACAAGCTATAGGCCTACTTCGGGACTAGCATTTTGAATGAATTTTCGAAATAACAATTTTGGACAACCCTGTTAAAAATAATACATTTTTTTAGATTTAAATAAATTATTTGAATTAATAACTTAAACAAAATGTTGAAATACCACACTTTTACTTCTATTAGGCTCATCCCTAGTCTATTTGAAAATAATGTCTACCCCTAACTTTGCACCATGGTCACCCCTGAACGGGAACATTTTTCGATGCGGACCCACCGGCAAATGAGTCATTGCATTTTTCTGAGTAAATGATCCAAAATTCACGCTTCTATCACTTATCCCCGAAAGATGAGTCATCACAAGCTATAGGCCTACTTAGGTACTAGCATTTTGAACGAATTTTCGAAATAACAATTTTGGACACCCCTGTTAAAATAATACATTTTTTAGATATAAATAATTAAATTGAAACCCTAACTTTGCACCATGGTCACCCCTGAACGGGGGAAAAATCGATTGGGACTACCTGGCAAATTACTCAGCACGTTTTTCTGAGTAAATGATCCAAAATTCACGCCTCTATCACTAAACCCCGAACTTAAGCCTGTTTGGTATCTAAATCAAAATCGTTCAAAAAGTTAAAAAGTTACATTAAAGTTAATCGAAAGTTTTTTTTTTCAAACTAAACGGCGACAAAATCTGAGGTGGCCAAATCATTTAGATTCTAAATGATTTGGCCACCTCAGATTTCTAAATTCTAAATTTTAGAATGTCCGTCCGGTCACGAATATGTTGATTTTAGTTTGATCCGATAAGTAGTGTAGATGGAAATTACATTATAACAAAAGTAACGTTGCCATGGCAACGAAAAGACGCGCGAAGTTTCTAATGCACTGCCACCTAGAAGTAATCAAAATACTTTCGAGGAAGCAGTCTATTATTTGTCAACAAAAAGTATAGTTTTCCCAAGGAGTCAAGGTCCTCTAGATGGCGGTGGATTTTATCCACAAAGTAAAGATTTACACACGGGTTTACCCAAATACCTTGGCAATAATTAAGCGAGCGAAGCGAGCGTTTCCATTTGACTCTGCCGGAAAAATTAGTCACTGGTTTTGTTTTTTTTTGTTTTGTTTTTTTGTTTGTTTGTATGTCTCGCCATAACGTTCGAACGGAGGCTCGGATCGAGTTGAAATTTTGACCATCCACAAGCTTCGTTCTCGATTGAATGCCATTAGTTTTGTGGCAAAATCGTTTAAAAAGTTACAAAGTTACATTAAAGTTAATCGAAGTTTTTTTTTAAAACTAAATGGCGACAAAATCGGAGATAGCCAAATCATTTAGAATGTCCGTCCGGTCACGAATATGTTAATTTTATTTTGATCCGATAAGTAGTGTAGATGAAAATTACATTATAACAAAAGTAACGTTGCCATGGCAACGAAAAGACGCGCGAAGTTTCTAATGCACTGCACCTAGAAGTAATCAAAATACTTTCGAGGAAGCAACAAAGAGTTTAAATAGTTTTCCCAAGGAGTCAAGGTCCTCTAGATGGGGGGTGGATTTTATCCACAAAGTAAAGTTTTACACACGGGTTTACCCAAATACCTTGGCAATAATAAATAATATTTAAGCGAGCGAAGCGAGCGTTTCCATTTGACTCTGCCGGAAAAATTAGTCACTGGTTTTGTTTTGTTTGTTTGTTTTTTTTTTTTTTTTTTTTTTTTTTTTTTGTTTTTGTTTTTGTTTGTATGTCTCGCGATAACGTTCGAACGGGGGCTCGGATCGAGTTGAAATTTTGACCATCCGCAAGCTTTGTTCTCGATTGAATGCCATTAGTTTTGTGGCAAAATCGTTCAAAAAGTTAAAAAGTTACATTAAAGTTAATCGAAAGTTTTTTTTTCAAACTAACCGGCGACAAAATCTGAGATAGCCAAATCATTTAGAATGTCCGTCCGGTCAAGAATATGTCAATTTTATTTTGATCCGATAAGTAGTGTAGATGGAAATTACATTATAACAAAAGTAACGTTGCCATGGCAACGAAAAGACGCGCGAAGTTTCTATCTAATACACTGCCACCTAGAAGTAATCAAAATACTTTCGAGAAAGCAGTCTATTATTTGTCACCAAAGAGTTTAAATAGTTTTCCCAAGTAGTCAAGGTCCTCTAGATGGCGGTGGATTTTATCCACAAAGTAAAGGTTTTCACACACGGGTTTACCCAAATACCTTGGCAATAATAAATAATATTGGAAACGCAAACGCCATAAATTTTATGTGCAATGTGGGTCTAGCTATAGCACGTGCTCGCTTATCAACGCGTCCAACTGAGCGTTTCCTAGTAAATAATTAAGCGAGCAAAGCGAGCGTTTTCCATTTGACTCTGCCGGAAAAATTAGTCACTGTTTTTTTTTCTTGTTTGTTTGTTTTTTTTTTGTTTGTATGTCTCGCCATAACGTTCGAACGGAGGCTCGGATCGAGTTGAAATTTTCACCATCCGCAAGCTTCGTTCTCGTTGAATGCCATAGTTGTGGCAAAATCGTTCAAAAGTTAAAAAGTTGAAACTAAGTTAATCGAAAGTTTTTTCAACAAACGCGACAAATTTAAATAGCAAGGTCATTTAGAGTCCGTCGTCACGATATGTTAATTTTATTTTGTCCGATAAGTAGTAGATGGAAATGCATATAACAAAGTAACGTGCCATGGCAACGAAAAGCTCGAAGTTTCTAATGCACTGCCACCTAGAGTTCAAAATACTTCGAGGAAGCATCTATTATTTGTCAACAAAGGTTTGCATAGTTTCCCAGGAATCAAGGTCCTTCTATTTATGCTGGTTGGTTTTTTCCACAAGTAAAGGGTTAGCCAACGGTTGACCAAATCCTTGGCAATAGTTGAAATTTTAAACCATGGCCCTTGACGCGAAGATCGCTAAATTTTTAAATTTTAAAATTAAATGTGCAATGTGGGTGCAAAGCTATAGCACGTTTTTTCGACTATCAAAGCGCCAAACTGAAGCTTTTCCAGTATTGGACCATGGCCTTGTGAATTGCGAACTTGTCCAAATTTTAATGAAAATGGCAATGTGGGTATAGCTAATAGACACGTGCTCGCTTGCAACGAAGCGTCAACTCGAGTTTTATGCACTAGCAACCTAATATATCAAAATGCCCTGTGACAGGAACGACGCAAATTTTAAAATTTTAAAAAATGTGCAATGTGGGTCTAGCTATAGCACGTGCTCGCTTTTATCAACGCGTCCAACTGAGCGTTTCCTAGTAATAATTAAGCGAGCGAAGCGAGCGTTTCCATTTGACTCTGCCGGAAAAATTAGTCACTGGTTTTGTTTTTTTTTGTTTTGTTTGTTTGTTTTTTGGTTTTTTTTTGTTTGTATGTCTCGCCATAACATTCGAACGGAGGCTCGGATCGAGTTGAAATTTTGACCATCCGCAAGCTTCGTTCTCGATTGAATGCCATTAGTTTTGTGGCAAAATCGTTCAAAAAGTTAAAAGTTACATTAAAGTTAATCGAAAGTTTTTTTTTTCAAACTAAACGGCGACAAAATCTGAGATAGCCAAATCATTTAGAATGTCCGTCCGGTCACGAATATGTTAATTTTATTTTGATCCGATAAGTAGTGTAGATGGAAATTACATTATAACAAAAGTAACGTTGCCATGGCAACGAAAAGACGCGCGAAGTTTCTAATGCACTGCCACCTAGAAGTAATCAAAACCAACCAAATACAAAAATTTGTAAAAAAAAAAACGGCAGCCAAGCTCTCCTTCAAAAGTCTTCGGCTGTGAATGATGTGAGATATAAAAGTTGAGCCAAGCTTTTTATTCTTTCTCCCTAGTTTCGCTTTTAAAATAAGTAAGATCATTTCGCCTGTTGACGAGCGCCAAGCCAACGATTTTTGTGGTAAAAAAGTAAAATTTTTAAACACGAAATCATAAAAAAAATTCTTGGCCATGAACCAAATTCAATGGCCAAGCCATTTTTTTATGATTTCGAGTTTAAAAATTTTACTTTTTTACCACAAAAATCGTTGGCTTGGCGCTCGTCAACAGGCGAAATGATCTTACTTATTTTAAAAGCGAAACTAGGGAGAAAGAATAAAAAGCTTGGCTCAACTTTTATATCTCACAGCATTCACAGCCGAAGACTTTTGAAGGAGAGCTTGGCTGCCGTTTTTTTTTTTTTACAAATTTTTGTATTTGGTTGGATATTACATCTTTTTGTTGTTCGTTCGCTATCAAGGTGTGAATGATTAAATTTGTTGAGTTCAAAGTTGTTTTTTTACATTTTTGGGCCCACGGTCCCCCCAAAGATACCCCTTAAACAAATAAATAAATAAATATTTTTTTATTTACAGACTACCCACTCAGTTATCTAACTGATTTTCAGTGGGGGACTTTAAATCAAAGCGACCAAGCCAACCCTGCAGGCCCCGACGCAATCGACGAGTGAGCGATAACCAACCAAAGATCGATATTTTTAATAGGAAATATATTAATCAGTGGTATGGACAGTGCGAACACCCGCGGATCAACGCCAGAATCAACAAGGCCGATTCAGAACAACTCTGATAAGTCCAAATTAGAAGTTAAAAAACTTCTGACTTTAGCGGGAATCGAACCCTGGCCCTTCTGCATTGGAAGCAGATACGCTAACAACAAGACCAACGCACTAGCATAAGCACTAGATATTTATAATGGTTAAGAGCATGTTTAATTTCAAGCTTGTATACAAATTACTACGCCTGAGTAATTACGCGTTTTGATTTTGCTAGGACGGCTCCAAAGTCACCGTTTACAAACTCCTAAGACAAGAACTGATAGACTTAAGTCCAAATCAGAAGTTAAAAAACTTCTGACTTTAGCGGGAATCGAACCCTGGCCCTTCTGCATTGGAAGCAGATACGCTAACAACAAGACCAACGCACTAGCATAAGCACTAGATATTTATAATGGTTAAGAGCATGTTTAATTTCAAGCTTGTACAAATTACTACGCCTGAGTAATTACGCGTTTTGATTTTGATTTTGATTTTCCCCGGTCCCAATTGCCCGGTTTTTGTTATATGAGGTACATCTGAGTGTGGCCCAAGTTTCAAAGTTCTAAGATGAACCGTTTTCTCAGTATAGCGTATTATTCATAAGAGTACGGAATTACCTACTTTTGATAATTTTGGTTTTTTTCCGGTACCCGTTAACCAATTTTGCTTTCCATATTCAAAAGTGATAAAGAATGAGCAGAGTTGGGTAAGTTCCTTAAAAAATGGAACTAGTTCCAGTTACAAGTTCCTCATAAGAAAAAGGAACTCTTTCCAGTTCCAAGTTCCTCTAAAATAAAAGGAACTAGGGCGTTCCTAAGTTCCTTTCCAAATGGAACTAAGTTCCTAAAAAGTTCCTTTTTTTCATAACCATTTTTCTTTAGATCTTCTCGAGAGGGTCAATGTAGGTATCCAAATTTCTACTTAAAACCAAGTATTTGCAAAGAATGCATAAACTCTGTTTGAGATTTGGAGGAATTAAATATATGGATGACTATGTAGGCTTTCACGACCTGTGAATCAATTTTGAATGATCTTTGGGTTGATGATGCACTGCTCCACGTTTCGCAACCAACAAGGGTGGTGAACACGACACAACGCAACAACCCAAAAGATCATTCAAAACTCAAGGGTGAAGTTTAGATGGCAATGCGACTAATAATGGTGAGAAACCCATGGGGGATGGGGGTTGACCACTGAGTGTAGGGATAGGGATGGGGGTATGACAAGAATTTAGAACAATATAGGCGAATTTTAGATTTTCTGGAAATGGAGTATTTTACAATCCCTTCATCTTGTAACTATGATTTGACTCTTTCATTCCTTAAATTTGTACAGTCAAGTTATAAAAAAGAACTTATGAAAATAAGTTACAGTTCCTGGAAAATTGGAACTAGTTCCTCCCTTAGTTCCTGTCTGGAAAAAGGAACTAGTTCCTCCCTTAGTTCCTTAAAAAGGAACTAGTTCCTAGGAACTGGAACTGTTTAGTTCCGTTCCTACCCAACACTGAGAATGAGAGATATCAAAATGTATTCCACGTTTGAAACATCTCAGTTGTAGCGTTTTCTTTGAATGATCCATTTCTTAAAGTTCAGATATGTTTTTTGTCATTTTTGGGCCCATGGTCATCCCAAATTTAGCTCCTTGTGTTTTGGACGCAAGATATTTATTTATTATTATTTTATTATTATTATTATTATTATTATTATTATTATTATTATTACTATATATTAAATTTATTATTATTATGTGTTTATTCCGTACATTCATTACATATTATATAATAAACATACGGATGGATATATATAATAATAATATAATATAATGGTTAATAGCATGTTAAATTTCAAGTTTGTACAAATTACCACGCCTTGGTAATTACGCGTTTTGATTATCATCCAAATTTTGATTTTCTCCGGTCCCTGTTACCCGATTTTGGTTTTGAAAGCAAATGTCACTGCGTCTGAAGTACACCTAAGTGTGGTCCAAGTTTCATAGTTCTAAGATTTACCGTTTTCTCTGTAGGCTAAATTAATCTCCGCGGAGAACTCCTAGCCAGCCAGCCACCCACCCACCCACCCACCCAACCACCAGCCAGCCGTTAAAGGGGTATTTAACCGCTAAACTCAAAAAATATATTTCATTCAGGCTAACTAGTAATGAATTTAGCGATTAACAGAAAAATTATTGGGGCCACCATGACCTCCCAAAAAATTGTCAAACATGACATTTTTCGAGCTAGGTCCCATCGGCAAAAATCTCCCATAAGAAATAACATGGGGACTATCTTTATGCCCCGTGACCTTGGAGGATTTTGATCCAAAAAAATATTGGCCATTATTGACGTACTCGACAGCCTTTTCTGTAAATTCTTTATATTTTGTATTGTACTTTGGGCAAGTAGTTCGGTCAAAATATGCTGATTACCAACATGGGGTGTGATTTTGGAATGCATATTTTTGCGTGTTTGAGGGTATATTTGGGCACAGTTTCAAGACACGATGTTATAAAGGGGCATTTTAGATTGGTACTATGCTCTAGTATCTATGTGGACCAAAAAAGAAGCAGGTTAAAGCCGATTTTGGAAATTTTCCAAAACACCAATTTTCGCCAATTTCTGGTTCAAAAAAATTAAAAAATTCGTGTTAAATCACAGTTTCAAGATATAATTTTTTAAATGGTCATTTAAGTGTAGTATTGTGCTATAGATCACGTGGTAAAAAATAATTTTTGGGGTTTTTAGCCCCTTTAAGGAATTTGACGATGTTGAGAGCCTTTTTTAACACAGAACGAGTTGTCGGATCGGGTTGATTTTTTTTTGTATGTCATGGACCACATACCAGGTCATATACCGAGTTTCAAGATTGTAACTCTTTCGGGGCGGCGTGTGCAGATAGCTGAAACCCCCCCAACTCTCGTAGCTGTATATAGGGCCGGAGTTCGGTGTCGCCTAAGCAGTCGCATCGCTTGTCTGCCGGGCGACGACCGTCGCCCTAGATACTTTCGAGGAAGAGTGTATTATTTGTCACCAAAGAGTTTAAATAGTTTTCCCAAGAAGTCAAGGTCCACTAGATGGCGGTGGATTTTATCCACAAAGTAAAGGTTTACACACGGGTTTACCCAAATACCTTGGCAATAATAAATAATATTGGAAACATGGCCCTGTGGACAGCGAACGTCGCAAATTTTAAAATTTAAAAAAATGTGCAATGTGGGTCTAGCTATAGCACGTGCTCGCTTATCAACGCGTCCAACTGAGCGTTTCCTAGTAATAATAATTGGATGAGCGTAGCGAGTGAAGCGAAGACTTCAATTTCACTGACCCCCAAAAAATTTAGCTCGGGTGTTTTTTTTTTGTTTGTTTTTTTGTCTGTTTGTTAACTCTCTACCAGGCAAACGGCATATCCGATCTTGATGAAAATTGGAGGGGACCTTCGAAATCTCTGAACTTAGAGGTGTATTGTTTTTGGGTACAATCGAAGAAATATTTCTCATGAATATCGTACTTTTACGATTTTTTTCGATTTTTAGTGCGATATTTTCGTGACATTTGGGCCGATTCTGACCAAACGGGTGGGGCTACAACGTCCATATTTTACATGTACATTAAGGTAATGGTTATGTATTGCTTTTTGAAAGAAAAAGTTGAAAAAGTTAGCCAGAATCCATAGAATACAGGTTTTAATGAGTTTTTTTTGGGTTTATAATAACAATTAACATGTAACAATAGAAACTTGACAATAATCACCTACAATGCATTCACAAAGCACTTGCAAAGGAAAAGTGGTCCCACGCAAACTAAAAACTTACTAAAAAGCTCATCTATCAACGCGGCGGGACTTTAGCGTTTTCCTAGTGATAATAATAATAATAATAATAATAATAATAATAATAATAATAATAATAATAATAATAATAATAATAATAATAATAATAATTAATAATAATAATAATAATAATTAGGCATTATCTAAAATATTTTACAAAACTGGTGTAAAATCTCGCAGTGCTGTATTGTTAAATATGTCAAGTCAAGTAGTTTTGTGTAAAGAGTTATACTTGGAACTTTACTGATTTCAATATTGTTTCAGGATGATTGGAAAGTTGGTAATCGTGTGCCTGTGTGTGGCTACGGCTCACGGGTATTCGTCCGGAGCGCCCGAAGACGTCTGCGAGGACATGACTCCCAGACATCCTGGATCGCCCCAGAAGATCGAGGCGCCCTACACGATTGCCCTGGACCGCAGCAGGATCAACTCAAACGGGATCGTCAAAGTAACGATCAGCGGCAACCAGGGTGGAACCTTCAAGGGATTCTTTGTGCAGGGTCGCGTGGGGGGAGTACCCGTTGGATCGTTCGAGCAAAATAACGCCATCAAGCTGGTCAACTGCGGTAAAGGTGTTCAGGTAAGAGCTAAACGGGTATTTATTTACACTCTCATCCAAAATGATACTGTTTATATAATACTGTTTTGCTAGAGGACTACCGCTAATATAAAAACCACACAAAATTAACTAATTTTAATTATACATAAAATAAAAAAAAGCCAGTCCAAAGTAGTTTTATTAAAACTATATCCTGCATGAGAAAATATTCCACTATAGTTTGTAGTGTTCTAAATCACAGAATAAATTTATTGGAGGATCGTACCAAAGACTTTAATTTGACTACCCTAAAAATAGCTCGGGTGTTTTTTGTCTGTTTGTTCAATCTCTACCGGGTAGAGAGCGAGCAAACGGCATATTATGTAATCTTGATGAAAATCGGAGGGGACCTTCGAAATCTTTGAACTTCGCTCTGCCAAGTTTTTGGGTACAACCGAAGAAATATTTCTCGCGAATATCGTACTTTTACGATTTTGGATGCGATATTTTCGAGATTTGCGGCCAGCGACCGGGCAAACAGCTACTCCGATCTTGATGAAACGTTATGGGAACGTTCAAAATCACTGAATTTAGACATGTTATGATTTTGGGTACAATTGAAGAAATATTTCTCGTGTAAATCGTTCTTTTAGAGCCAGGATTAATCAATAAGACCTCACTGCCCCGCACCTTTTCGGGGCTGGCACAACGACAAGTGTGTCGGTTTTCGATCATCTCTCATACTCGCAGGATCACAGTCGGTCGCCTCGCATTGTTAAAGGCAGACATGGTTCACTCTAGCTAGAGTCTAGATCTTTCCTTTAGATAACATGTAGCATACTCCAATGAAACACGTCAAATGACACAAAACAGTCATCATTGGATAGAAATAAAAATAATAATAATAACCCCAGTCGGGGCAAACCTTTATGACAAACTGCTATGAATCAATAACTATGTCCTTAAAGCGGGCTTATGCTTAAAATTATAAATAATTAATTAATTAATTATAAATATATAAAATAATAATAATAATAATAATAATAATAATAATAATAATAATAATAATAATAAAAATAATAATGTTTGTCATAATATCTACATTTGCGAGAGATCAGGCATTTACAGATGTACAGGAATGGTCATGAAATACAGAGAACAGTATAACTTATAAATTATGATATAGACAATACGGTCATGAAGTTCAGTTTCAGTACAGTTCATGAATCATGATCATAGTCATGAATTACAGTTTCATAACCTTGAGTCTAAACTAAACTATACTAGGTTATCAACTTTTTTTACCGAGTATTTAAAACTTTCTAAAGAGCCCAATGTTTTTTTAGTTCAGATGGTAATTTATTAAACTGTTTTATGTGTGTATAATCAGAGTTTGTTTTGAGTTGAAGATTTTGAATAATATGAATTTTGAATAATGTATGTTGTTTTTAGACGTGTGTCGTGAGTGTGGATATTTTTTTGAAGTGTTTTTAGTTTTTTTTTTTTTTACTTTTAGGATTGCCTATAGTTAATCAAAAAAGCTCACCCATCATGCAACGCGACCGGAAAAAGCGTTCGCGAAGCAGCCTAGTTTAATTAATTCTATAACAGCTAAGTCATACTGATTATAATATTTTAATCTTTTAATCTTTGTCAATGCAAAGTTGCAAACTATAGTTCTTACAAAACAATAATAGGAATATTAATTCTTTGATTTTGCGTGGCGTGTTGCGAGATAATACCATGATAATACATGAATCACGTAGTTTTGCGTTGTTTTAATATCGATGGTAGTACTTGACCATCTTACTAGTAAGCCTACAAAATGTTTGATCTTAGACATTTGTCACAATGTGTCATCCCAGGAAAAGGTAGTTAATAAAACTTGTACTGTACGGTAATATAAATTTTAAAATATAGGAATTAAAAAGATAATCAGACAAAAATAATTCAGTACCGGTACCTTTGACAACAATTTGTTGACAATTAAAACTAGGAAAACGCTTAAGTCCCGCCGCGTTGTTGGATGAGCGTAATTGGTGCATTGACCTGCCATGTGTTATGCAGATTTTCTGTTGTTTTGTGAAAAAATTATTACTAAGTCGATTTTTTTTAAATTAAATTAAATTAAATAAAAAATTAACTTTATTCTTTTATTTTTTCTTAATCGTTATTTTAAAAAAAGAAAAAAAATCGTAAAATTGCTATTTTCATAACAAATAATTATTCGATTGCGCTCAAATTTTACACGAATATAATAATTCATAAAATTAAGGTTCTGTAAAAAAATCATTACAATAGGATAAAGCATGTAGGTGTTATAAGTGAAAGAATTGTTAAAAAAAAGAAAAAAACCGTAAAATTTCGATTTTCATGAGAAATAATTTTTCGATTGTTCTCAAATTTCACACGAATATCTTAATTCATAAAATTAAGGTTCTGTAAAAAAATCATCAAAATCGGATTAAGCATGTAGATGTTATAAGTCGAAGAAATTTTTTAAAAATCGAAAAAATCGTAAATTTGCGATTTTCATTAGAAATAATTTTTCGATTGCGCTCAAAAACGTGGCAGTTCTAAGTTCAGAGATTTCGAAGGTCTCCATAAAATTTCATCGCAATCGGAGTATCGGTT
Source organism: Sweltsa coloradensis (assembly GCA_024449915.1). Lineage (NCBI taxonomy): Eukaryota > Metazoa > Arthropoda > Insecta > Plecoptera > Chloroperlidae > Sweltsa > Sweltsa coloradensis. The sequence continues at coordinate 388,084 of JAMZAV010000162.1, forward strand.
TAGCCGGAATCGTGTGGACAAACAGACAAAAATACAGGGAAAAAAAAAAAAAACATTCCGGATTTTTTTCTCCAGTGTAGTGAAATGGAATCTTCGCTTCGCTCGCTACGCTCGCTACGCTCATCCAATAACAACACAAAATCTCAAATAATTAAATCTACGGCAATGATGTTAATGCTATAAACATTATTACTACTCAATAAAAAAAAAAAAAAAAACTGTACCGAGTAATCAAATTTAAAAAAAATCTCAACCTACAAATTTAATGTACAATGAATAATGTAAATGTAATTAACATTATTATAACGTCCTGTCTTGTTGTATCGATCATTACATAATTATTACCACACAGTAGAATATATATATAATGTTGAGAAAGCCTGGTTGGCCTATAGGGAGGGTGCATGTCTTTGGTTTCTGATTTAAGACTGCTGCTACCCACACCAACTCTGACGACAAGAAACAGGTGGTCCTCAAGTGGCGAGCACCCAAGGGACTTTCGGAGTCGGTTTATTTCAAGTAAGTTCAACATGAAAGTTATCATTTATTATAAGAAAGTGTATGCCCATGATCTGCAAAATATCAAACATACCATCTCATAGTCCCGAGCACCAAAACTACGTACCAACAATAACAAAACTTATCTAATTCGTCAGAAGGCAGCTTCATCCTAGTCGAATACACTGAAACATTGTGATACACATCACTCCTCTCATCGTCTGTAAGAAGATATAAACCAATTTATGATTTATAATATCCCTCCAAAACACAGATTAAATAATGTAAGTAGAGAATCAAAACATCATTACAAAAATTACAATTAAAAATAATATTATGTTTATGAATTGCGGTAAATATAGCTATAAGCATTATTTCATGAATTAAAAAGCCACACCATGGAGTTTGAGAGAGTAGTATTAAAAATCCATATGGTTATAATAATAACTACATAGTTGTTGCAAGCACACCCAACTCAACAACATGGTCATAGCAACAGTTCAATACCAGCAGTAGATCCTCCAAATTAGGGGTGGGCCTAATATGAAAATGATTGCAACTGTAAACACTCAACCAGAAGTAAATCAAGGGCTGGTAGGTACATCACTTGATTTACTTATTGTTGATGAATGATGATGCACATTGAAAAATTCACTGAACCCGCTGAAACCAGTGCAATCGCCACTATATTACACAATTTACAGTGGAACCTATAATTATTGTCTCATATATTTCCCATTTTTACTACTGCTTATAAATCTAGTATTATGCGTTTTCAACCAGTTTCCCAGTTGTCTTTGCATATACCTAGTACTGCGTGGTCAATACTTGGTTTAAATTCATCAAATTAATATTTTTATTTGCATTAGCTAGACATTAGTAGGGCCCACCAATTCTAAATGTGTGTTCCTATATATCGGAACCATTTGCCTAATTGTAAGTAGGTAGTAGCTATAACTTTATGCCTATTCGTGAAATATGGTTAACAAACTATGTGTACCCTACTACTACCCTACTCTAATGCTCTTCAAATTACAGCACAACCATTGCTCAAGATGGAGGCACGTACTGGGTCGGTCTATTATCACCTCGTCTGCAAGTAACCAAAACTGCAAACTAAACATCACACACAAAATATTGTAGTCTATTTCGAACAGTTCTTTGTTATATTTTAGGACGTGATACATTTGTGACAAAGCATAACTTCTCTTTTGCTTTGGACGGGATGTCCGTTCTTCATTTTATTAATTGTATTCACCATTATTCAGTACTATATAATAAAATAAAATGATATCTGTTTTTCATGTACATAGGATAGCTGCAAACTGAAAAGACGAGGCCATTTCTTTAAAGATGGCAGAGTGTAACAAATAGAATAATTTCACAACCATTATACATTTTAATTCTTTTCAATGAGCACCTTGGTGAAAATATAAATGGCAATAACCTGTTTGAAGTAAAAAAAATTTTACATGTACTGTAGGCCTTACCATGTTCTTTTTTTATAATTAGCTGTAATTTCTAAGTAATGAAACCTTTTAATTTAACTGTGTATGTAATGTGTTTCAAGGATTAAAAAAAGTTTCATATATCTACATAGTTAATACATGTGTGCATTGTTTTATTTTTAGATGTTTATCAAGTTGTATGTCTACACTTACAATAGGTACTAGAAAATATAATAAAAGTAGGCTATGAGGTACAAACAGATGAAGGAAAGCATCAGACGTCATCCATCTTCACTCTTCTCGAGGTAAGCTAGGCAGGCAAGTTGTATTTACCTTTCTACACAAATGCACTACACAGTACACACACAGTAAATGCTAATCAAATAGGAAATAAAGAGAAATTAGTTAAAATATTAAAAAATGAAATCGATGGTAAAGTGTTACAGGAAGGAAATATTAAGCAATAAATGCACTTTAACTAGGCCGTAGGCCACACTTGATTTGCATAATTATAGAATTGTAAAATGCAATACAAATCATTAAAAGTAGAAAAACGCCAAAGTCATTGTTAGACGAGTGAGTGAGCCATGTGTTGAGTGCACGGTAACATTCCCTTTCCTTACCCTGGTACCAAAGGCTGGATCTATAGACAGCATGGGTCATCCCCCTATAGCCTAGACTAGAGTAGTGCATTATGGCCTTCCAGTTGACGTGCGCCCTTATGCCAACTAAACTCAAATCCCTATCATTTATACGTATACATCAATCAACATCATTTCATTTTTTTTTTAAATTTTAAATTTAAGCTTTATTCATTTCATTTTACAGCAAAACATTACAATATAAGGAAATTTTAACACATTTAAAGAAAATAGAATTATATGTACCAACAAAAATAAGAATTCTAGAAAATGAATCCTCACATGGGCCTTGCAGCCTCTGCGTGAGGGCTTCTTACTTTAAATAATTAGAAAAACAACAAACAGCTCAGATGGCAAAAGGCACTAGAGATAATTATAATAAATAAGGCACACAATAATATACAATTAAATAACAAGAAATTTATAAGATAATTACGAAAAATTTTGTACTTGAAAATAAAAAGCATAATATAACACAATGATTATGAATAACGCATTAATAAAGTTAATAATATCAAAAACAGTGTGGACAATGTATAGAATAATTAATATAATTACATCATAAATTCAAATGTTCTTGGGTACTCAACACATGACTCGCTCACTCGTCTAACAACAACATAGTCTAGTTGGCTAAGGCGCCTTTATACCCTGAATGTTAAGAGACCCGCGTTCAAACAATGGTAGGAATAAGGTTTTTACTTCTGGATTATATTAAAAAATTATTAAACATGTTTTGAAACACATAATATACACTACAGTACTATGAAAACATAGACAGTACAAAATACATGTAAAGATTGCAAGGTTTACTCCATATCTCCCAGTGGAATGTTGGGAAACCTTGAGCATGTAAGATTTGATACACCTTGGTCACTGCATGCACTCACTGCCTGACAAACATGATTCGATAAAAATGATTTCTTTAATAATTAAAGAAATCATCCAGTCATCATCATCCTTTTTGTAATACAATCATAGGTTTTCTACACTGAACAATGCAAAAGGTGGGCTGACCCAATGCCACCCAGTGTCCTTGCGAGCTCTACAGAACAAAATCAAACGGTTGTAACCCAGTATCCACGCATAACAAAAAACTTGTAAAAGAACAGCCAAACCTTACACGATCAAAAGCTATGCTAAAAGAAATGCCAAGCTTATGTAGGGCCTACCCTCCTACATTTTCGCGATCGTAATACATAAATTCACTTTGCCCTGTGACTCATGCATCCTTGCAAAGCGTGACAAAATTTTATTTGCAACTATTGTTAAAAGTTTGTGCAAATTTATTTTGCCAAGCTTTGCAAGGATGCAGTCACAGGGCAAAGCAAATTTGTGTATTAAGATTGCAAAAATGTAGGAGGGTACATAACTAGCTTGGCATTTCTTTACTACGTATCTCACTGCTTTTGATTGTGTAAGGTTTGGATGTATTTTTAAAAGTTTTTTCTTTATGTGTGGGATCCCATTACTTTTTCAAGTTCCATTGCAAAATTATTTGTTAAAATATAATAATTTTAATAAGTCGATTAAATTGCTATAGTTTTACCAAAAAAACAAAAGAGGAATCATATATATATATATATTGCACTGGTTTTTTGGGAGTATATTCAAATTCATTTTGAGACCAGAATCAAAATTTATGCTTGTGCATTGTGGGTATTTAAAGGGAATCCCTAGACATGAATATGATTTCTAAAGAATGTAGTGAAGACTTAAGAAATGTAAGTTATGAAAGAGGGGCTGAATAAAATAGCATTTAAAAAAAAAAAAATTGGCAGGACATAATTTCAGAATCAACAATTACATTCAAATTCCCCAAATCAATCCAGCTAGTTCAACATTGAATTTTGAGCAGCAATTATTTGTATATTATTTCTACACTCCTTTATCTACTACCTAAATAAAAGGGAAACTGGCCGTCTGTAGTTTCTGGTGCTGCACAATTTTTTCGTTAAAAATGGTAAATTGACTGGCAGGCGAAAGAATCGTGATGGAAAAATTACAGAAAACCATTAATCCTAAATATAAGTTGTATATAAAGGAGTGTAGAAATAATATACAAAAAACCGCTGCTCAAAATTCAATTATTTTGAACTACCTGGATTGATTCAGACAATTTGAATATAATAGACTATTTGCATGGAATTAATTAATATTTTTTTTTAAAATTACTACTATGATTCTACATATTATATGAACAGTTTCTAAAAATCTCGTGACGTAATGAAGCACTATAGTGTAAGCCAAGGTCTTCCTATAGGTGGAACCAGATAAGCTGTCGCACGTCAAGGTCAAGCGAGAGCACGGACGCCAACGTTGACAATTTACACACAACTGGCATTAGGTAGGGCCTATCGTATTTGGCCATGTTATCGTGATATGTTATCAGCTTATCACATAAACAACATTCTATAAGTTGTGAATAAAGTAGTTCGTCCCACAGAGTCAGTATTTTAGCGAAATAATGATTTTAAGTAATCACGATTACAAAAGTGTTTTTTTGCCTTGTTGGTAATGGTGTGTCCAAAGTTCCAGCTGTTTATATTGCCAACCTCGCCAGATGTGATGTCAATGTTAAGGAGCATCAAAATGTCTTGATTTTATTTGTACACTTCATAAACAATTTATTTTTGGGATATATTGGCAAGGCTTGGCTTTAAAATAGTCGAGTTTTTCTCCGAAAGCAGTTTTAGAGACCGTTATTTTCTGTACTTTTTGCCGATCCTGTGACCATAATGCTTGGACGACAGTGCTGCGATCCCTCGGCGACCGCCACCTAATCTGGTTCCACCTATAATACTGTGCAGTATAATGCAAAAATAATATCTTTAGAATACCAAGAGCTTTAGATTATCTCACTTATATCTCACAGTTTTGACAAGCTTTGGGCCACACTCAAGGCCATGGACTTCGCTTTTTCAGGGTCACAGTTTTTGTGTTTTATTGCTTAAATCTAACGTTTATTCTTGATCGTATTACTTCAAATACGATAACAGGTCGAATACGTCATAGTGGAATGACCGATGACAGCACGTTTCACAATGTTCCAAAATAGGACACTTCAAGCTAGAAATGTGAATGTTTGAAAAAACGGTAACCCGGGCCGAAACTGTCCGTCGTGAGCCCGGCCCGATTGGTTAAAATAATACGGCGGCTGGCCCAAAAGATGATGGTCCTGGCCCGGCTTGAAAGTCAGTCCGCAAGTACAAACTGACTGAAAGCCTGGCCCGACAGTCAGCCCAGAAGTCTGGTTCTTTAGAAGATTATATAAACCCACACATAACAAAAACTTGTAAAAATACAGCCAAACCTTACACTCAAAAGAAATGAAGTCTAAAAAAGGGCCAAGCTCATCTACCTTTCCACATTTGCGCATTCTTAATTCATAAACGTACAGTGTCCCGTAACAACATCCTTGAAAAGCTTGGCAAAATAGAATTTGCAATTATTAATTTTAACACAATAGTTCATCCAAATTCTTTTTTTCTAATTAATTTTAACGTAATGGTCATGCAAATTCTATTTTACCAAGCTTTTCAAGGATGTTGTTACGGGACACTGTACGTTTATGAATTAAGAATGCGCAAATGTGGAAAGGTAGATGAGCTTGGCCCTTTTTTAGATTTCATTTCTTTTGAGTGTGTAAGGTTTGGCTGTATTTTTACAAGTTTTTGTTATGTGTGGGATCTCATTACTTTTTCAAGTTCCATTGCAAAATTATTTGTTAAAATATAATAATTTTATCAAAGTCGATTTAATTGCTATGGTATAACCAATTAACAATAGAATGAAAAAATATAGTGATCCAAAGACTTGCTTTTTGTAAACAATGTAGGTGATTATTGTCACGTAACTATAGTTACTTGTTGATTGTATGCCTGTATAAGGCTTATTTTAAAATCTTTATTTGGAAGCCTTCCAGCAATTTTTTCAACTTTTTCTTTTCTACTACCTTAATGTCCATGTAAAATATGAACGTTGTAGCCCCACTCATTTGGTCAGAATCGCTGGGCAATTGAAACTGACAAATTAGTAGTAGTAGTAGTAGTAGTAGTAGTAGTAGTAGTAGTAGTAGTAGTGGTAGTGGTAGTAGCAGTAGCAGTAGTAGTAGTAGTAGTAGTAGTAGTAGGTAGTAGCAGTAGTAGTAGTAGTAGTAGTAGTGTAGCCAGTAGTAACTAACATCCTTAAAGTGATTTTGAGCATGTTTTAATTCATATTTTCACCAAGAAGGAATGCTCGTACCCCAACCAAATTTGGCATGTGTTGTCGGGTACCTAGATCCCCTCGATTTTGATAGTTTTCAAGTTCACATCACGTTTCATGACAGCTGGGTAACACCTCGAAATCACCCCAACTCTGCTTGCTGTATATAAGGTGCCAGAGTGTGTAGCGCACCGCGGCTAGGCTGCGGCGCCCTAACGGTCACCTAGATTAAAAATCATGAGGAATTCTAGACTCGGCAGAGGTTCTGCCAGCGCCATTTTAAGACAACAGATTGTGTATAATGATGGTATTTCTTAGTTCAACTAGTATACTATTGTAACTGGCCCGAAGCGGCTCGAGAGCCCAAACTGGACCGAACCGGCCCGAAATTTTAATGGTAGGCACATGGGCCCGGCCCAAAGCCCGAAAATAAATACGAAAAGCGGCCCTAAAGACGGGCCTGGCCGGGCCTTCGGGCCAAAATTCCCATCTCTACTTCAAGTCACAATATCCATTTCAATTTTCAAGACATTTTTTAAACATAAAATAAATGCGATTATTGAATTCAGTACATTTTATTCTCTAAAGATAAACAAGTTTCACTTAAATCTAAAATTCATGCAAAAAGTCTATTGTTGATTCTGAGGTTATGTCCCGTCAAAAAAATTTCCAACAAATAATCTGCTGTTTATTAAGTCCCACTTTCTTTTCATGCATCTTTACTGCATTAATTACTAATTAGAAATCATATTTAGGTCTAGGGACTCCCTTTTAAGAGCACTCCTTGAAGCCAAAAGTACTAGTACTCCCAGACCAGTATCAACTATTACCCATACATTGGCAACAAGTGATTTGTACAAGCACCAAAATTAATTATTTTTAACTAGGAAAACGCTTAAGTTCCGCCGCGTTGTTGGATGAGCGTAATTGGTGCATTGAGCTGCCATGTGTTATGCGGATTTTCTGTTGTTCTGTGAAAAAGTCATTATTAAGTTGAAGATTTTTTTTAAATTAAATTAAATTTTAAAAAAAATTAACTTTAATTTTTACCTTTTTTAATTAATCGTAATTTTAAAAAAGGAAAAAATCGTAATATTGAAATTTTCATAAGAAATAATTATTCGATTGCGCACAAATTTTACACGAATATATTAATTCATAAAATTAAGGTTCTGTGAAAAAATCATTACAATAGGATAAAGCATGTAGGTGTTATAAGTCAAAGAATTGTTTTAAAAAAGAAAAAAAGAAAAATTTTGATTTTCATGAGAAATAGTTTTTCGATTGCGCTCAAATTTCACACGAATACCGAAATTCATAAAATTAAGGTTTTGTAAAAAAAAATCATTAAAATCGGATAAAGCATGTAGGTGTTATAAGCTGAAGAACTTTTTTTTAAACAGAAAAAAATCGTAAAATTGCGATTTTAATGAGAAATGATTTTCCGATTGCGCTCAAAAACGTGGCAATTCTAGGTTCAGAGATTTCGAAGGCCTCCATAAAATTTCATCGTAATCGGAGTATCGGTTTAGCCGGAATCGTGTTAACAAACACACAATAACACAAACAGAAAAAAAAAACATTCGGGATTTTTTTCTCCAGTGTAGTGAAATGGAATCTTCGCTACGCTCATCCAAATATTAAAAATCACAAAATTTTGTTTGTTTACATATCCCCCCAACCACAAACTTCATTCATAATCATAGTGTAACCAGCAAAACCTACAACTACAATAATACCACTTCCACGGAGGAATATCACTAAACAAGCATGTTAGTATTACAACTTAGATAATCTTGGAGTAATAGCGGAATTAAAAGTTTTTTTGCGTAGGCAGAGTTTTGTTTTGTGTAGTACAGTTTCACAATAGTAGGCCTAGTGATGACATAGGGTAGGCCTACTCGGGTACTCGATTCCTGCCCGACCCTTAGAAAGTGGGTTGCGGTGTCAGATATTGTGTCAGATAACCTAGATTATACTGTTTAATACCAAGCCAACCTCACAAAAAAACAATTAAGTGTTGTTTCTTACTGCCAAAACAATCATGTTGCTTGTGTTTTACTCCCGCCTAGAACAAATTCAGCATTGGTCAAGGCTAACCACTGTTTCTTTATTTTTATTGCCGATTGAGGTGTCGACTCCTACTCGATTCCCAAGGCTCCAGGGTAAACTCCAATATTTACTACCTGATGTCATCACTAATCAACAGCATGCGTTTAAACACAATTCATTTCCAGAAACTTTATTTCCCATTGTGAAAATTTAGAACAAATAAGTAATTACAACAACAAGGCATTTCCTTACATATTGGTTATGCAACTTAGGTCATGTGACCGTTTTCTTTCAACGGAGCTATCATAAATCTACTTTGAAGGAAATAAGCCTTCTGTGCACACTACATGTTGCAGTTTACATTAAATTAATTAAATACAGTAATAATGGGCTATGCTTAGATTATTCAAGTAAACATTTTTCTTTCAATGCAATAAGAAAATATTAAAACATACCCAATTGGCAATTACACTGAAACCAAATGCTTGTCAACAGTATTTTGAAACTAACATTAAGATTTGTTATTTTCACACAGGTAGTATAAAACAAAACAAAAATATAGTGACATTGACATATGTATACAAATATGAAATAGTTGAAATCAAATGTAGTTAACTGCTCTAACTTATTGTCAGTTGCTACAAACGTCCCTGGAAAAAAAACTACAAAGTTTAAAACAGTTACTTGTATACTACTAAAAAAAGAAATACCAGAATCCTACTAAGCGGATTGGTTATTGTTTCGGTACAAATATCAAAATACTGTACTTATATTTACGTAGGTAACTTACAAGTATAAACTGGGTACAATTACCATTATCTTTTGGAAAGAAAAATTGGTACATGTTGTTGGCTGGAAAACATTTTCAAACAATGCGTAAACACACACAAACAATTTTATTGTTGCGCTTGGTCTCCGGTAACACCCATGCCTGTTCCAGCCAAAAGCACTGGTTTTAGGGCCACGAGGTTATTGATTACTAGGTACTATGTACTATGAAGAATGGAGTAGTACCAGTCAGTTGTAATAAGCTCAGTTAACAGAACTTCCATCTGTTTCCACATGCATTGCACATGACAAATGTTGTCATCGGTTCATCAGCACTTCTCGTTTGCAGCTAAAAAAGAAATAACATGCATGTAATCATTTCTTAAGTCTACTACCCCCCACTCTATATAGGTGGAGTAGGTACTACTGCAATGGTGTAGAATGGTCATGGTTTTTCTTTGTATATATCCAAGTGAAAGCAAATAAGAAACACTGGGGATTTGAGTGCATTGATACAAGTGATAGAGTGCTGATTTCAATATTGACTACTTTTAGAATCTACCTCAAAGCTCCCTTTGGCAGTAGACAGTCCACTAGTTAAGTTGAACTACCAGGAATTCAAAAATGAGAGTTACGTCACTAGCGCGTGCCAGTAGAGCAGCGAGCATCTGGCTGCGAGTTGCCAAACTAGAGTTAGTTTAGTCTCTCTAAATACGTACATCCGCTTACCTACTACATAATATACCACCCAGTCACTAGGCATATATGGTAGGCATATATATATTTTTTTGGCATCAATTGGGCAATATACATAGTTCCATACGATGCGTACTTGCCGCTACTGACAAGTGACACAAGACAGGCAGGCCTGTTGATCGTCTGGTACTGGTGGAGTGCGGTTAAACCGCCGCTATCATAACGGGCTCCGCGGAAATAGACCACCAGAATAACAATACGTAGAATTAACAATTTGTGCTGCCCGGAAAATAGCAGCTAATATTAAGAAACGTTTTGGAAACTACCCGTTTTTTTTTAAACTTTTTTCCCATCCCTATGGCCGAGGTCATGTTAAGATATTTGTGGAATACCATTTTTATGATTCAAGAAAACATAAAACACTGTTAGGCCTGCTGGTTACATTCTTAAATATAATTCTTCATTTACGTGTTTGAAAGGAATGTTAAAAGGCGGGATGGATTACAAATTAGCCCCTATGTCTGGGTTGCCAAGTTATTATTTTTATCATTGAAAGATACTTAAAAAATCCTGAGAAATCCTTGAAAATAGCTATTCAGTATTTTGTGTATTATTACGTGAAGGAATGATTGAAATTTTCATGCTTCTTGGTGAATTTAACTACCTAACATTACATGCGAGCATAGGCCTAAGAATCCAAATTTTCTTAGATTATGTATCATTATCAACGTTTTAGTTTTTGCCATTGTGTCTCATACTTGCTGGGTTTATTATTACTATTACCCAGTGCTACTGATGTTTTTATTACCCACTGTTGATCGCTTTATAGTCTGTATTAAAAATAATGTATGAATTTAATGTATTTTTATTTTTTAACCATGGTAGGAAATCCTAAGATTTTACCAAAAATCCTGGAATCCTAGAGACACCTTAAAAATCCTTGAAAAAAGAAAAAAGATAAAATCATTAAAAGTGTCAACCCTTTTAAGTTATTTGTGTAAAAAATAAAACTTAAAAATGGTATTATTTGTAAGAAGAGTATGCCTTCTCAGTCACCAGAACTGAACTTAATAACTGAAACTGACCAATTTATTTAATCCTTACGTGTACTAGCAATACTTTAGCCAATGCTTTAATTAATTCTTATTTCTTAATTGCATCTTATAGAACAGTTCGATATGAACATGACCCTTTTCCCCTTTTTCAGGAATGAAACATGGGCACGAAGCAGGAAGATCAAGTAACCAATATAGATAGCGGCCCACTATGTTATTTAGTTAAAACCAAATTAATGCCCATGTCAGATTAAACATGTAAATTACATGTTCTAGTCTGTTTTGGGATGGTTAAATTATTCACAAAACGGTTGATCTACAAAAAGTTTTTAGGCCCCTAGCCTAGGTACCCTGCAACTAATTATGCCCATGAATGTCACTCCTACAATCTTAAGGCTATTCGATCGCATTTTTCTATTTTCCAAAATATGCTACAAAGTCAAAATACAGTGAATGACTTTGAAACCTGGCTCTTTTAGAAAATCAAAACTATTTTTTTCAAATTTTTCTGATCCGGTACACAGCCAATACCGCCACTTCAAAATAATTTCAAACTTCAATTCGACAAGACACACCGTTCAACGTACGGTGTTGTGTTTTTGTGACATTAATTTTCAACTGGTTTTCTATAGGCTGACTGAGAGAAAAAAGATTTTTTAAACAATTGAATCGTTTATTTTTGAAGGGATATAAGTCAACTTTTGGCCAAAATGAGTGTATGATCGAATATTACTAAATGAGGGACGCCGCATCGTTTGGTTAGTCCTTGTGTTGAATATAGCTAAAAACATGGTGCATTTGTTGTTGAAAAAGGAAAAGACATGACTTAGTTATACCCATTCAACAATAAACTGAGCATTTTCTAGAATATAGAACGAGAAAAACGTCTGGGAGGCAGTGACGGTTTATGAAATGAGTTGATTTAAGTTGATTTAAGCTTATTTAATAAGTTTAGCCTGTAGAAGACCAAAAAACATAACAAATCAAAATTAATTTCTGATTATTTGAGAAAGGGTGTAAGTCAACTGTGTTTATACCCTCTCATTGTTTGGCCACCCATATATTTTTTGTCAATAAAACGTATTCTACAAGTCAGGTTTATCAATTACTTTCAAAATATGACAATTAAATATGCGACAATTGGATTCATGAATATCTGGACAGTTTTTTTTAGTTATCTCAGAACTAACTTTGACTGACTTATATCCCTTCAACAATAAACGATTCAATTGTCTCCTGCAAATTTTTTCGTTTGGCGTAACAAATCGGTAAAAAATACCGCCAAACGAAAAAATTCACAGGAAAGACAATTATTTAAATATATCTTTTTTTCTCTCAGTCCGCCTATAGTTGAAAATTAATGTCACAAAAACACAACACCCTACGTTGGCGAATTGAAGTTTGAAATTATTTTGAGGTGGCGATATTGGCCGTGTACCAGATCAGAAAATTTTGAAAAAAATAGTTTTGATTTTCTAAAAGAGACAGGTTTCAAAGCCATTTGCTATATTTTGACTTGGTAGCATATTTTGGAAAATAGAAAAACGCGGTCGAATAGCCTTAAACGTTATTATTTATTAGCTATGAATGCTTACACATTTTGCTGGCATTTAAAGGTACCTAAGTAAGAATAACAATTGTTTTTGAACCATGAGTTAAGAGAGCCAGCGTCCATGACTGGTTGTCCACTGTGCCTTATGAATATTAAGCTTCAGTCGCAGTGTGCTCACCTGCGTGTGTGTATCTATCTGATGCAATCATTTCCTACATGCTTACCTTCAGGAGCATTTCTGATGCATTATCAACGTAATTAATATTACACTAGTGGCCACGGTGCTACATATCTTTAGGTCATATTACCAACGTGACATGTGGTCGCTTAATGCATGCAGTTCAGAGATGCCCAAGTGAATGTGCCACGGTCTAGTGAACTACTACGTTTCTTTAGGCCCGTGAGAAAATCTCTAATGGGATAGCAATGTGTGATAGGCTGACTGGCTGATTGATGAGATCTTATGTAATTCTGATTGGCTAGTTCTCCAGCTGATAGTTATGCTCCACAGCATTGCTCATCAGTATTGCTCCGCACAACCTACCAAGGTCTGCTTGTCTGTATTTAAGCACCGCCATTTATACAAAAAGTTATCCAAAGCCCTCAGAAAAACCAATCTAAGGTCTTTGAGTTAAGCACTAGACCGAGGCCCATTCACTCAGTACCTGTCTGAACTGAGTGCATTAAGCAACCATAAATACTAGGTACAGTATAGCATTGCGGCATGCAAGGGAGAAATCACCTTAAGATATCTAGCACCAGGCTAGAGGTCAGCTGGTGTATTTTTGGTAGCCTTGAGCAAAAGACAACTAGCCACTGGCATTGGATCTATAAAGAACACTGTTAAAAAGTGTTTATGTTATCAGATTGGCAAGGAGCATGTACCACGTACTTGTAAAATAATAATAATAATAATAATAATAATAATAATAATAATAATAATAATAATAATAATAATATATATATATTTTTTAATTTATTGAAGCAAAAAACTAAATTGGAACAATATTCACATACATTTCCTCCCACTAAGCCAAATGGCTCATCAGTGGGTCACATAATTATTAATGCTATCACATCTCATTCGTAGCGTAAGGCTTAATACAATGAAATCAAAATAAAAAACATTCAAACTATTAAATGAATATACGGTGCTTACATAGGTAATCAATTACAAAACATAAATACTACAACCCTTTACAAAAACATACAAAAATAGATTATACAAGAATTACTAATTATAAATTAATAATATCTTTACCTACCACACAGATACGTTTTCAACAACATAAACATCTAGAAAATAGGACTGAAAATGACTTATATCGAGCATGAAGGAAGGTTGTTCAGGTAGTGCGATTTTACTCTATTCTTTATGAATGAAATTTTGTCCAAGGATAAAATTTCAGCCGGCAATGAATTAAAAACTTTAGGTATAAGATAATGTAAACAACGCTCACCATGTTTGTTTTCGGGCATTGGAACAACGAATTTTCCTTTACTAACAAGTCTCGTTCCCTTATTATGTAAATATGGTTTTTTATTAGGGATGTCAACGATAATCGTAAATCGATAATTATCGATCGCGATATGGGTGGCTGTATCGGGATAATCGTACGATATCAATATTGCTAGTGATATCGCGATAATTATTAAAAATCTGGATTTTTAATAGAAAATCCAGTAGAATATACACGTTTATGACTAATACGCTGCATATATTATTATTATTAACGATATTTTTCTCATGAAATCTGGATTTCATGGAATTCCCAGCGTCTCAAAACGGGTTTTTCTGCTCGCGATCTATTTGACACTACCACTCCCCTCCCCTCCCTGGCGGCCAATCTGCCGACCAGCTTTGAGATGGCGCGCAATTCAAAGTGACCCAAATGCGAGAAAAGCGAGTTTTATGCCGATATATCGTGATATGATTACAAAGTACCATATCGTCGCGATTTTTTTGGGGGCACGATATTATCGCGATAAATCGCGATATTATTCTAATTTTGGCGCGATTATCGATATGAATTTTCATATCGATTAACATTCCTATTTTTTGTGTTCATTATTAAAATAATACTTTAAAACCAACCGATAATTAAACATGGCTTTTAACAGCAGTATAAAGCAACTCACAAAAACGTCACCTTTTTCTTTGATGCTATTGGTACCTAATACTTTTAGGGCAAACTATTTTTAATAATGTATTTTGAATTTGAATCATCGTGTTTATTATATACGCGCTTCCCCATGAGAGCAACGCATACGACATAATAGATTCAGCTAATGCAATATAAACTAATCTTAGCATATCATCAGACAATACTGGTTTTAGTTTATACAATTGATATGCAATAATAATAATAATAATAATAATAATAATAATAATAATAATAATAATAATAATAATAATAGTAATAATAATAATAATTAAGCGAGCGTTTCCATTTGACTCTGCCGGAAAAATTAGTCACTGGTTTTGTTTTTTTGTTTGTTTGTTTGTTTGTATGTCTCGCCATAACGTTCGAACGGAGGCTCGGATCGAGTTGAAATTTTCACCATCCGCAAGCTTCGTTCTCGATTGAATGCCATTAGTTTTGTGGCAAAATCGTTCAAAAAGTTAAAAAGTTACATTAAAGTTAATCGAAAGTTTTTTTTTCAAACTAAACGGCGACAAAATCTGAGATGGCCAAATCATTTAGAATGTCCGTCCGGTCATGAATATGTTAATTTTATTTTGATCCGATAAGTAGTGTAGATGGAAATTACATTATAACAAAAGTAACGTTGCCATGGCAACGAAAAGACGCGCGAAGTTTCTAATGCACTGCCACCTAGAAGTAATCAAAATACTTTCGAGGAAGCAGTCTATTTTGTCCCAAGGAGTCAAGGTCCTCTAGATGGCGGTGGATTTTATCCACAAAGTAAAAGTTTACCCACGGGTTTACCCAAATACCTTGCCAATAATAAATAATATTGGAAACATGGCCCCGTGGACTGCGAACGTCGCAAATTTTAAAATTTAAAAAAATGTGCAATGTCGGTCTAGCTATAGCACGTGCTCGCTTATCAACGCGTCCAACTGAGCGTTTCCTAGTAATAACAATAATAATAAAAATAATAATAATAATTTTTTTTTCTGGTACACGGCCAATATCGCCACCTCAAAATAATAATAATAATAATAATAATAATAATAATAATAATAATAATAATAATAATAATAATAATAACAATAATGAACAGTTCAGTTGCAAATAAATACAAATAGGACACCAAATTTGAATACTACATACCTGGCTATAAGTGCAGTTTCGTTGTTTACATTTTCCACATTTTAGCAAGTCCGTTTTAGTGCCTTGGACAGTAGCTAGCTGGGCATCATTGATTGATTCTTTCACAAATTTATCTCGTATACCCTTCATTTCTGCACTGGCCATTTCCTGTAAAGTATAAATAGTAGGCCTACATGTGGATTTATTATTTAGGCATATTAACTTGGTACACTAGTACTGTATTACTAGGCTATTATTATATTGGGCCAAATATAGCGCGATGTTTTTTTCCGAAAATACAATATATTATATATTATTATGTATATTATCAACACTATACAAAATGCAATGTAATGTACCTCCTTAAAGGTTGGGTGGAAGATAAGGTATCACTAGCCTTAATCCCGCCTTAAAGTAAAGACCTGAATCAATCAATCAATATCAAAAACAGCACTCGCGTTATTTCTGCGCTCTTGCATTTGAAATAGCGCCTAAACATAGGCCACCCGCAATACAATTCCCACGCATCGGGGCGATGCCTGGGAATTGTACACTCACTCGACGCCAGCCGAACCCGTGACGTAGGCGGGCGGGTGACATCATCACAGGCTCCGCGGAAAAAGACCACCACAATAACTGCGCGTACAATTAAAAAGTTTTTTCTTAGGAATCGATTCCGAATCAATTCTTAGGTCACAATGATCGATTTCAACGAAATCAGACTGTTGAACTGTGGTTGGCCTATGTGAGCTTCTGCTAGGCCCTACAATGTTAAAAAACATAAAGACTAAGCCCTAACATTTTTTAAATGTTTTGTTGTAAAAGTGAAACTTTAGGCTATTCATTCATTGTATTGTAAATAAAAATGTTTCTTGTACATTTTAATTTTCTTTGATTTTTTTCTTTTTTATGGAAATGATGTACCAAGGGGTGTGTAGGGGTAGTACCGTTCACCAGAATTGCCTGGACACTGGTCCCCGCACATCCCAGGGGTATGATATGCGCAACACAGGACAAAAGCGTCCACATAGCCTCTACATACCCAAGACCGTCTTGTGCGTGGCGAAGAGTCACAAACTTCCCGAGGTGGTACTGAGCTTTGCAAAACACAGCGGATCTAGAAGAGCAACACCTCGAACAAAAAAAACCCACATGGGAAACCTAGGATAGGGCAATGCCTTAGTGCTACACATAGGATTAGCCTACCTGTCCCTTTATCCTCCCCCTGCTGCCTCGCAGCAGGGGGAGGATAAAGGGTGGAGGTGGAAGAACCAATAAAACGGTCAACGGCTGCACCCATAGCCCCAGAGAGGGTAGGCTACTGTTGAGGGATACGTTAGGGGTGTTGGCTGACCAGTGTCTCTTAACCCTCGGTCCCTCGCGTGGGGTTCTACAAACCCCAGGGTCTACATTCGACTCTGTTTCTCTGCATCGGAATGTTTTACCGACTCTAGATTCTCAGTACCTTCAATTCACTCTACCTGTTAGCGAAATTTGTAACCCTCTAATCATTAGGGCTTTTAGTGTTGTTAGGGTGTATATTGCCGGTCTGAACTTGGCTGGGGTTGCTGAAACCCCGCGCGAGTGATCACGTTACAGTAGCTGCATAGGGAAACTCAATGCTATTTTGGCTTAAATTTTGAAATTTTAGACTTTTGGAAAAATTCTTCTTGCAATTTACTAACTGGTTCATGTTTATTACTAAAGTTTAAAACAAAACTAAAAAAATTAAATTATATTGACACCTTTTTTGAATGTTTTGAAAATGTCCATTTTTTAAATCTGAAATATACAATAAAAAAATATTTCATACAAAAATGTTCACTGGCATTTTATTTCACTGCCCTCTTAGTAACAACCACTTACTTATTAGTTCCACAAATCATTTGAGCACAGACAGAAAAATCCAAAACATCCTACTGTACTAATTACAGCCCAAAGTAGTTTGGGGTTTGAGAAACCCCACGCGAGGGATGGTGTTAAGAAATTCCGCGCGAGTGACGGAGGGTTAAACAACCTGACAAACAACAATCATGGAAAACGACCAAATTGGAATGGAAAGCGGCTAGGGCGTCCCACACAGCAGGCGACGCGCTGCCCCCAGGCAGGGGGGCAGTGAAAAGTGTACTACTGGAAGATAAGAGAGAAGAAAAAAAATGTAATTAGAATAGGCACCATCAGCCTCATCACCCTCTTGGGGAAGGTGAATGAGGTGGTCGATGTTATGGTGGAAAGACGGATTGACATCTTGGGGTTGAGCAAAGTGAAGTGGAAGGATGAAGGAAAGATAGAGTTGAACGGTGGGTACAGGCTATGGTGGAGCGGAAATAAAGAAGCACGAAAAAATGGAGTGGGGATTTAGTAAGCCTAAAATGGAAGGAAGAAGTGATAGAAGTACGGGAAGAAGGAGACAGGATAATAAAGATAAGGATAAAAGTAAAAAATGAGGAATGGGAGATATGCCAAATTTATGCTCCACAAGAAGGGTGCGATCAGGAAGCGAAGGATGAGTTCGAAGAACATCTGGAAGGGCTGATTGGAAAACGCGATACAATCATACTGGGAGATTTCAATGCCCAGGTTGGTGACGAAAGGCGGGGTTACGAGGAAGTAATTGGAAAGTATGGGTGCGGTGAGAGAAACACAGCGGGAGAAAGGCTGTTAGACCTGTGTGCCAGAAACGGCCTGGAAATTGGAAACACGTGGTTCCAAAAAAGGGATAGTCACAAAATTACCAGGTATAGTTGGAACGGGCAACAGAAGACACAGATAGACTATGTGGTTGTTAGTAAAGACAAGAACAGGAGGCTGAAGGATGTAAAGGTCATCCCAAGTGTAGGACTAGATGGGGATCATAGGCTACTAGTAGCAGATATCCAAATAGAGGGAAGTGTACGAAAGAGAAAAGAATATGCGGAAAGGAAGCTCAAAGTATGGAAATTAAGTGAGACGTCAGTCAGGGAAGAATATCAACAGAGGATTGAAAAGAGATTCCAAAGGGAGAGATCCAAGGAGTGGAGGAAGAATGGGAAGCGTTCAAGAGAGCACTGGTGCAAGCAACAGATGTGTGGAAGAACAAGTGGGGTAAGAAAAGAGATGGTAACAAGTTGGTGGAACGACAAAGTAAAGGAGAAAGTACATCAGAAAAATAGAACATGGAGGGAATACATGAAAGACAGAACAGATGAAAAGAGAGAAGCTTACAAAAACGCAAAGATGGAGCACAAAGAACGGTTAAAGAAGAGAAAGCAGAAGATTGGAAGAAGTTTGCTAAGAAACTGGAGAAAGATGCAGAAGGAAACAAGAAGATGCTGTATGGGTTAGTGAAGAGTAAGAGGAAGGAAAGAGGGGGACAGAGGTACTTAACGGATGACTCGGAGAGACTCATTACAGATGCAGAGGAGATCAAGGAAACTTGGAAAGAGTATTTCAATCAATTGTTGAATGCGGGAGCAGAAGCAGAAGACAGAGATGAAAAGTTGGAAGGGGCGAGGGAAGAAGCAGATGAGAATGGACCGACATGGCAAGAAGTGGAGATGGCATTAAAACTAGGATGAAGAATGGGAAGACTGCAGGAGTTCACGAACTGGTGGTGGAAATGATCAAAGCTGGGGGCCCAGGCTGCTGTTGTGTTAGCATTGGCTATACAGAGTGATCAGAGTGGTATGGAAAGAAAAGAAGGTGCCGAGAGATTGGGAGAAAGGAGTGATTGTACCAATATTCAAGAAAGGAGATAGAAAAATGTGTGGCAACTACAGAGGCATTACTCTACTATGTCATACATCAAAGATATATGAAAGTATTATAGACAGAAGGATGAGAGTAGAGGTGGACCATATGCTGAATGAAGAACAATATGCGTTCAGATGGGGAAGATCGACTATAGACCCGATATTTGTACTTCGACAAGCCATGGAAAAAAGTTGGGAGCTGGGTAAAAGAATGAGTATGGTCTTCCTAGACATCGAGAAGGTGTATGATAGTGTGCCAAGGAATGTAGTGTGGGAAAGCTTGGAAAGAAAGGGAGTGGACAAAGGACTGATAAACAGGGCTAGAAGTATGTACACAGTATGTGAAAGCTGTGTTAAAAGTAAAACACAGTTTGGGCTGTCAGGGTGGTTCCAAATAACACAAGGGCTGAGACAGGGAAGTGTGCTGTCACCACTGCTATTTATAATAGTGATGGATGACATCCACAACAAAGTAAAGATGGAGGAAACGGAGGAGGTAGAGGTTATGCTGTTTGCCGATGATTTCGTGGCATGATCGTAATATGAAGAGATACTCCAGGGGTACATGGACCACTGGAAGAGGCACATTGAAGAGGTCGGCATAAAGATAAGCGTGATCAAGAGCAAGGTTGTTACTATGCCAGGAGAAGGAGATGTAAGGAACTACCATGCAGAGATCAAGATTGGAGCAGAAACCCTGGAGGTGGTGGAGAGTTTTGGCTACCTAGGAAGTGAAATAATGGCAAGCGGGAAGATAAAAAAGGAAATTAGCAACATAATTCAAAAGGCCAGTAACTTCTACCAGTGCTTAAAAGGCCTGGTGTGGGATAGGGAAATACCCATACAGTGCAAGATGACACTATACAAGACCTACTTCATACCGATCCTCACATATGCGGCAGAAACCTGGACTATGGGCGACAGAGAAGAAAGCCAAATTCAGGTGGCGGAGATGAGATTCCTGAGGAGCACAGTGGGCAAGACAAGAAGAGATAGAGTTAAAAATACGAATATCAGAGAGATGCTTGGGGTGGAGAAGTTAGGTGACAGGATGGGAAGGACAAGGCTGAGATGGTTTGGGCATATGAAACGAATGACGGAAGAAAGGATGCCAAGGAGAATGTATGAGAAAAGGATCGAAGGAAGAAGAAGACGGGGGAGACCACGGAAGAGATGGAAAGAGACCAGAGTTGGGGAAGTTAGTCAAAAATAGTATCTTTTTAAAAGTTAAGTTAGTGGACTTTAAAAGTAATTAGTTAAAGTTAAAGATAGTCCAAAAATAAAGTAACTGGAAAGTTAAGTTACCATAAAAAGTAACTTGTAAAAGTTCGTTTTGCGGCGTTCGTGGAAGAAATGCTAATCGAACGAAAGTAAAAAACTTTAGGAAACTCATTATAATAAATTAAAATCAATATGAAATGGAATTCAATAATGTATTCCGGTAATGTAGTAATGATTCTGACTTAATGTGAATTTACATAAATTGACTTTAAACAGGCCATTTCCGCTATCCTGCTTCTACTACTTAGATTCAACTTTTACAAACACTGAATGGAACGCACAACGCTTTATGACGATGAATATTATTGAGGCATAACGAGCGTATAACGCACTACATGCGCCCTAAAGGCTGAGGAAATTCGGGCTGCGAATTTGCAATTGAAACAAAAATGTCACCAAAATAAGCAATCTCGCTGCCGCACATGATGCTAGGATGACCGTCAATGCCTAGCACTACCACAACGTGTAGGGAGGGGGGGTTGCCATCCCTACAGGACAGCTGATGCGAGATTGTCTCGGAAACGAGGCTAGATATAAGCCTATCATGATGAATGCGATGTTTATTTCGACGAAGTACAGGCTGCAAAACAAAAGTAACTTTCAACTAACGTTTATAGAAAGTTACCGAAAATAACTATCAGTTACTTTAAAAAGTTGGCGATTTTGTAAAAGTAATGCGTTACCCTAAAAGTTACTAAAAATATAAAGCGTTACCACTAACGCGTTACTTTCGTTAAGTTACTCCCCAACTCTGAAAGAGACCATAGCAAGAGACCTACATACTAGAGGAGAGAGCTGGGAGCATGTAGCAGAGACTCGATTGTGGGAGGATAGAAAGAAGTGGAAGAATTTGGTCGCGAAACCCAAGCTGACCCTGCCAGAAGCAGGAAACGGCGATGGATAATAATGATGATGATGCCGAAAAATTGGGGGTCGTGTTTTATTCGAGATCGTGTTATATTCGAGATCGTGCTATATTTGGTCCAATATGGTACCTTACTTGATTTTATTTTTAATACTAGGCAGCTTCGCAAACGCTTTTTTTAGTCGCGTTGATGGATGAGCTTTTTTGTAAGTTTTTAGTTTGCGTGGGATCTCTACTTTTGCAAGTGCTTTTTGAACGCATTGTAGGTGATTGTTGTCAAGTTTCTATTGTTACTTGTTAATTGTTATTATATACCTAAAAAAATCTTCATTCTATAGATTATGATTATGGCTAACTTTTTCAACTTCTTCTTTCAAAAGGCAATATATCACCATTACCTTAATGTCCATGTAAAATATGAACGTTGTAGCCCCTCCCGTTTGGTCAGAATCGGCCCAAATATCACGAAAATATTGCATTAAATTTTTTTTTTAAATCGTAAAAGTACGATATTCATGAGAAATATTTCTTCGATTATACGGACCCAAAAACGTGGCAGGTCCAAGTTCAGAGATTTAGAAGGTCCGCTCCAATTTTCAGCAAGATCGCATACGCCGTTTGCCCGGTAGAACGCGAACAGACAGAAAGAAAAAAAATTGGATATAAACTTTTTGAGGGGTCAGTGAAATTGATGTCTTTGCTTCGCTCATCCAAATAGAGTTATAGATCTTGAAAACTAAGTACTAGCCTATACCCTACCCCCTACATAGTTTTTTTTGTATTATTGTTCCCATTTTTGTATTCAAAAGTAGAAATCAAATCAAACTAGCCCAATAATTGGATGAGCAAAGCAAAGACTTCAATTTCACTGACCCCCAAAAAATTTAGCTCAGGTGTTTTTTTTTTTTTTTTTCGCTCTCTACCGGGCAAATGGCATTTCCGATCTTGATGAAAATTGGAGGGGACCTTCGAAATCTCTGAACTTAGAGGTGTATTGTTTTTGGGTACAATCGAAGAAATATTTCTCATGAATATCGTACTTTTACGATTTTTTTTCGATTTTTTGTGCAATATTTTTGTGACATTTGGGCCAATTCTAACCAAACGGTGGGGCTACAACGTTCATATTATACATGGACATTAAGGTTATGGTAATGTAGTACCTTTTGAAAGAAAAAGTTGAAAAAGTTAACCAGAATCCATAGAAATAAAGCTTTTATAAGTTTATTTTTTATTTTTTGTGCAATATTTTCGTGCCATTTGGGCCAATTCTGACCAAACGGGTGGGGCTACGACGTTCATGTTATACATGGGCATTAAGGTTATGGTGATGTAGTACCATTTGAAAGAAAAAGTTGAAAAAGTTAGCCAGAATCCATAGAAATAAAGCTTTTAATATAAGTTTTTTACGGTAAATAATAACAATTGACAAGTAACAATAGAAACTTGACAACAATCACCTACAATGTGTAGGCAGCAAAACAAAGCACTTGCAAAAGTAAAGATATCCCACGCAAACTACAAACTTAAAAAAAGCTCATCCATCAATACGACTAAAAAAAGCGTTTGCGAAGCTTCCTAGTTATTTTACTTTTACTAAGTTGTTTGCGTAGGTAGGCTACCTGGGGCCTAAATGGCTAGCTAAAATTTGAAATGTAAAAATGGTCAGGTAAATTTACGGATGCCACATTTTCTTCAAGGCAGGTGCAATTTAATTTACATCTAGTACCTCATCCATAATGATAGAAATGTCATGCTAACAATTATCAATTTATAGGGCTTGTTCACTATGAAATATGATATCACTGCATTTATTGTTTATGTGTTATTGATTGTTTGTAGGCCTATTGTCAGAACTATTATTTTGATATATTTGATAATGGTAGTTATTCTTTTAATTAGGTACCGGTAACTTTTCCTTTTATTTCATCTCAACTGAAACGTTATAAAACTCTTAGGTTGTACAACACCTACAGCATTGGTTCCAAAGGCAGGGTTGCGAGTGGGCATTTCAGCACTAGCTACAAACAGGCCCTATAGGTAGAGGTAATGAGAAACCCCCCAAAATACAAAAATTTGTAAAAAAAAAAATGGCAGCCAATCTCTCCTTTCAAAGTCTTCAGCTGTGAATGCTGTGAGATATAGAAGTTGAGCCAAGCATTTCATTCTTTCTCCCTAGTTTCGCATTGAAAAGAAGTAAGATCATTTCGCCTGTTGACAAGCGCCAAGCCAACCATTTTCGTGGTAAAAAAAAGTAAAAATTTTAAACTCAAAATCATAAAAAAGTTACTTGGCTATTGATTTTGGTATGAGGACTCTAAAACGTCAATGGCCAAGTAATTTTTTTATGATTTTGAGTTTAAAATTTTTACTTTTTTTACCACGAAAATGGTTGGCTTGGCGCTCGTCAACAGGCGAAATGATCTTACTTCTTTTCAATGCGAAACTAGGGAGAAAGAATGAAATGCTTGGCTCAACTTCTATATCTCACAGCATTCACAGCCGAAGACTTTGGAAGGAGAGCTTGGCTGCCGTTTTTTTTTTTACAAATTTTTGTATTTTGGGGGGATATCACATCTTTTTGTTGTTTGTTTCATATCAAGGCGTGAAATACGTGTAAAGGTGGATACAGTGCCTTTTAAAACAGATTGTCTAGAAACAAAAGCTACCATCTTTTGTTTTTGTTTACAATCTGTAGTTGGCAATATACAATGTTTTTATTAAATTTCCTATGGTTAATGTCGTCTTGGGTGTTTGTGTGAATGATTTGTTGACCGGAATATAACACATTGACGCATAATTTTAATCAGAAATTAAAATATTAAAATTGTATTAAATACGACCAAAAGTTTTTCCCAAAGTTAAGGGTGGTAGGGAACAGTGGGGGTGAAATATCGCTTGCCTCCTGGCGGATTATTATGTTTCATTGGATGAGCGTAGCGAGCGAAGCGAAGATTCCATTTCACCACACTGGAGAAAAAATTCCGGAATGTTTTTTTTTTCTTTTTTTCCTTTTTTTGTATTTTTGTCTGTTTGTCCACACGATTCCGGCTAAACCAATACTCCAATTGTGATGAAATTTTCTGGAGGCCTTCGAATTCTCTGAACTTAGAACTGCCACGTTTTTGAGCGCAATCGGAAAAGTATTTCTCATGAAAATTGCTATTTTACAATTTTTTTCGATTTAAAAAAAAATTCTTCGACTTATAACACCTACATGCTTTATCCGATTTTAATGATTTTTTCACAGAACCTTTATTTTATGAATTAAGATATTCGTGTGAGATTTGAGCGCAATTGAAAAAAATCATTTCTCATAAAAATCAAAATTGTAAGTTTTTTTTTTCTTTTTTCAAACAATTCTTTGACTTATAACACCTACATGCTTTATCCGATTGTAATGATTTTTTCACAGAACCTTAATTCAATAAATTAATATATTCGTGTTAAATTTGAGCGCAATCGAGAAATTATTTCTTATAAAAATCGCAATTTTACTTTTTTTTTCTTTTTTTAACAATTCCGATTAATTTTAAAAAATTAAAAAATTAATCTTAACTTTTTATTCAATTTAATTTAATTTAAAAAAATCTTCAACTTAGTAATGATTTTTTCAAAGAACAACAGAAAATCCGCATAACAAATGGCAGCTCAATGCACCAATTACGCTCATCCAACAACGCGGCGGGACTTAAGCGTTTTCCTAGTGTATCTAAATATCGATTTATCTGCCCAGCCCTGATAAATATTTCTAGTTTTATGCTTTATACTTAGATAATATTAATCTCAAAATAAGTGATTTTATCAACAGATGGTGTGTAATAATGTAATGGAATATTTAGACTATACACTGCACTTGTTGGATGAGCGTAGCGAAGATTCCATTCTACTACAGTGGGGAAAAAAATCCGGAATGTTTTTTTTTTCTTTTTTTTGTATTTTTGTCTGTTTGTCCACACGATTCCGGCTAGACCGATACTCCGATTGCGATGAAATTTTATGGAGGCCTTCGAAATCTCTGAACTTAGAACTGCCACGTTTTTGAGCGCAATCGGAAAAAATTTTCTCATGAAAATCGCAATTTTACGATTTTTTTTTATTTTTAAAAAATTTCTTCGACTTATAACACCTACATGCTTTATCCGATTTTAATGATTTTGCACAGAACCTTTATTTTATGAATTAAGATATATTCTTGTGAAATTTGAGCGCAATTAAAAAAATATTTATCATAAAAATCAAAATTTTACGTTTTTTTTTCTTTTTTAAAACAATTCTTTGACTTATAACACCTACATGCTTAATCCGATTGAAATAATTTTTTCGCAGAACCTTAATTTTATGAATTAATATATTATTGTTAAAATTTGAGCGCAATCGAGAAATTATTTCATAAAAATGTCAATTTTACGATTTTTTTTAAACAATTACGATGAATTAAAAAAAATTAAAAAAATAAAGTTAATTTTTTATTTTATTTAAAGGGGTATTTAACTGCTAAACTCAAAAAATATATTTCATTCAGGCTAACTAGTAATGAATTTAGCAATTAACAGAAAAATTATTGGGGCCACCATGACCTCCCAAAAAATTGTCAAACATGACATTTTTCGAGCTAGGTCCCATCCGCAAAAATCTCCCATAAGAAATAACATGGGGACGATCTTTATGCCCCGTGACCTTGGAGGATTTTGATCGAAAAAAATATTGGCCATTATTGACGTACTCGACAGCCTTTTCTGTAAATTCTCTATATTTTGTTTTGTAATTTGGGCAAGTAGTTCGGTCAAAATATGCTGATTACCAAGATGGAGTGTGATTTTGGAATGCATATTTTTGCGTGTTTGAGGGTATATTTGGGCACAGTTTCAAGACACGATGTTATAAAGGGGCATTTTAGATTGGTAGTATGCTCTCTAGTATCTGTGGACCAAAAAAGAAGCAGGTTAAAGCCGATTTAGGAAATTTTCCAAAACACCAATTTTCGCCAATTTCCGGATCAAAAAAATTAAAAAATTCGTGTTAAATCACAGGAACAAGATATAATTTTTTAAACGGTCATTTAAGTGTAGTATTGTGCTATAGATCACGTGGTAAAAAATAATTTTTGGGGTTTTTAGCCCCTTTAATTTAATTTTAAAAAAAAATCAATTTAATAATGATTTTTCCACAGAACAACAGAAAATTCGCATAACACATGGCAGTTCAATGCACCAATTACGCTCATCCAACAACGCGGCGGGACTTAAGCGTTTTCCTAGTATTATTGGATGAGAGTAGCGAGCGTAGCGAGCGAAGCGAAGATTCCATTCTACTACACTGGTGAAAAAAAAAACGGAATGTTTTTTTTTCTTTCTTTTTTTTTGTATTTTTGTGTGTTTGTTAACACGATTCCGGCTAAACCGATACTCCGATTGCGATGAAATTTTATGGAGGCCTTCGAAATCTCTGAACTTAGAACTGCCACGTTTTTGAGCGCAATCGGGAAAATTTTTCTTATAAAAAACGCAATTTTACGATTTTTTTCGATTTTCAAAACAATTCTTCGACTTATAACACTTACATGCTTTATTCGATTGTAATGATTTTTTAACAGAACCTTAATTTTATGAATTAAGATATTCGTGTGAAATTTGAGCTTAATCGAAAAATTATTTCTCATGAAAATCGAAATTTTACGGGTTTTTTCTTTTTTAAAACAACTCTTAAAAACATAACAACTACATGCTTTATACTATTATAATGATTTTTTATAGAACCTTAATTTCATGAATTAATATACTCGTGTAAAATTTGAGCGCAATTGAATAATTATTTCTTATGAAAATTGCAGTTTTACGATTTTTTTCTTTTTTTAAAATTACGTAAAAATTACGATTTATTAAAAAAATTAAGTTAATTTTTAATTTAATTTAATTTAATTTAAAAAAATCTTCGAATAAGTAATGATTTTTTCACAGAACAACAGAAAATCCGCGTAACTCAATGCAGCTCAATGCACCAATTACGCTCATCCAACAACGCGGCGGGACTTAAGCGTTTTCCTAGTATTATTATGTACCATCATGCCAAATTTCATGATGATAACTCATTCGGTGCCTTCATGGTGAATGCTGGAAATCAAGGTAAAAATAATAAAACTATTAGGGATGGGGGTTGAAAAAATGTGGTTTAGAAAATGAGAATAGGCCAATTGGGTTAAAACACATTAAAACATAATTTACTAATTTGAATAAAAATTCAATTTTGGGTTAGAGCTATGAATTATTCCAATTTTAGGGGGTGTTGGGGGTGGAATATCGCTTGCCTCTCGGCGAATTATTTTTCATTTTAGTATGTACCATATGCCAAATTTCATGCTGATAAGTTAACTCATTACGTGCCTTCATGGTGAATGCTGGAAATCAAGGTAAAAATAATATAAACTATAAGGGATGGGGGTTGAAAAAATGTGGTTTAGGAAATGAGAATAGGCCGATTGGGTTAAAACACATTAAAACATAATTTTAATAACTAATTTGAATAAAACATCAATTTTAGATTAGAGCAAACGAATTATTCCAATTTTAGGGGGTGTTGGGGGCAGAATATCGCTTGCCTCTCAGCGGATTTTTTTTCATATTATTATGTACCATCATGTCAAATTTCATGATGATAACTCATTAGGTGCCTTCGTGGTGAATGCTGGAAATCAAGGTTAAAAATAAAATAATATAAACTATTAGGGATGGGGGTTGACAAAATGTGGTTTATATAATGAGAATAGGCCGATTGGGTTAAAACACATTAGAACATAATTTTAATAACTTATTTGATTAAAAATTCAATTTTGGGTTAGAGCTATGAATTATTTTAATTTTAGGGGATGATTTAGGGTGGTTGGGGGTGGAATATTGCTCGTCTCTCGGCGGAAGTATGCGAGTCTGAGGTACATCTAAGTGTGGTCCAAGTTTCATAGTTCTAAGATGTACCGTTTTCTCTGTAGGCTCTTATTCTCTGGCAGAATCCCCC
This sequence comes from Sweltsa coloradensis, assembly GCA_024449915.1. Lineage (NCBI taxonomy): Eukaryota > Metazoa > Arthropoda > Insecta > Plecoptera > Chloroperlidae > Sweltsa > Sweltsa coloradensis. Next base: position 417,166 of record JAMZAV010000162.1, read on the forward strand.
CCCCCCCCAACCAACCAACCAACCAACCAACCAGCCAGCCGGAAGATTTTCGTCTATTTTTATGCACTTTTTTAACACAGAACGGGTTATCGGATCAGGCTGATTTTTTTTTGGTATGTCATGGACCACACAACAGGTCATATACCGAGTTTCAAGATTGTAAATCTTTTGGGACGGCGTGTGCAGATAGCTGAAAACCCTCCAACTCGGGTAGGAGTAAACAGGTCGAGTTATTCGTACCTACTAGCAGTCGCGTGCGCTTGGCTGCGGGCTAACGACCGTCGCCCTAGATGGTGATATAAAAAACAAATTTTGTTTTAAAAACCTAAATGTTGTGTTTTTTTGCAATTTCACAAAAATTGTTTAAAACGTTACTAAAAAAACAAAAATCCAAAAGGGATGACATCTATTCCAAAAGTTCAATCGATCATTGTGACCCAAGAATCGATTCAGAATTGATTCTCAAACAAAAAATAGATTTGTACGCACTGTTATTTTGGTGAACTATATCCGCGGAGTCCATGTTACGCGTCGTTATTTTGGCGGTCTATTTCCGTGAAGCCATTGACGTCACGAAATGCTACTACGTTGTTGTCTGTTTACTGTACCGCCTGCTGCTCGCGTAATGTTTGGTCTAGACCGGCACCTCCACAAAAATTCGCGTAAATACTGGAACACATTTTGCACACTAAAAGGTTAAATTTCGCGAGTTAATGCGCATTTTGAGCAGTTTTATACCATTTTGTTAGTTATTTCACGCTATACGCGAGATTATGCAAAATTCGTGTTTTCAAAATGTGTTTTTTCCATCTCTAAATGATGTAATTCGTCGACAATATTACATTTTAGGCAATAAAATGGACATTAAAAAAATGCAAATTTTGTTATCGCCATTTTTCACTGCCTCTACCTATAGGCAATGAAAACAAAAAATAACTTTTGAATTGACTCAAGTCCCCATAATTTCACATTTTTCATGTCCTCAAACGTTATCGTGGAGCTAAACAAGTCCCCACGACACCAATAGCGACTTGTGACAAAAACACGGATCAGAACAGGTAGTGCGAACAAACGAATGGTCATAGGTGTACGCAGAGATTTTACAATGGGGGGGGCCACAGGCATGGGCGCCAGCAGGAATTTTGGCAGAGGGGGGCAAAATTTACAATTTGTACTTTCGTTGGGCAAGCACAGGGAGTTTGGGGGGCCAACAACAGCGCCGCAGACAAAATATTTGAAAATCAGGTTTTTAAAATGCGTTTGGTGGGTTTTAGAAAAAAGTAGTGGACTGAATACAATACCAAAATTAAGTAATTTTTGTGCAGTCGATACTCGAAACTAGAAAACCACCCAAAGGAATCTTAAAGGAAACCTTAAAAAAAAATCCTCATACTTTCTAATTTTTTAATTTTAGTTTCAACTTATTGTTGATATAGGCCTAGGCCTAAATACTGAAATTTTTATTTCATGTGCTTTGTCCAGGGGGGCGAGGGGCAAGTTTCCCCACACTTCACACTTCCGCACGGGATTGCCATACCAACTGGGGATCGGCGGCTGCGGAGCAGGGATAGGGGGAGGGTCTGGGGCATAGCCCCAGCCTCCCGAGGCGACATGTTTTTGGGGGTTAACTTTTTTTGGGGGAGGGCTTAAAATGTATTTGAGAGAAATTATTTACACTTAATACCTTATGGCATTTTTGTTATAAACTTATTTTAAAGTGAGATGACGAGAGAAAAAGGTAGGTATGATTCAGGAGGGCCTAGACATTTTTCAATTTTTTATCAATTATTAAACGTGATTAGTTATTTTGATAACATTTCTAGGCCTAATGGGGGGGGCCTTGCCCCCCCCCCTGTGCACACCTATGCGAGTGGCCCTTGCACTTGGTCTTCCGAGGGAAAAAACTGTTGTAGCTATCTTAGACAGAGAGGAGGAAGTCACCACCAAATTAGCTAACAAGCTAACAATGAGCAATACTTCTGATAGTGCCCCATTATCTATGCCTCATATGCTTATATTATTTAAATTTTACATACTATTGACATATATATGTTTAACCTTGGCTTTATAGTAGGCAACTATGACGCTGTTATGTTAGTACTTAAGACAGATATTAAAGTAATGGCATAGCCCGGACAGCTAAGGTCCCGGGTTCGATTCCCGGTGAAGTCACTTTTTTATTTCTGTCTAAAGTACATACTAATATATCTATATATTATTATGTTTTCTCCGTGACTAGAATGTAGATGTCAACAAATCACTTACTTCTGCGGTCATCACTGCAAGTCGACTCGCGGGTAATGCTCCAACTAGGAAGTTCATTCTGAGACCTGGGTTCTTCGTATCTTTCAGGTTGGAAACGCGGCTTCTCACTCTGTTCTTGTACCGTATGTCCGTATTGTGAAATTCTTGGAAAATGCTTTCTTCTAGTTCTTCGCCCAACTCTTCTGGTGTAGCACAACCTTCTGGAACATCTGAACAAGAACTTTCTGTTTGGTACCTAATATAATATGTAATGTTCAAATAAATGACTTACATGATACACTACAAATACAATGCATGACATGGAAACTATTTTAATATGCCTAGTCTATCTAGTCTTACAAAGGCAAGTCGAGCGAGACGCCGTTATGATGTCATCTGTAAAATGTCTTGTTTGTTCGATCCCATACGGCCGAACAGATTGAGCTGAAATTTTAAACAGATATTCGTGACCAGTGTACTGAGAACTGCTAAAAGAGCTAAATCCATTGTGATTTAAACCCACAAGAAATAATAAATTGTAAAAAAGTCTGGAAATGTGTAGTATGTAAATTTAGGGTCCATGTTCATTAACGGGACCCCTGGAACGTGAAAAGTAGATTAGTGGGGTTGGGGGGGGGGCCTAGCTGACCATGGCAAGGCACTTCATTCTCCATTCAGTGGGGTTGGGGGGGGGAGAATGAAGTGCCTTGCCATGGTCAGCTAGGCCCCCCCCCCAACCCCACTAACCAACTTTCCTTTTTTGGGGGGTCCCTATAATGAACAAGTACCAAATTTAACAACAATGCTTTTGTTCTTGAAGAAAACCATTTTATCGAATCATTTTTTTAATGTCAGGCAGTGAATGCACTGCAATGACCAAGTTCAATATAAAATGGATTGTAGGCCTACCGAATCTTGCACACTCAAGATAACCCAAAATTCTGCTCGGAAATTGAGTAAACCTTGCAATCTTTACTCATATTTTGTACTGGCTATGTTTCCATAGTACTGTATATGGATTTCAAAACATGTTCTATTTTTTAATACAATTCAGAAATAACAAAATCTAACCCTAGGGCACTGGTGTTTGAACCCGGATAACCCACATTCTGGGTATACAGGTGCCTTAGCCAACTATAGACTAGGAAAACGCCAAAGTCATTGTTAGAAGATTGAGCGAGTCTTGAGTTGAGTACCCGGGACATTTTTGCATTTAAGTTCATTGATATATAAGGGGTAAGGTATAAATGATAGTTTTTTTTTAGTTTAGTTGGTATAAGGGACAACAAGGTAAAGATGGAGGAAACAGAGGAGGTAGAGGTTATTCTGTTTGCCGATGATTTTGTGGCATGGTCAGAGTATGAGGAGGTACTCCAGAGATACACAGACCTCTGGAAGAGGCACATTGAAGAGGCCAGCATGAAGATAAGTGTGAGCAAGAGCAAGGTTGTTACTATGCCAGGAGAAGGAGACGTAAGGAACTATCATGCAGAGATCAAGATTGGAGAAGAAACCCTGGAAGTGGTGGAGAGTTTTGGATACCTAGGAAGTGAAATAATGGCAAGCGGGAAGATGAAAAAGAAAATTACCAACAGAATACAAAAGGCCAGTAACTTCTACCAGTGTGTAAAAGGCTTGGTGTGGGATAGGGAAATACCCAGACAGGGCAAGATGACACTATACAAGACCTACGTTATAACGATCCTCACATATGCGGCAGAAACCTGGACTATGGGTGATAGAGAAGAAAGCCAAATACAGGCGGCGGAGATGAGATTCCTGAGGAGAACAGTGGGCAAGACAAGAAGAGATAGAATTAGTAATACGAACATCAGAGAGATGCTTGGGGTGGAGAAGTTAGGTGGCAGGATGGGAAGGACACGGCTGAGATAGTTTGGGCATATGAAACAAATGACGGAAGAGAGGATGCCCAGGAGAATGTATGAGAAAAGGATTGAAGGAGGAAGAAGAAGGGGGAGACCAAGAAAGAGATGGAAGGAGACCATAGCAAGAGACCTACATAATAGAGGAGAGAGCTGGTAAGATGTGGCAGAGACACAATTGTGGGAGGATAGAAAGAAGTGGAAGAATTTGGTTGCAAAACCCAAGCTGACCCTGCTAGAAGTAGGAAACGGCGATGGATAATGATGATGAAGGGAGCATCAACTGTAAGGTCACCCATACTGTCTAGATCCAACCTTAGGTAGGGGCAGGATAGGGAATGATACCGGGTACTCAACACATGACTCACTCGCTCATCTTACAACTACTTTGGCGTTTTCCTAATACTTAACTTACTACAAGTTCAAAGAAGAAGGAACATTTGAAAAACCCACAAAATTTGGGATGGCAGAGAAATAGAATACAGCAATCAGTGTGTTCATATCATTATCATTAAGTACATTAACAAATTATTATTTTTTTAATTTTTTATATTTCCATAACAATTGGATGAAATAGATAATGTTATCGAATTTAGAAAATTATCTATGTACTGCCTGCATCATATTTTCAATCAATTCCAAATAATCTATTCATCATTCAACCATGGAGTTTAAATAGTACTGTTGTAGACGCAGGTGTGTGGTGGGCGGTGTACGAGATAGTACACCATGTCACGCAGGCACAGTCCGACATATTTGTTGTGTTTAAGACAGTGTTGACGCTCTAGTTGCATAGTATTGCATTTCACACGTTTTTCTTTTGCATATTTTGTGGTAAAATGTATTTCCTGTACCAATTCAGTGGTTATGAATTGTAAATTTGAACCTTATATGTAATTCGTCAACCTGCTCGTACATAAGAGGTGTTTAAGAATTAGGTTAGGCCTAGGCCTAGTTCACACGTGGTTTCCAAGTAAGAACTTCGTACTTTGTAAATATCATGTGTAAATCATAGTAAGTAAATATTGTAAATGTATAGACATAGGCTATTATTCAACGGCAAGTCTATTCCGCGGCCACGATCTCTAGACTAGGCAGGGCTAGGGTCTACTAGCCCTAACCCATTACGTAAAACCTCCATAAAATACTATTGGCTATTAGGGGTGTGCGGGTACCTGAAATTTTGGGTCGGTTCGGGTATTTAGTACCCGAACTGAAGTGCGACAATTTGGAACCGACTTCGGTTCGGTTCCGGGTATTTGAATTACGCGCGCAAGTCACGACTTCTTGCCAGTAGAAGGCTTTCAACTTGAACAGTCAGCCGGTCCAGCTGGATTGAATGCGCACTTAGGTCGGCGGGGTCCCCCCATTCCTCTCAGTCGACCTTCCCCACCCTCCCCAACCGTGCACAGTCAGCTGTGAAGTGGATCGTACGCGCACCGGTGTGCGCACTCCCCTCCCCACCTCTCAGCCAACTACGACCTTAGCTATGACGAGTTACAACGCCGCGCAGCTATCTCTCTCGCATTCATTACGCTTATGGGCTAACACACGATGCTGGCAACAGCGCTGGACTTTTATAGATATTTTAGTCCCGTTACGTAGATATTTTGTTTTATCATTAATAATCAAGTAATACACGTAAAGACTTCTATTATTTGTCAATTTGATAGATATTTGTATGTTTTTACATAGGCCTGTTGTGTCAAGTGGTTAATCTCAGTAATCCATAAATTAATGTTTTTATCCATATTTTGATGGAAGCGGAACCGAACCGGAACCGAAAAATCGGGTATTTTACTAACAAGAACCGGAACCAAAACCAAAACCTGGAACCGCACATCCCTATTGGCTATAAAGATCTATTTAATCCTACCTAATGAACGCGTATAACAATCTTACTCCTTTCTTGATATAAAATAGGCCTACTGCTTAAAATATAATAATATGATAGTTGTCACTTGTGTATGAACGACTAAGAATTGACGTTCTTTGACATCTTTTGACACTGCACACTAACGGCACTGATAGAACGAAACAAATACGCCCGCCAGTTAGTGATCCCGGGAAAAAATTCATGAAATATATTTTTTGAAACTTTCACATTGAAATATTTATGAATCTTTCCAAAAATATTGAAATAATTGTGAATATTGATAATTTTAGTAAATGAATGATAATTTACAGTCAAGTTATAAAATATTATTGAGTAATCACTGCATTATTTACAACATGAAAGTTAACAATAGTACTCTTTTAGATGTGTAGGGCCTACATAGTCATCAAAATAAATACTAAGTCACCTAGTTGAACTAGAAGCATACGCCCCAACCCCTACGCAAAAGGCCATTATGCAGATGCTGGTAGAGGTGGATGGTGTTGTGTAATGCTATCTATCCTGATGTAGGCATATTAAATGAGTTGAGTTGCTTGTGAAGACTCAGTTGCTTTTTCCCTCACATAACGACCGAGAACCGTATAAAATAAAAATAACTGAATGTATATATGCTACATTAGGCCTAGCCGAAATGTAAACAAAAAATAATCATAGTTAGGTAAGTACTTAGTAGTAGTAGTAGGTCCCTATTGTAGTACAATGGTGATTCTAGTCTTGTCACTGTGCATATGCATCCTCGCATCTGTTCGACCTATCGAAATAAATAAGCCCGCAATTCTGGTGATTTTGACTCGACGCAGTCCGAAGACATCCAACTTCCACTTTATTTTGATCCTTTTTCTTATTTTTCAGCTTTTGTAGTATGGCTCTTTCCGACCAATTAAATTCTTTTTTGTAAACCCGGGTAATAGCAGGATTGCAAAAATTTTTTTTTTATAAATGTTTTTTGGGCCTTCATCCATGATGCAGTATTGATGCAAGCCAGCACATGGTATCAAAGTTGCTAGGGATGGTTCAAAATAAAATATTTTAAAATCAAACCCCCCATATTGTTAAAAAATATTTTTTAAAATGAATCTTTCAACTTTTTTTGAAATATTTCAATGGTACGCGAAATATTTCACGTTGAAAATTTCAATTGAAAAATTTAAAAAGAAAAATTTTACCTTCGATCACTACCGCCAGTCAGGAAAACCGAAAAAACAACAAACGAGACGCCCTATCTACACTTAAATAGCCCCTTCCCCTCTCAAAAAATCCTGATTCAACCCTCAATTCCTGTTTTTTTCAAAACTAAAATCAAACCATCACTACAGTTCAAAATTCCCTTTTAAAAAATTTGGCCTATCCTAGTCTCTACTGGTTATGAGATATTTTTCTAAACTCTCTTTCCTACAGCTATATGCCATTTCAAAAATATTACTGTAATAAGTTACACAAAAGTAAAATAAAGTAAAAATTTGAACATTTAAGTTTAAAACAGTGTTCAAATTGTCTCCAAAAAGATTTTTAATGTGTAATTTGCATTCAGCAATCTCAAGTTGTTGAAAAAGACTCCTCATTAATGGTTGTGCATTGAAAAGTGCAAATTCAATACCTACCTACTTATGGAAGCCATTTTGGAAAATGGCCGCCATATTGAATTTTACGGGTTAAATGGATCGTTACCACAAGTTAAATCGTTTTTAATGTTTCATAGCACAACTGTGGCGAAGGATTTGCTTGTATCACGATTTCCCATTGAATTTGGGATCCTACTGCAATTAGACGGCGCGGCGCATTGACGCATCCCGTAGCCCGACTCTGTGTCCTTCAGAACATCATTCTGCGCGATGTATTTGCACTAGAGGGATGATTTATACATACTTGTTTTCAAAAAAACAGCCTTCTCAAATATTTGTTTGAGATTTTTTGTATTTGCCGCCAAGGAAAAAATCTATAGGCTAAAGAAGGGGAAATGTCCAACAATATTAATAACCAATTTGAAATAGTCATACTCATAAGTTATTAGAGGTGATACAATAAACAACTTATTTCCTAATAATTTTGAAGAAGGAACCTTCCTGAAAATATTGCACCTTACTTTGATCACATGAAATATTTCTACAGGCAGTGCCAGGGTAATGTTTGAAGGAACGTAATATTTCTCGTCCGCCATCTTGATGACGTCATTTAGTCACTTTCCCAATCGGTGAATTTCGGTAAACTCGGCTTTCCTACATCCTTGACTCATGTTCTTTCAATTTCAAGCATCAAAGGTTGGTCACCAAGATCTTGCCACTATTTTGCTTATTTGACGTCTTTTGGGCCATTGCGTACTCCCCTATACCTATCCTAGTCTCTATTGGTTATAGTTATAGGGATATTTTACTAAACTCTCTTGTCTACAGCTAAATACGAACAATTATTTAAAAGAAACAGTAATTAGTTACTTACCGCCATCCCCTCGAATTGAAGCGGCAAGAAGTTCACGGCATTTAAGTCTCACAGCATCTGTTGTATTAGACGAAGCAGGGAACGAAGTGGGAGCATTTTTCTTTTCTTTTTCTTTTGCTTCAATATCTTTTGGTTTTTCTTCTTTCTCTTTTATTTTTTTCGAGCTGGTAGCAGGTTCTTTAATTGGATTTGAACCTAGTAGTGAGAATTAATTAGTCTGGGGTTATGTTTTATTTTTCCCTGTTGCATGCAAGGACTTTATGGGGAGAAACTAGAATCTTTCCTCTTTGTGTGGATATACTGCACTTGGCTCTATCTCAAGAATTAATGCAACAGAATGTAGGGATACTATTTCAATTTGCATGTTGAGGTGAATTCTACATCAAGATACACTGTTACCAAATCTTACAAACTGAAAATCAAGACCTTTGTCCATGGCTAACAGCACTGTTTGTGACATCTGCCTAGCTGTGTGGCCAGGTTGCACATTTCAAAGAATAGGTACGTACTACCCTAAACTAGCAAACATAAACTCATTACTCTATCAATCAATTTTATTCCCACCATCAAAACCAAGTTTTCTATCGTTTTTGCAAAACTATATCATATACGGCAGACATCAAATGATGTAGGCCTACACAAAGAGGTACAAAGAGAATAACCGTGAGTCACATGAGTGACTATTTTTAAGAAGTGACAATACAATCTCTTCCCGCCGTGCTAGTCCAGAAGCAGAACTTATTTTATCTGTCAGTGTGGGCAATGGGCATCATTTAACAAAGTTTGTTATTTTGCACCATATCCCAAGAAATCCGTCAAAAATCTAACAGGAGTTGCAATTATCCACTCTCGACATCAGGAATGATGGCTCAGGACTTAAAGCGTCCTTAGCAGTCTCCCCATTGCATGCATATTGCATACATACTTACCTACATCACAATGCATACTTTTCAGATATTGCACCAAACCTCACAAAAATGCATACATTTACAGTGATAAAAATGTAATTTTAAAAAAACTCAAAGACACACATCTGTCACATGTCTCCTTGATTGGAATTTAAATTTAATTTTCTACTGCGCTGCCCACACACAGGGTGTTTACACCTTACACCTTATGTGGGCTTCTTTTTTTCTCACAAGAATGTTAATGTGCAGTGGTGTATGTATTGTTATTTGTTATATTGCAAGGTAAATGGTTTAATGTATGTAAAAAAAGAAATTTTTTTATTGAAATTGAATTGAATTGATTGAATACTATTCACTCAATCTACTTCTACACAATTTCCTAAACTGTTATAATTAAGGCAGTAAGCCAAACAAAAAATAAAAACTCAATGGGCTTAGACAATGTACATATCACTATCAGTTACACTTGTAAAGAAATGCATAATGTACAATTATTGTACATTGCAGACCTGCTTTGCCTAATAATACTAGGAAAACGCTAAAGTCCCGTCGCGTTGATGGATGAGCTTTTTTGTAAGTTTTTAGTTTGCGTTAGATCCATTTACTTATCAAGTGCCTTTTGAACGCATTGTTGGTGATTGTTATCAAGTTTCTTATATAATAATAATAATAATAATAATAATAATAATAATAATAATAATAATAATAATAATAATAATAATAACAATAAAGATGAATGAGCGGAATATCCCATTTTTTCAGAGAGACTAAAAATTGCTAAAATCATTCCTGTCTTTAAAAAAGAACACAATGCCTCTTAGTAACTATAGACCCATGCCAGCGTTTTCCCCAGAGCCGGTTAGCCTGGCGCCCCCCCCATAAAAATATTTTTAGATGGGCTTAGGTATTACAATAAACAATAATTATTGTAATAGAATAAAATTTGACGCCAAACACGAGAAAAAAACTTGCAAGATAAGTTTTTTTAAACTAAAATTTGTAATTTTTATTTTATTTATTTATTTTACATCTATCCTATTCAGTATAAAAACTGATTTACAAAGGAGGACAACTAAATAAATCTAATTAGGAATTACATAGATGCAGACACAACAATAAACTACATTTAAGTAAATTCTGTTTTTGGTTGGCAGCAACTCATTGTTTTGCATTTATCGTTTAACCCTACGATCCATAAGGGTTCCGGGTTTTACTGTTACACTGTAGTGTCTGTATATACATATATTTAGTATTTTGATAATTTGTATTGATTGTTAGTACAAATAATTACAAAGTAATAAAAATAAAGTCATATAAAAATGATGAAACAATTTTGAGTAGGTCAGGTTTAAGATCATGATTTTAAAAATAAAGTCATCAAATGCAACAATGTTTCAAGTTGTAGTAGGCCTAATTGGATGAGCGAAGCAAAGACTTCAATTTCACTGACCCCTCAAAAAATTAAGCTCCAATGTTTTGTCTGTTTGTTCGCTCTCTACCGGGCAAACGGCATATGCGATCTTGATGAAAATTGGAGGGCAACTTCAAAATCTCTGAACTTACGACTTGCCACGTTTTTGGGTACAATCGAAGAAATATTTCTCATGAATATCGTGCTTTTACCATTTTTTTCAATTTTTAGTGCGATATTTTCGTGACATTTGGGCCGATTCTGACCAAACGGGTGGGGCTAAAATGTTCATATTTTACATGGACATTAAGGTGATGGTGAGTATTGCTTTTTGAAAGAAAAAGTTGAAAAAGTTAGCCAGAATCCATAGAATAAAGGTTTTAATATGAGTTTTTCAGGTTTATAATAACAATTAACAAGTAACAATAGAAACTTGTCAATAACCTACAATGCATTCAAAAAGCACTTGCAAAGGAAAAGATGGTCCTACGCAAACTAAAAACTTACAAAAACGCTCATCCATCAACGCGGCGGGACTTAAGCATTTTCCTAGTTGTAAACCTAGTATAATACAAATCCTAGATAATAACCACTTAGAAGAAATAACATTATCACCTTTATAAGGGCCTATTACAACATATTTTCAAGTTGTACTCATTGTACCTGTCTGCTATGCGGACATATGGGTTTTTGTTCTGTATGCTTGAAAATAAATAAAAATAAAAAAGCACTAGGACTACAATGATTTGCATAGCCTTGTATACAAAGGAAAAATAATGGAAGCCTTGAGTATAATTTCAATCAAATTTGAAATGCTCATACCACAATACCAACTAAAGTAAGTTACCGTAAGACGGCTTCAAAAACTTCAAAAACTCACCAAATCGAATATCTCAAAAATTTTACGGGTGAAAACCCCCGGACCCCCATTTTTGTCCCTACCCTATGAATACAATACCAGGCCATGTTTTTGGAATAACCATTGATACTTTTTTTTTCCTAGGGAGAACACTGCATGCCCTTATCACTTCTTCCGGCTTCCAATTTTTTTAAAATTAATATTTGAAACAATCATTAACTTTTTGGACAAAAACATGCTGTTATCTGACCATCAAAGTGGTGTCTGAGATCCACAAGTATCTCAATGGATAACCTTATTCACAAGTTATAGATGCACTTGAAAAAATTAACTAATCTTAGGTATATTTTATGACATGTCCAAAGCATTTGACTGTGTTGCATTGATCATGATATCCTATTGACAAAATGGGAATTTTATGGATTCTGTGGCTCGCCTCTCAAGCTTATGGAGTCTTTACCTCTCAAACCGTTACCAAATAATTGAAATCTCAAGCTCTAGGGCCTACCAATAATAAGGAGGTAACATACCAATTTTTAAAAAAAAATGTATGTGGAGCCCTCAAGAGTCTTATCCTTGGACCAGTGATGTTCCTACTCGATTCAAACGATTTACCATTCGTCATATAGAAAACATAGAACTATTTGTCGAGGACTTCACTAAATTGATTATAAGTTTTATCCCCTATACACCACTAAGAATTTTCAAAAATTTTCACATATTTTTCAATTTTGTTAAAATTCTTCATTTCGTCAAGTTTCTATTGATATGACACATGCATATGCGATTCCCGGTTGGGGCGGACTTTTTTAATTTCTGAATTGTAGTAAATAATAACAATTACACCTACGGGAGTGTTTCCCGACTAACCAAATCGAGAAACATATTATGCAACTCACTCATATTGAATAATGTATAACTATTTTTTGTATGCTTGTGTTCTCAATATGCTCGTAATATGCCTCAAAACTACAAAGTTGTTCTCAACTTCAACTAGCAGTATCTCAAGATACACTTTTTGAAACACTTGCTATAACGTGGATCTGGATGTGATATACCAAATATTAAGATAGAGTCTTGATGTTTGTTTGTTTTTTTAAATTGAAGAGAAGAGTGGTCATGATGTAAGAGTTTTTTTTAAATGTAATTTAAATTTTGTCTGAATTTTTTATTTCAAAATTATTTGAAGAAAAACTAAGATTTCACCAAAAACAAAAACAAAAAAATCATAAAACCCTATCCAGATACAAATTACAAAAAAGCTCAGCAATACATCATTACCACTTTCCTTTTAAAAAAAAAATGAATCCAACATCAACTCTCCAGGACAAAATTTAGTCATGAAAAGCTTGGTAGATAGATTCCTTTTGTTTTAACAATTAAAAAATTAACAATGACATGAGTTTAAAAAATCAAAAAAGGTTGATTTCATATAATTAGACGAGGGAGCGAAGAGACCGATGATTTTAAATTCATGAAATATGGCATTTCCGTGATTCTGTGAGTGTGTGTGTGTGTACATCGAAAATCAGACGAATCGCTGAACAGATTGCGCTGAAATTTAAATAGACATCAGGTACGAGTTTACTGAGAACTGCTCACAAAATTAGCTAGATCGATTGTGATTTAAACATAAAAGAAATAATAAATTGAAAAATAGGTTGCAAATGTGAAGGAATTATTTTAACGACAATGGTGTTGTTTTTGAAAAATATACTTTTTGTTTGTTATTTGCCTGGTTGTGAAATGCAGTGCCCAAGGTTTATCGAATCTTGCACGCTCAAGGTACCCCCAAATAGAGCTGGGAGATTGTATAAACCTTGCAATCTTTACACGTATTTTGTACTGTGTATGTTTTCCATAGTATTGTCACAGATGATAAGACTACTGCATTGTATGCATTTCGAAACATGTTTAATAATTTTTAAAATACAATCCAGAAATTACAAAATCATTCCCAGCCAGGGGATTGAACCCAGATCTCCCACATTTTGGGTATAAGGTCACCTTAGCGAACTAGACTAGGAAAACGCCAAAGTCGTTGCTAGACGAGTGAGCAAGTCATGTGTTGAGTACCCAGGAACATTTGCATAAGTTTGATAATTATATTGGTATAGGCATAAATAATAGGGTTTTTAAATTTAGTTGGATAAGGGCACATCAACTGTAAGGCCATAAGGCGCCACTCTAGCCTATGATAGGCTTAATGATATTTAACATCTATAGTAGGCTAGATCCCCAGTCATAGGTCCACTTCCGTGACAATTTGAAGCCATCTTGAATATGGCAGTTTGCAAGTTAAAGTAGATGGGAGCAATTTGTATCCCAAATATTTTTCAAGATAGCTGTCAGGTTGACAGCTGAGCATATTAGCCATTAATACCAAATGATTACTAAATTCCCTTATGCAATAACTTCTTATTGTTTCTGTTTGTGCACTCCCATGCTGCGCAAGCTAAAACCATATCAAACAATCCAGAAAAATACTTAATCACATCTAAAACATAATGTAAAGCATAAATTAAAACGCCAAATTGCCATCTTGAATAGGGCAGATTGACGCTTCAATTTGCTACGCTCGCGTCTGTGCGGACGTATTGGAGACTGGGCATCTGGCCTACTATAGATGTTAAATATCATTGGATAGGCTAGGGAGGCCTTAGGTAGGTGGAAGAAAGGAAATGTTCCTGGGTAGGCCTACTCAACACATGGCTCACTCACTCGTCCAACAACGACTTTGGCGTTTTCCTAGTTTAATATAGACAGAACATATAACAATAACCAAATTATTCTAGTGTTAATAGTTTAGATTTTTGTGCTGGGGGATACAAGTACCTTAAGGGTTCTACCATTGACGACACTACAGAAAAAGCAAACAAGAGTGCAAAAGCCACTAGTAAACAACAATAAATAATTAATTAATTTCTAATGCAGGAAAAACTAAATTCTGACAATTTCACTCCAAAAGCAAAAGTAAATTCATCAACAGAGTCAAAGAGATAAAAAATACAACAACTCTGTTTTTTCCCCTTCTAGTTAGACACTTTCTTGGAATATTATTATTAGATGAAATCTTAACTGTTCAAAGCTCTGCAATAGCTTGATCAATACCAAAACTAAACTCAGCCTGTTTTGCCATAAGATCAGTAAGGCTCAAACTTCAGGGCAGCATATTTGCAAATTACTCCAATTTTGAATCCCAAATAAGATATGGTTTTACCTTCTGGGGATCGTCACCAGACACAAAAAATATTTGTTAACTATAAAAAAAAGAAATGCCCTAAGAGCTGTGTGGCCTCAGATCACCAAAAAATAAACCCAAACCACACTATAGCTAGAGACTGTTTTATTAAAAACATAAAATTTTGACCTTTTACAGTACATATTCTTAAAGCAACAATCCTTGTAAAACAAACAAAAACAAACAAAAACAAACCTAGTTCCGATGCAACAGATCTCAACAACCAAATCCATACCCACAACACGACAAATTAACAAAATCCACACAACTCAGCACAAGACAAAATTTACTCAAAATAACTCATTAGGTAATTACCGTACCCTATAAGATTTTTAATAAGTTACCATCAGATCGATATAAAATACAGACATGTTCCGCACTAGAAGCTAAAACAATTACTGAAGGATAAAGCATACTACTCGCTCGAAGAATTCTTTGCAGGAGACGTTCTCTTAAAAGGGTATTTAACCGCTAAACTCAAAAAATATATTTCATTCAGGCTAACTTGTAATGAATTTAGCAATTAACAGAAAAATTATTGGGGCCACCATGACCTCCCAAAACATTGTCAAACATGACATTTTTCGAGCTAGGTCCCATCGGCAAAAATCTCCCATAAGAAATCAAATAACATGAGAGCGATCTTTATGCCCCGTGACCTTGGAGGATTTTGATCCAAAAAAAATTGGCCATTATTGACGTACTCGACAGCCTTTTCTGTAAATTCTCTATATTTTGTTTTGTAATTTGGGCAAGTAGTTCGGTCAAAATATGCTGATTACCAAGTGGGGTGTGATTTTGGAATGCATATTTTTGCGTGTTGGAGGGTATATTTGGGCACAGTTTCAAGACACGATGTTATAAAGAGGCATTTTAGATTGGTACTATGCTCTAGTATCTATGTGGACCAAAAAAGAAGCAGGTTAAAGCCGATTTAGGAAATTTTCCAAAACACCAATTTTCGCCAAATTCTGGATCAAAAAAATTAAAAAATTCGTGTTAAATCACAGGAACAAGATATAATTTTTTTAAACGGTCATTTAAGTGTAGTATTGTGCTATAGATCACGTGGTAAAAAATAATTTTTGTTTTTTTTAGCCCCTTTATGTATGAACTTGAAAGAAAACTTTGTTTACTATTATCTTAGTTAAATTTTTGTTTTTGTTATAGGCTATTAATATTATGTTATTGGATGAACGTAGCGAGCGAAGCGTAGCGAAGCGTAGCGAAGATTCCATTTCACTACACTGGAGAAAAAAAGCGTAGCGAAGATTCCATTTCACTACACTGGAGAAAAAAATCCGGAATGTTTTTTTTTTCTTCTTTTTTTCTGTATTTTTGTGTTTGTCAGCACGATTCCGGCTAACCGATACTCCATTTGCGATGAAATTTTATGGAGGCCTTCGAAATCTCTGAACTTAGAACTTCCACGTTTTTGAGCGCAATCAAAAAATTATTTCTCATGAAAATCGCAATTTTACGATTTTTTCGATTTTTTGAAAATTTATTTTACTTATAACACCTACATGCTTTATCTGATTTTAATGATTTTTTCACAGAACCTTAATTTTATGAATTAAGATATCCGTGTGAAATTTGAGTGCAATCAAAAAATTATTTTTCATGAAAATAGAAATTTTGTGGGTTTTTCTTTTTTAAAACAATTTTTTGACTTATAAAACACCTACATGCTTTATCCTATTGTAATAATTTTTTCACAGAACCTTAATTTTATGAATTTATGTATTCGTGTGCAATTTGAGCGCAATCGAATAATTATTTCTTAAAAATCGCAATTTTTCAATTTTTCTTTTTTTAAAAATTAGTACGATTATTTTTTTTTTTAAATTTAGTGTATTTTTTATTTAATTTAATTTAATTTAAAAAAGTCTTGAACTTCGTAATAATTTTTTCACAGAACAACAGAAAATCCGCATAACACATCGCAGCTCAATGCACCAATTACGCTCATCCAACAACGCGGCGGGACTTAAGCGTTTTCCTAGTATAATAAATATTCTATATGCCTATTGATAATAATACCATTACAAGTATACTATTAAGTTGTATTATTAGTGATATTGACTGACTTTATAGGCCCTATTATTATAATTATTATTATCATAAGCATACTATCCTCGTCTTTCTAAAGCAAGGGTCAAGACTGAACTAAAATTACTTGTTTGTCCTACAAAACTGTACATGTAAAAAAAAAGAGTTGTCTCTATTCGTAAGTGTCCAGGTACCCAAATCTGCATTATAACTGTAGCTGGCACAAGTCAACACAGAAGGCATTAGATAGTAAAAATCAAATGGGAGCAATTACCTGTTAGGAACTTTTTCCAATTTTTTATTAGAGTTTTTGACAAGCTTATAACTTCATCATCAGAACTGGATTTGCGTAAAGCATTGACAGTCATGCCAATTCGAGTTTTAGTAAGTACCTCGAGATTGACGGGTAACTTTTGTAATGTCTTCAACAGTTCTAATGCCTGTTCTTGCCCCTAATAACAAATAATAAATATCATTAGTTGGTCAAAGGGGTATGCTTAAATTCAATTCGAGAAAGAGGAGAGGTTTGATGGTAGGGTATTAGCTTATTACTATATCTACAACGATTATAGGCACCTATTTTAATTTCTAAAATCAAAGTATAGACATTGTGAGTGTGACAAAAAATATATTCAATAAGAATAATATACTTACACACTAAAATCAGTGGTGTGCGGTGACCTGTTGGAGTGGGTATGCTATCGGCCTAATAGTCGAACCGCGGGGGGTCTGGGGGAAGGCCTCTCAGTTTAGATTTTTTTTAAATTGAAACTGTGGCGGTGCAAATCTACGCGTTTTAGACACTATTTTTAGCTTAAATAAATAAATAATAAATTGTATTTAGAGTCTACCCACTCAGTTATAACTGATTTTCAGTGGGAGACAGTAAATCAAAGCGACCAAGCCAACGCTGTAGGCCCTGACGCAATCGACGAATGAGCGATAACCAACCAAAGATCGATATTTTTAATAGGGAATATAGCAATCAGTGGTATGGACAGTGCGAACACCTGCGGATCAACGCCAGAATCAACAAGGCCGACTCAGAACAACATCAAATTTATTATGTGCCTCGTTGCTAGGACGGCTCCAAAGTCACCGTTTACAAACTCCTTGGACAAAAACTGATGGATCTAAGCAGATACGCTAACCACAAGACCAATGAGCCACACAAAGACAACGAGCCGAACGACACCGAACGAGGAGAGATTGGTGAAAATGCGAAATTATTATGTGATTTGAGCACAAAGGCCGTTAAATGCGATTATTGTTAAACTACTAAAATGAAAAAAAGCTAAATTAAATTGAATTTACGTGGTATTCTCTTTCATATTCAACTGATTAAAAGCTAGGCCTAATACACGTGATTGTGAACCAGTTATTTGAGACACTAAGACAATCGATGCCATTCTCTATGACGAAAACACTTCATGCAGTCTACATTATGACCGAAGCTTGACTTAACAAGGAAGTAGAATTACTTGAACTAGTCATTATTTTACAAAAAAGCGATGTCACTCACAAATTCACTAAAAACTCACAATTCACAAAAACACGTAAACTTTGAAACACTTCTTGGCTTGTTGCGACTGGTGGGTGGCTCCGACTGTCCCCTGCACTTGCGAGTGTAACCGAAAAAAATTAGAAAACTAGCAGTGAACGCCGAAGTTCGGAGCTTACTCAGACTAGGATTTTAGTATTACCTCCCCCTCCCTCGTGCAAGAATGACCGACAGACCTTGATGTTAAAAGAACCATCCTTCAGTCTACGAGAGGGTTCCGCTTACTTGCTCCCATAAAATAGACCCGAAGTTGAGAGAGTGCATTGACCCAGCTGGTGCAACGCAACCCCCATTAGCATGGGCAATAAATACAGACAGCACTGAAAATATTTTTCTTACAAAATGTTTATTCTGGTTATGGTGAACATACACTGTATTTAATCGAAAAAACACCGACTGAAAGAAAATGTGCTTGAATCATTGGGTATGCACCGCATACCTTGCATACCAGACCTCACGCCCCTGACTAAAATACTAGGTCAAATTCATGACGACGATGGGAGGTAAGTAGAGCAAGCCATATTTACCATACCATACCATATTTACAATAGGGAATATTCCACTTCCTACAAATACTGTACAAATAGATTTTTTAGAAGAAGTATTTCGTCCCGATTACAAATATGTATACTTTGTTTTTCCGTGAAATAATAATCCAATAATTATAGCCGTTTTAAAAACAGCATTTTTTTAAAATATTCTAAGAGCGGCAAAAACGACTATGACGTCAGAACTGTGTCAAACCAACGCCGTCTGGATACACATACATACATCCATCCAGACATACATCCAGACGGCGGTGTTTAAACAAATCAGCGCCTACCATAGCCTACAGTAGTGTAAACAGATGGCGGACATTTTACATTTAGCGCCTAGCCAGAAAACGAGAAAAGATGACATTGGAATTTGCAATCAAAAAACAAAACTGAAACAGTCCTAGGTCTAGGCCTAAGCATAGAAAATTATTTATAATACAACAGTCTAGGCCAATTGTTTCTGTAGGATATAGGCCTTGATATTGAATACTAAAATTACTCACTTGACAAGCCCTAGGCTTAGCATGCCAACCCTAGGCCTGCACGTCCGTGTTCTGACACACATCCCGCACAAAAACCTTACTTTGATGACTAATTAAAGCCTATTGTAGATAAAGAATAGCATGATAGTCCTAGGCTGTGCAAAAATTTAAGACAAAATGCTCGTAATTCTTTATCACAATGATCACGCGATTTCTCAAAAGAAAAAGAAAATTTGGTGAAAATGTACATCGTTTAAGTGGCTGTGGAGTTGTGTTTGTTGTTGAGCGGATGGACAAGCACCGCCGTCTGTATGTAAATATGTACAAATATACGTACATTTAGTTTCTAATTGGCCTTGACTCTACACAGTTATGACGTAGTACCGTCCAAAGATGGCGCACGCTCGTTTTTGGCACGCAAACTGGAGGTCAAATTTACTTCTTGTTTATTACACAAAATACATTTTTTTTTAATAAAAATAGTGCAGTGACTATTAAGACATAGGCCTATATAAGAATTAAAATAAAATATAAAATAGTAAGTGGAATATTCCCTCCTAGGCAGAACTTAAATAATGTAACGTATAGCCTTGGTACACACAACTACGTCACAAATCGAGGGGAATGAGGGGTATTCTCCGTTTTGAGCCCAACTGGTGGATAAGCAACCATCGGTTCGCAAGTGGACGCCTGCTGAACGTCGCACAACTTATCACGCTCTAACTTTTATCCTATTCATTATTGGGGAAAAACTTAAGAGCAATAATATTTAGCAAATATATCATTCCTTCTAATAGCGATTACTTCGAATTTTTACACGGCCGTTAAGTTGTTATTTCGATGTACATATTAAAATAAAATTTAAGACTTTTACTAGTTTTTTTATGAAATTTAATAAAACAACTTCAATTGACAAAAATCTAGTGATCGGATTTTGACAAAACCGCTTTCAAAAAATTCATCGGACTGTTTAGACAAGAAATAAATAAACTTTCTAGATAGAAAGTGCACAGAACGAAAATTTATAGCATAGGGTAAAACGCATGGTATGTGTTTTCATCTAAAATACGCGCTTTTGACGTGCGGATGAGCCGTGAAAAACTGCACGCTATGCTGTAAAATTTTGTTCTGTGCTTTTTCTATCGAGAAAGTTTATTTATTTCTTGTCTAATTAGTTAGATGCATATTTAGAGAGAATTCTTTTTGAAATCCGATCAGTAGTTTTGTGTCAATTGAAGTTGAAAAGACTTAAAGATGTTGATAATTTTGTCATTTATAATGCGTACATTGTTATAACAAGCTAAAGGTTCTCTAAAAAAAATCAAAATAATCGCTATTAGAAGAAATGATATGTTTGCTAAATATTATTCCTCTTAAGTTTTGTCCAAATAATGAATATTATAAAAGTTAGAGCGTGATGTTTGTTGAGCCGTTCATCAGGCGTCAACTTGCGAAATGAGGATGCTTGTCCATCAGTAAGATCCGCGCCGAGCTGTGACGTCACGTGTGTGTTCCCTATAGGTAATTCTAACATTTCCGTGAAAAGTGAGAACCTTGATTGACAAGTTTCCTTCACCGCACTGTGATGGCTTAACATTGGAGAGGGATAGACTTGAACAAAATGTATGCCTATTGGTATAGCGTAGCTCTTAAACTAATTTTCTTTTTGGAAGGAAGGTGCAATTTATGTGTGGAACAGATAGCAGGGGAGAGAAGGCTATCCGCAAAGCAAAGATGATCCAGATAGCGCTTTTGCTTTTTTTTTAGTTGCAGATCGATTCACAAGCAGCACTGTAGATATTCATAGCCACAAAGATCGTAAAGGCAAGCTACATCATTCAGTAGGACTTGTATAATCTACATGATTTGATGTGCAAACTAGGCTAGGCTCCAAGCTGCTTGGCTTTGGAGAGAGGAGTTTATTTGATATTATGTTTGTGTGTTCTTTCAGTTATTTAGTTTCATATGTTTTTTACAACAATTTACACAAATTGTTATTTGTCAAAAAAAATCAACAATCCGGTAATTATTGTCACTCTCAGCACCAGCGGCGTCGGAGCCGGGGGGGGGGGGAGTATCTTCTTGCCCCCCCCCCCCCCCCACCCCCTGGGAAAAAATAACAAATTAACCAAAATAAGTGCATTTTTTGAGTCCAATACAGTTACAAACATTGATTAGTGTAACTAGCTTTGCACTTTCTTGTAAAGATGGAAAGTATCTCAAGAGATGTCAGATATTGTATTATTTCTTAAGGGTTGGCTGTAACCGTATCCGTAGACAGTGGATGTCTCGTGGCACAAACAGCCCCCTTCCCCGCAAACGAGCACAAATAGAGAGAAAGAGGAAACTGCTGCGGTCTCACGACGACTGCTACTGTAGATTAGCTAAAATTAACTGTGGGTACCAGCATTGGCAGCAACCGTGGAACGATCTTTTAGTGTCCTAAAACCAGTTAAAAGGGAGAATGGTTCCCAAATGAGATCATCTGCTTCTATTTCATAAGAATTAAGAAGCTAGCCAGCAAGATAGAGATAGTCCTAGGCCTAGACCAAATCTGTAGGCTACAAAGTTTGTAAACAAAACTAGTGATCATTGCACAAAGTGTTTGGTAGGTACTTTTCACCACTAAAAGCTACCAATATTCAAGGCAGTGGCGTATCCAGGAGAGGTGGGCTTGATCGACCCCCCCCCCCAGAAATCTTCTGCTTAAATATTATATTCTTAAAATCTGGATTCATGTATTATCTTCTTTTTTTTTGAACAGCAACTAGCCTCTTAACTTCTTCTAAAACATAAAAACCAAGTCAAAAATACATATTTTTCAAAACAATTGCCTGTGGCGCCATTGTGCCTCCCTCACTTCAGTTGTTCGTCCAAGCCTCCCCCCCCCCCCCCCCCAATATATTCCAGCGTATGCCACGGACTCTTCAAGGACATTAGTTGCATATTATGTAACTATGTATGAAAGCATGTACCCTACCTTTCCTTTTCCTTTGAAAAAATAGACTTCCAAAGTGCCTGGTCAGCACCACTAGTCATGAACATTGCCAACTATATGTTGTGTTAAAATAAAAGGCGGTAGGTAATCTAGAAGGTCGCTGTCAGTTCTAGCTACAGTGCTGCTAGCAAACCGAACGGCAACTAAAATTAGAAGCTATCCTCTTTAACAGCTAGATATTGGTGTTCCTTTGCTTTGCGGATAGGAGGTACCTCTCTGTGGCTCACAAGTCACAATAGTCACAAACTTACTTGTGATCTAGGACTCGGCCTACAAATAATCACACACCTCGTAAATAACTAAAACAAAGTTACTGGTATGCTACAAGTACCCGTAACTAGGAAAAATAAGATATTCGGCTGTGTTCCAACCAGCATACCCTACTAGGCCTACACAACATTTGTATTTATTGTATTTTATTTTATCCAAGTGACATATTTTACCGGTACACAGCATAGGCCTACATAGGGCCTAAGAACAAAAAAAAACAGTTAGGCCAAACAAAATATTAGTCCTGTAAAAATTACTTTCAAGTAGGTAGTAAATAAATCATTAAAATACTATTCAATAAAAATTAAATTATTTTTCAAGACAAAACAATATGTTCAATAAATTGTAGGGATGCACACGAAATCAATATTGGATACACGTTTACAATAAATGGAGTCTTAGTGGCTTTAATGTAGACATTAGGCTTTATAATTATGTAGCTGTAGGTAAAGATACGTGTAGGCCTACATAGGCCTAGTAATTTTCAAGTGTTATTTATAGAATCTTGTAGCATCTATTTAAACTGCAACAACAACTTCAATTCGAATCGAAATAGGATTGAGGAAGTCGCTTCGAATATCCATGATATACACTTCAAGTCAAACCGAATTGAACTCAAAGCAAACTCAGACCACGTTTATCACGCGAGCCGAGTCCGAACTGACTTGGGAGCAGACTGAATTTTCAGCTCATTTCAGTAACGTTTATCACACGCTGTCAGTCCGGACTAGTATGGTACAAGCTCAGTCCTAGCTCAGTCCGGACTGAAATGAGACGCTGTGGTTGGATAACTTACGAAGAAGGATGGCCGCTAGCATGTAATTTTGAGTTCGCTCGCGTTTATCACCAATATTTCAGCCCGCACAGACCGAGCTAGCTCGGCTTCATTACCGAGCTGGACTCAGTTCGGACTGAGGTGTTCAGCAGGCAATTTCAGTTCGCACTCAGGTCAGTTCGTATGTTTCAGTCCGGACTCAGCTCGCGTGATAAACGTGGTCTGAGTCAATTCGGATCGACTGGTGTGGTATACGTAGTGTATAGGCCTATGACTAAGAGGACTAGGGCTAGGACTACGACTTTATGTGAACTGGGCATAACAGAACCGCAAGGACGGACAAAATAATCTTAAGGTTGTAGGCCTAGGCCTACCACATCATGCCTTGCCTCGGCAGGGCCTGTAACACCCGGCATAAAGTAGGCCTCGGGCCTAGGGCTAGCAAGTGCACACTAGCATTGTATGCATCGGTAGGGTACTTCTTCGGTTGAGGCGGTCCAACTATATTTAGGCCGCGCCACTCCTCGTTTCTTAAAATACTCTACCTACAAAACCTTTCACGTCGCTATTTGAAATATAAAGTACTTTCAACGCAAAAGGACTTTTGTTTGAAATCGCAACGCTACAGGTTTTTAAGGTCATTTTTATTGTTGTTGGTTGTTGTGTTGATAGTTGGACCGCCCCAACCGAAGGACTGCCTATGCATCGTGTAATGATGCACACACACAATAATGCATCCTAGGGCTAGGCATAGTAGGGTAGGGCCTAGCCTAACCTAAGCCTACAAAACCACAATGTGTAGGGCTAGGCCTAGCCTAGGCCTAGGCCTACCGGTAGCTTAATGTGTATGCCTAGACAACTTTCAAAGAGGGAGAGCTTAGGCCATAGATACTAATATACCGCCTAGGCCTATAGAAATTCATATTTAGACCTAGGCTAGGGGCTAGGGCCTAGTCGGCACGAGCGCCAAACTTAACCTAGCTAGGCCTAGGAAGGCCTTCACTAAAACCTAAAACTGCCTAGGCAGGCCTAGGGCCTATCAAACGTACGGATCCATCACCAGACGACATTCGGTTGAGCTTCTTTTGAATTTTCATAACTTCTTCCTCCACGTTCATTTTAAATAGAGACCCCTAGGGTCAAACCACAGAAAACTTCAAATCAAAACAAGCTTACAAACTGCAAAGTAGGCTTCAGACTTCGACGGACGAGCTTCTCTACCTGCTGTAACGCAGTTACAACATGGCTAGAACGCCCAGAATACGCGAACGCGCAGTCCACCACATATCTGGCTCACATTCGCGGGCGTTACTTCGCGGGAACGCGCTTTCAAGTTTCAACTCGACGATTTCAACCTTTTAGATTTTATTTATTTATTTATTTATTTATTTATTCAAAAGCATTTCATACAGATTCATGTGGTAGCACTCAAGGCTTCCAAATATTGAAAATAAGTCAATTTTTAAAAGTTTGTTAAGAATATGTTGAAATAAAGTCACCTTGTCAACAAGAAAATCGTTCAGCTTTCGCTTGAAAGCATCTCGCGTCGGAGCCTGTGTGATCTCTCTTGGAAGACAGTTTGTTACTTTTACACCCAAGTGGAGTAGGGTTTTGTCCAGCTTCTTTAGCCTGTGCCGCTCAACGAATATTTTCCCTGCAGTTCTTGTATCATGGTTATGAACGTCGGCTCCTGTGACCGTCAGCAAGGGGTTGTACCCATAGACTATAGGGGTTTAATATCAATGGTTGTCCCTAATGAACAGGGCCAAGGCCTTAATATGAATACCAGGAAGTGTCATGATACCAAGAGTTTTGAAGGCTGCTCGACAAGATTCTGTTGGTTGTAGTGCAGCTATGTATCGGATCGCTCGCTTTTGAAGTCGCACCACCCCAAAACAGCACTCCGTATTGGAGATGGGACTGGAGAAGAGCAAAGTATGCAGTTTTCACCGTTTTCACAGTGCACTGTCTCATTAGGATTTTTATTCTGAAACATGCTGTGCTTAGCTTCTTACATAGTGAGTCGATGTGACTACTCCACTTTAGCCTGTAGTCGATGATTAGACCCAAAAACTTGGCGTCCGTGGAGACCTAGACCGGGGCCTCCAGGTTGCTCCCCCTTTGTGGCAAAAGCAATGGCTACAGTCTTGTTTATATTAAGTGCAATTTTATTCGGATGACAGTATTGTTCAAGCTCCATAGCTGTTTGATGCAATGCTTGCTCTAACTCGTCAGTGGTACCGCCAGTCAGAACAGCACTAAAGTCATCATATTTTTGAACTCGATGGTGCACAGCCAGTGGCGGATCTAGGACATAATCATGGGGGGGGCGATTTGCGTGTGCATGTACAGTCGTGGGAAAGGGACTAAGCGCGGACGCACGGGGGTATGGGGGGCAGAGCCCCCCATTAATTGCGCCGCAGGCGAAAATTTTGAAAATCAGGTTTTTAGAGTGCATTTGGTGCGTTTTAGAAAAAAGTGGTGGGCGGAATGTTCTACGGAAACAATGTAGTTTGTGTGCACCAATTTGTTTTGTCGTCATGTCGAGCTTACAATTTACAGCATTGGCCTAGATTGCAACATTATTATAAACGTTTGATCTTATTTTCAATTCATCATTTTATTTATTTATTAAACGTCTATCATATTTAGTTAAACTAGGAAAACGCTAAAGTCCCGCTGCGTTGAAGGATGAGCTTTTTATAGTTTTTAGTTTGCGTGGCATATCTTTACTTTTGCAAGTGCTTTGTTTTGTTGCCTACGCATTGAAGTGATTGTTGTCAAGTTTCTATTGTTTCTTGTCAATTGGTATTATTTACCTTAAAAAACTTATATTAAAAGCTTTATTTCTATGGATTCTGGCTAACTTTTTCAACTTTTTCTTTCAAAAGGTACTACATCACCATTACCTTAATGTTCATGTGAAATATGAACGTTGTAGCCCCACCCGTTTGGTCAGAATCGGCCCAAATGTCACGAAAATATCGCACTAAAAATCGAAAAAAATCGTAAAAGTACGATATTCATGAGAAATATTTCTTCGATTGTACCCAAAAACGTAGCAAGTCTAAGTTCAGAGAGAAAAAAAAAAAAAAAAAAACACCCGAGCTAAATTTTTTGGGGGGTCAGTGAAATTGAAGTCTTCGCTTCACTCGCTTCGCTCGCTACGCTCATCCAAAAACGATTCACATAGGAGGACAACTTAATAAATCGAAGTACACTGATGCAGACACATTTTAGAGGCCAACTGATTATTTCTGACAACATAAAGGAAAGTTGATTTTTATTGGGAGTTTTAAATAAATAGCGCCGCAGTCGAAAATTTTGAAAATCAGGTTTTTAGAGTGCATTTGGTGCGTGCACAATAAAATAATAAAATCATTTTTTTTAATTTTTAAAGAATCATGGGGGGGGCGATCGCCCCACCGCCCCCCCCCCCTGTATCCGCCACTGTGCACAGCACAGCTATGGGGTTGGGGAATATTGGTCTTGTGGGGGAGGGGGGGGGAGGTCTGCCTTGCAAAACTAGAATTGGTGAAGGGCTTACTCACTGCGGAGCAAAGTTATCGTCGAAGGGGAAAAAATGCAAATTTTGAACTTGTAAAAGCCTCAAGTTTAAAATACATACATGAACAGTAGGCCTATTTTCCATTAATACTCTGCTAGATCACAGTAACGTTTAATTGGTAGAGGGTTGAATATACATACTTTTTTTCCAAGTTATTCGTCCAACCAACCCATAAATGAGTGGTTCGACCGCTCAACCGTGACTCCCTTTATGTGCAGCATCTTTTAGTCCATCTTGACCAAATTTTCCTAGCAAACTCCAAAAACTTCTTCAATGTCACAGATTAACACACAGAATCGACATGCTCGAGCAACTTCAGTGTTGAACAACTAATCAACTACAAAGTTTAATGTTTCATTCGTGAAGTTCTATGCAACCAAGAGTACTCATACTTCTCAGAGTTCTACAAACACAATAGATGTGCATGATCATCTTACTAGATCTGCTTAGGAAAATTTCTACAATCCTAGTCAAAATAAGTGCTGTGGGCAAAAATCCCTGTTTGTGAATGGATTAAAAAAATTTAACGAGTTACCTAAAGATCTAAAACTGTTGGTGGTTAAGAAATCAAACTTTAAAAGTGATATACAAAAGTGGGTTCAAACTAAGTTTCCACTTGTCTAAAGAAAAAAATACCAAGTTATGTTAAAGGAAAAAATAGCAGAGTCTACAGCTGCTAAACAGAAGAAACTACTACTACTAGCCCACCGACAGTGTTGGCTCGGGCGTTAAGCGCTCGACTCTGATTCGGGAGGTCCCGAGTTCGAATCCCGTCGAGACCGGCAATCCTGACTGAAGGTTTTTTCCGAGTAAAGGATTGAGTCCTCTTAAACAGTCCTCGGACCTCCCTTCACAATTTCCTATCCGCACATACCTAGTTCACCTGAAGAGGGGCTAATTGCACCCTATAACAGGTTTCCCACGATAAAAATTTAAATTTACTACTATAGCCCTTCTTTGGACCATTTCTAGATTTTGATAATGAGATTTTGTATGTGGGTCCCATATCAGACAGGCATATTCCAATGCTGGTCTCATTATTTAAAATTTATTTTATTTACCGGTATTTATTTTCATATTAATTAACTTAACATTTTTTTTAAACTAACTACATTGACATCATAAATGTTATTCTATATGATATCTACCTCCTCCAAATATCTTCTAAAACTTTTCACTTTGGATTCCTAGACAGCTGCAGCTGGCAGTTTATTCCATTTTACAAATAATTGTTCTGTTGAGAAACGACCACCTCCCAACATCTTTCTTTTTCCCATTACATTCCAACTTCCAGTTATGGTATTTCCTCCCTTTGTAAAATCCTTTTCAAATTTTTCCACTTATCTCATTCCATCCCTCCATTCCTTTCGTAGCTTGCAATAAGTTACACAGTCTGTTTCTCCTTTTTTGTATCTTCAAAGAATCCCTTAAAAATTCTATCATTGGATGAGCGAAGCGAAGACTTCAATTTCACCGACCACCCAAAAAATTTAGCACGGGTGTTTTTTTTTTTCCCCTGTCTGTTTGCTCTCTACCGGGCAAACGGCATATGCGATCTCGATCAAAATTTGACAGGACCTTAGAAATCTCTGAACTTAGACTTGCTACGTTTTTGGGTACAATCGAAGAAATATTTATCATGAATATCGTACTATTACGATTTTTTTCGATTTTTAGTGCGATATTTTCGTGACATTTGGGCCAATTCTGACCAAACGGGTGGGGCTACAACGTTCATATTTCACATGGAAATTAAGGTAATGGTGATGTATTGCTTTCTGAAAGAAAAAGTTGAAAAAGTTAGCCAGAATCTATAGAAATAAAGCTTTTATTATAAGTTTTTTGATTTTTTGTGCGATATTTTCGTGCCATTTGGGATAATTCTGACCAAACGGGTGGGGCTACAACGTTCATATTATACATGGACATTAAGGTTATGGTGATGTAGTACCTTTTGAAAGAAAAAGATGAAAAAGTTAGCCAGAATCCATAGAAATAAAGCTTTTAATATAAGTTTTTTACGGTAAATAAATAATACCAATTGACAAGAAACAATAGAAACTTGACAACAATCACCTACAATGCGTAGGCAGCAAAACAAAGCACTTGCAAAAGTAAAGATATCCCACGCAAATTAAAAACTTTAAAAAGCTCATCCATCAACACGGCGGGACTTTAGCGTTTTCCTAGTTTTAGTAACACTGTCATAAGTTATTATCCGCCTTCCCTTATAGAATCAGTTTTCCATCTCCACCTCTATCACATCACTATCTCACTCAGCTGCTCGCTCAGCTCATTTCAGCTGTACACATTCTGTGAAAGCATTAAATCTAAGAATTAAGACTGGTAGACAAGTTAGGAGAAGAAAAAAAACTATATTTGATGATCGAAGCGAAGACTTCAATTTCACTCACCCCGAAAAAATTTAGCTCTGGTGTTTTTTTTTTGTTTTTTTGTCTGTTTGTTCGCTCTCTACCGGGCAAACGGCATATTATGCGATCTTGATAAAAATTTGAGGGGACCTTCGAAATCTCGGAACTTAGAGCTGTATTGTTTTTGGGTACAATCGAAGAAATATTTCTCATGAATATCGTACTTTTACGATTTTTTTCGATTTTTAGCGTGATATTTACGTGGCATTTGGGCCGATTCTGACCAAACGGGTGGGGCTACAACGTTCATATTTTACATGGACATTGAGGTTCGGGTGATGTATTGCTTTTTGAAAGAAAAAGTTGAAAAAATTATCCAGAAACCATATAAATACAGATTTTAATATGAGTTTTTTTTTAGGTTTATAATAACAATTAACAAGTAACAATAGAAACTTGACAACAATCACCTACAATGCATTCAAAAAGCACTTGCAAAGGAAAAGTGGTCCTACGCAAACTAAAAACTTACAAAAAAGCTCATCCATCAACGCGGCGGGACTTAAGCGTTTTCCTAGTTTTAGCAACATAGATGGTCACCAAATCCGGTGTGTAGGGTACACGGATAGCCGCTCAGGGGCGCTGACGAGACCGTGACCGGCGAGTATAAACCAACAGGTCGCCATTGATCAACTAGGAAGCTTCGCAAACACTTTTTTTAGTCGCGTTGATGGATGAGCTTTTTAATGATAAAATGTAAATATTAATTGGATGCTCGAAGCAAAGACTTCAATTTCACTGACCCCCAAAAAATTTAGCTCGGGTGTTTTTTTGTTTGTTTGTTTTTTTTTGTCTGTTTGTTCGCTCTCTACCGGGCAAACGGCATATCCGATCTTGATGAACATTGGAGGGGACCTTCGAAATCTCTGAACTTAGAGGTGTATTTTTTTTTGGGTACAATCGAAGAAATATTTCTCATGAATATCGTACTTTACGATTTTTTTCGATTTTTAGTGCGATATTTTCGTGCCATTTGGGCCGATTCTGACCAAATGGGTGGGGCTACCGTTCATATTATACATGGACATTGAGGTAATGGTGATGTAGTACCTTTTGAAAGAAAAAGTTGAAAAAATTAGTCAGAATCCATAGAAATAAAGCTTTTAATATAATTTTTTTACGGTTTAGTGCGATATTTTCGTGCCATTTGGGCCGATTTTGACCAAACGGGTGGGGCTACAACGTTCATATTATACATGGACATTAAGGTTATGGTGATGTAGTATTTTTTTAAAGAAAAAGTTGAAATAGTTAGCCAGAATCCATAGAAATAAAGCTTTTAATATAAGTTTTTACGGTAAATAATAACAATTGACCAGTAACAATAGAAATTTGACAACAATCACCTACAATGCATAGGCAGCAAAGCAAAGCACTTGCATAAGTAAAGATACCCCACGCAAACCAAAAACTTAAAAAAGCTCATCCATCAACGCGGCGGGACTTTAGAGTTTTCCTAGTTTAAAATAATAATAACAACATATTAACACGGCCCATACATAGCAATCATTAGGTCTGTTGGATCTTTGATTGTTTGTAACAAGGCTGTGAGTAGGTATACTAGGAAAACGCTTAAGTCCCGCCGCGTTGATGGATGAGCTTTTAAAGTTTTTAGTTTGCGTGGGATATCTTTACTTTTACAAGTGCTTTGTTTTGCTGCCTACGCATTGTAGGTGATTGTTGTCAAGTTTCTATTGTTACCTGTCAATTTGCATTATTTACCGTAATAACTTATATTAAAAGCTTTATTTCTATGGATTCTGGCAAACTTTTTCAATTTTTCTTTCAAAAGGTACTACATCACCTTAACCTTAATGTCCATGTATAATATGAACGTAGTAGCCCCACCCGTTTGGTCAGAATTGGCCCAAATCGCACGAAAATATCGCACAAAAAAATCAAAAAAGTTATATTAAAAGCTTTATTTCTATAGATTCTGGCTAACTTTTTCATTTTTTTTCTTTCAGAAAGCAATGCATCACCATTACCGTTGAGTGACTAATATATTAGTCACTCAACGCTATTACCTTGATGTCCATGTGAAATATGAACGTTGTAGCCGCACCCGTTTGGTCAAAATCGGCCCAAATGTCACGAAAATATCGCACTAAAAATCGAAAAAAATCGTAAAAGTACGATATTCATGAGAAACATTTCTTCGATTGTGCCCAAAAACGTAGCAAGTCAAAGTTCAGAGAAAACGAAGGTCCCCTCCAATTTTCATCAAGATTGCTAATGCCGTTCGCCCGGTAGAGAGCGAACAAACTGATAGAAAAACAAACAAAAAACAAACAAACAAACAAAAAAACACCCGAGCTAAATTTTTTGGGGGGTCGGTGAAATTGAAGTCTTCGCTTCGCTCATCCAATTAATTGTTATGCTGAGAACAATATTTATTTCTCGGTTTGGATGGTCGGGAAACACTCCCGTAGGTGGAATTGTTAATATTTAATACAATCCAGAAATTAATTGTTCCATCCATTCAAGTTCTATAATGCAACTACAATACAAAAGTTGTATAGATACCGTCTCGGTGGTCTAGTTGGCTAAGGCGTCCACCCGGAAAGTGGGAGACTCGGGTTCGAACCCCGATCGGGATGGATTGTAGCTGTAGCTACTTTAAAAAGAATAATTAGTGCAGTGGTAGATTTTTAATTGATCCAGTACCTACAAAGAGGTTTTTGTAAGTCATTAATTTTTACAGTTAATTTTAGCAAGTGGCCATGCAAGAGATGATATTGGTAAGTTGGCTAAAATAAGAAAAATGTGTGCTTCAACTATAACAAACCGTGGAATTGATTTTCTTTCATGTTTTTTTTTCATGTTCATTTCATGTTTCAGTCTAACTAGGAAGCTTCGCAAACGCTTTTTCAGGCGCGTAGTTGGATGAGCGTAATTTTTTTTTTTATAAAAAAAGGTAAAATAGGGATTTTCATAAGAAATAATTTTTCGATTACGCTCAAATTTCACATGAATATATTAATTCATAAAATTAAGGTTCTGTGAAAAAATCATTACATTTGGACAAAGCATGTAGGTGTTATAAGTTGAAGAAATTCAAAAAAAAAATCGTAACATTGCGATTATCACGAGAAATAATTTTTTGATTGCACTCAAATTTCACACGAATATATAAATTCATGAAATTAAGGTTCTGTGAAAAAATCATTACAATCGGATAAAGCATGTGTCGAAGAATTTTTTTAAAAATCGAAATAATCGTAAAATTATAACACTACACTACACTGCACTGGAGAAAAAAATCTGGAATGTTTTTTTTTTTTTTTTTCGAATTTTTGTCTGTCTGTTAACACGATTCCGGCTAAACCGATACTCCGATTGCGATGAAATTTTATGGAGGCCTTCGAAATCTCTGAACTAAGAACTGCCACGTTTTTGAGGGCAATCGGAAACTTATTTCTCATAAAAATCGCAATTTTAAGATTTTTTTCGACTTTTTATTTTTTATTTATTTATAACTTATTATTTATTTAACGTCTATCCTATTCAGTTATAAAAACTGATTTACAAAGGAGGACAACTTATTAAATCTAATAACATAGAGATGCAGAAACAACAATAAACTACATTTTCGTAAATATTTGATATAGTAGCATTACAACAATGCATTAAACACAACAATTTTGGTAACAAATAAAAAAAAATTATATGCATTTAATGAATGAATCAAAATATAAAAAAGGGTGGAGAATGAAAAAAAAACATTAAAAAAGAAAAACGAAAAGAAAAAAACTGATTTATTAGACGATCACACTCAAACGAATATGAGGTTTGCCAAAAATCAGGAACAGCAAATCAGGGAGTATAATCAAAAAACTTTCGCGGAAGATACCACCGAACGCGAAATCTTTATTCTTGTGTTCAATCTTCATTTTTGTGTTCAAATCTTGATAACATTTTAGTCCAAAAAAATCTTGACTCATATATATAATTATATCAAATATATAATTATTTAAAATTGTTCACAGCAATGATACAGGACACCTAACTCAAGTTGCAAGCTCCATCAGTGGGCGGCAATCAGACAATCTAGGCAGAAAAATATAATTGAAAATACATTGTTTATATCATAATCAAAGCAATAATGAACAAACAAAGAGAAAAGCAAAATCATTAATAAAAACTTATGAAGGTAAATTAACATTACACAAACACACAGATAATAACCAACAAATAAAAAGTAAAAATCAATTTTTTGCTCTTTGATTCATTATCATTGCTTCAATTTTACTTTTAAATTGTACAATTCCTAGATCAGTAAACTGGCTTCTAATATCATAAGAAATTGAATTCCAATAGGTACGCCTCTGTACATAAATGACTTTCTAAATGCTTTAGAATTTAATCCAGGAACTTCCAATGAGTTTATTGGATGAGCGAAGCGAAGACTTCAATTTCACCGACCCCCCAAAAAATTTAGCTCGGTTGTTTTTTTTTTTTTTTTTTTTTCCGTCTGTTTGTTCGCTCTCTACCGGGCAAACGGCATATGCGATCTTGATGAAAATTTGACACGACCTTCGTTTTCTCTGAACTTAGACTTGCCACGTTTTTGGGTACAATCGAAGAAATATTTCTCATGAATATCGTACTTTTACGATTTTTTTCGATTTTTAGTGCGATATTTTCGTGCCATTTGGGCCAATCTGACCAAACGGGTGGGGCTACAACGTTCATATTTCACATGGACATTAAGGTAATGGTGATGTATTGCTTTCTGAAAGAAAAAATTGAAAAAGTTAACCAGAATCGAGAGAAATAAAGCTTTTAATATACGTTTTTTTTACTTTTTGTGCGATATTTTCGTGCCATTTGGGCCAATTCTGACCAAACGGGTGGGGCTACAACGTTCATATTATACATGGACATTAAGGTTATGGTGATGTAGTACCTTTTGAAAGAAAATGTTGAAAAAGTTAGCCAGAATCCATAGAAATATAGCTTTTAATGTAAGATTTTTACGTTAAATAATAACAAATTAACAAGAAACAATAGAAACTTGACAACAATCACCTACAATGCGTCGGCAGAAAAACAAAGCACTTGCAAAAGTAAAGATATCCCACGCAAACTAAAAACTTTAAAAAAGCTCATCCATCAACGCGGCGGGACTTTAGCGTTTTCCTAGTTAAAGTAGAATTTCTATCACGATCAACAATTTTAAAAATATTGGGTAGAATACCTAAAAACATACCTTTCAATATCAATACTTTGTATGTATTTCACAGCACGCTATACTTCATCCTCTCCTCAATCGTGAAACAATCAGACTGTAAATCTTGGCTCAAGGGAAATGAATCAAACAGATGGTCAATTCTCTTCTGGAGTACAACATACTCAGTAGAAGGTCTTACTGCCCAAACCACTAAGCAATAATCAATAACAGAGTGAATATAAGAATCTACAAGTAACCTCAACATTCTCTCAGTTACAAACCTCTTCATTCTACTTATAATTCCAATTGACGACTTGAATTGTACCCGCCTCCTGACGTCACGAGGCAACATGGCGGAATTAGTTGGTATAAATCCTCATTTCGCAAGTTGACGCCTGCTTCACGCCGCAACACTTATCACGCTCTAACTTTTATTCAATTCATTATTTGGACAATATTTAAATGAATAATATTTAGCAAATATATCATTCTTTGTAATAGCGATTATTTCGATTTTTTGACACAGTCGTTAGCTTGTTATAACAATGTACAATGTTACATAAATAACAATGTAACTGAATAGGATAGACGTTAAATAAATAAATAAATAAAAATAAATAAATAAATACATGTGAAAATTATCAATGACTAAAGTTTTCTCAATAATTTATTTGACAAAAAACTACTGATCAGATTTCGACAAGACCTCTTTAAAAATATGCATCAGACTATTTTAGACAAGAAATAAACTAACTTTCTAGATAGAAAGTGCACTGAAGGAAACTTCGCAGCATAGAGTAATATGCAGGGTGTGTTTTTATCTAAAATACGCACTCTTGACGTGCGGATGAGCCGTGAAAAAGTGCACGCTGCATATTACTCTATGCTGAAAATTTTCGTTCAGTGCACTTTCTATCTAGAAAGTTAGTTTATTTCTTGTCTAAACAGTCTGATGCACTTTTACAAAGAATTCTTGTCGAAATCCGATCAGTAGTTTTTTGTCAAATTAATTAATGAGAAAACTTAAGTCGTTGATAATTTTCACTTGTATGATGCGTACATTGTTATAGCAAGCTAACGACTTTGTAAAAAAAATCGAAATAATCGCTATTACAAGGAATGATATGTTTGCAAAATATTATTCATTTAAGTATTGTCCAAATAATGAATAGAATAAAAGTTAGAGCGTGATAAGTGATGCGCCGTTCAGCAGGCGCCAACATGCGAAATTATAGTACTAGCCACGTGACCTATCGATCGTTTTAACACATATTCATAATGTTTCTTAAAATTTAAATTACAATCTAAGAATACTCCAAGATATTTTAATTCATACACTCTAGAAATTAACTTACCATTACAATTTAACGTCAAATGAATATCATTCATGCTTCTATCATTATAGCCTTATGAAAAATCATAAAATTTGTTTTGCTATAATTAATATCAAGTTCCTGAGTTTTAAACCAATCATCCATCCTCTTTAGAACTTCTTGAAGACGTCTTACGATCTCTTCGACATCCACACCTTCTAAATAAAAGACCAAGTCATCAGCATATAAGATATAATTGATGCCTCCCATTATAGTAGATATAGATCATCTATATAAAGAATAAATAACAGGGGTCCTAATATTGATCCTTGGGGTACTCCACAAAATATATTGAATACTTTTTTTTATTTTTACTTTTTGAATAAAAACTTCTTCAACTTATAACACCTTCATGCTTTATCCGATTTTAATGATTTTTTCACAGAACTCAGATTAAGCCCCATAATATAGCCCTTGAATATGTTATTTCCACCAAATTTCCACCCCATAAGTAGTAGGCATTGCGGTTGTCTACGGGAAGATTTTATTTCGTAAAACCTATTATACCTAGGTGCCCGCTATAAGGTACTACCCCTATACATTCAGGTACACCACGTAAAAAAAAACGTTTTTTGAGTTTTCAGGGTGTTTCCCAGCCGCCATGAAACGTGAAATGAACTTTGAATACGTCGTAATCAGTCCTATTTAGGTACCTAACAAACCACGCTAATTTTCGTTGGGATGCGATCATTTCTTCTGAGTTAATAGGATGAAAAATTATCAAAATCGCTTTTTTAACTCCTCTGAATTAGGCACCTGGCAGAGGAGTTAAAAAAGCGATTTTGATAATTTTTCATCTCATTTCATTTCATTCAGATGTAATGCAACTACAATTCAGAGCTTAAAAAGTACCCGTCCTGATGGTCTAGTGGTTAAGACGCCTGTCTGGAATGCGGGAGATCCGTGGTTCGATTCCCGGTTGGGGTGGACTTTTTTAATTTCTGAATTGTAGTAGTAAATAAAATACTATCTTAAAAATTTTAATCATTCTTATTTCTTTACTAACTTCAATTTAAAATCACTGTAAGCCCCTATGTGATGACTCGCTTTACAAATCACGAATTATAGAAAGGGCTGAAGTCCGAAAGATATAGTTGGGAGATAAACGAGAAAAACTTGCCCTCTAGATCCTTTCTTAAGGTCTAATTTCAATTGCATTAATAATATAAAAAATAAATATATTATCAATTATATATTTGACATTACTTTAAATATATATTTTAAAGCCTAATTAGGCTATTTAATGAGCTGGACAAAAGCCCTTTCTGCAATTCACAAGAAATCAACATGAAATTAAGGGTTGTTCCTCCATCTTATTTCAATAAAAGTTCAAATATATGAATTTTCAAATTCAAAACTGATTATTTTCACTACTTAATGGGTAAACTGCTAATTTGGTAGATTCCAGAATTTCATTATCAACACTTTTAACGCCAATCCTAGTTCCCGGGGGCTGACCCCCTTACCCCCGTTTTTCCTTCCTTTGTTTTTATTTTATTTTTTAATTGGGGGAGCCCACCAAGCTACGCCAGGCCTCTGCCCCTGGACCCCATACTTTTTAAAAATTAGGGGTCTCTCCCCCCAACCCCCGTTTCTTCCCTATTCTTCATGCTTAAATTGCCCAGTCCATGCAATCGATGAAAAGTAGAGCGTACGTTGTAGCAAGCGTGCTTAAGTATATTGCCGCCGGGGCTCTGCCCCTGGACCCCGTTTATATTAATTAGGGCTCTCTGCCCCCCCCCAACCCCCGTTAATTCCCTATTCTACATGCTTAAATTGCCCAGTCGAATCGATTAAAAGTAGAGCTTACGATATAGCATACATGCTAAAGCCTATTGCCGAATTGAATTATTATTAGCTTATACATATAGGCATATAAAGGACATAAACATAAAACATGACCATAAAAAATACTAAATTTCAGTGTGTTAAAACAGCAACAGTTTGGAGAACTTTTCAAAGATAATTTTTTGTTCTCATTATCCATGAACTGCAGAACAGAACAGGCGCAAGTCCAGGACAAATGCCCTTTCTGCGGTTCACGGTATTTTTACTGGGCTACCGTACACTTCTAAGATATTTTTAGAAAAGCGCACCGGCAACTACTATAGACAAAAACGAGGTGATTCATCTTCCCGACGGGCTAGTTCTAGGAACCCAACACTTTTTTTTACAGCTGAACAACTATTTTCATGTTTAGAGTTTGATTTGATTGTCGTCTTTATTGTTGGCGGGATTAAGGCCTGTTAAGCCTTCTCTTCCATCCAACCACTTTCTAATTACAACAAATCACGATATTACAGGATTATATAAAATAATGATTTTTTTTAAATACTATGATCACACAAGTTAAATGTGCAATTTAAGAGCTAAAAATAATGTTAACACCATACTAAAATAACTAAAACAAACTAAATTTATGAAATAATACATTACCCTAGGAGAAACATTATTGCAAAGTTAAAATTTTCTAGGGATATGGTAATGTTTTGCAAATTGTGGCTTTAAATCTATTTATGTAAATCTACAATAGCTTAAGAAACATTCATTCATCCATTCACACAAAAGTACACAATTAATATGGCTTTAGCCAGCAGAAATACAAAGTGAGCAGGAGCAGGTTGTGGTGTGCATTACTCAATCATTGACAAACAGACAGTTCTAACAACAAATAAACAAACCATAAAACTCTGTAAATATTTACAGACCGTGATCCCAATGGTGCTCATTGCCAGCTTGAAATTGATTGTAGCTACTGCAGTGCATCTATTAAATTAACATAACACAACAAAACAAAACATAACATCTTGGCATAACTATTTAGGACCAAAAATTACATCTTTAAAGTTACATTTATGATTAATGTTTGGAAAAAGTTACAGAAACAGCTTTGGTTATTAGGCTAAATAGAATAGTGCAAATTGTGAAAGACATGTTTCTTACTAAATAAGTTCCAATATTGTTACCATCAATATTCCTAGTACGTTGTCTGCAACTGATTTACTTCTTGCGTGGCCCTACCACAGGTTTGGTTATGTGTTGTGAGTTTTGTTTGCATATAGTTAGCTGATTTTTAGTAGCCACCATCCGCCTGATGAGTCCCAGAAGGACGAAACGCGTCGTGGATTAAGGTAACAAACAACTTTAAATTAGCTGCAGTTGTCATCAGCAGGTGAAAAGTTTTGTCGCCCCCAGCCCTTCAGGCTGGGTTTTATGTTCTTTATGTTCTCTATGCTTTCCCAACCTGTCAACCCTTCGCCAATCATACTAAACTAGCCGATTGGCCTTTTCCTAATCGTAACAGTTTAAAATTGTATGATAGACTGGAAGTTGGATGGTGTAGGCTTATCATTCCAAATATAAGTAAAATAATGAACTATGAAGTTTTGCTTTAATGTGACAGAAATATGGGTATACAAGTAGATATCATCTCAAAGTTGAAGTGCATATTCAGAGTAATTTCCTATCCAGTCGGAAGGAGCATGAATCGGAAGCACTTAATTTTTCGTACCGCATTTCAAACACAATGTGTGCCTCTTTTTTGCATTTGTCTCTTAGAACTATGTAGGCCTACATGCTTTTTCATTAAAGGCAGATCCACACAAAAAACATAACATGTTAACATAAGGTTTTAACGCGTAGTGTGTGAACGCGCCGGTAGCCGGTACACACAAACATAAGCAGGCACAAAGAATTTATGCCGAGAAATGTTACTCGTCTTCTAAGTTCTTTGCAGTGTCCGTTTCGTTTCGTTCGTTAATTATAGAAGGATTTGAAGGTTATCCATAGACTTATAATTTTTCCAATCGATGGTTATAATTATGCAAAATGCTCGAAGTCCTGCCAACTTTATATATTTACTACGGAGGCCTTTCACAGTAAGGTAGTTGCTAGTTTGATGACTCAACGTTTTTGTACGTTGTGATAAGGTTTTGTCGTCTTGAAAATTGTTCCACTTTCTTACGCATTAAAACTGTGTCTTATGCGCTTAAACTAGTGCATTTGTGTGAATGCCAGTACTTGTTTCCTATGTTCCAACATTAAGACTACGCGTTAAAACCTTATGTTTACGTGTTACGTTTTTGTGTGAATAGATTAGGTAGTAGTCAATCCCAGGCCTACTAGGCATACAAATTAAGCAGAATTATTGTAATGTGCATATTCCATTAAATTTCAGTACTAGAGACTACACAATGAGATTTTTATAGCCTACACAAGGTAGTCTATGATGAATGTGCAAGTTTTTATGGGCCTATTGCAATAGACCTATAGTACCAGTAAAGTGGGCTATTACTAGCATGAATGGTCTATTGACCTACCGTTATTTAAGAAATAGTCGAGGCTTACAACATCTATGCCTATAGGCCTACCTAAAAACTATAAATAAACCCTATATCTTAATATGCACAGCATTTAAAACATAGGACTAAATGCTTTGCAACCTTAAACACAATATTGACAAACGCCTTTATTGAGCAACAACTTGTCATACACGGCCTAAATAAATTGGATTGACTTGAACTTGAACCAGTAGGCCTACCTACTACACACAAGATTTAGAAGAGAAAATAATCTTGAGGTAGGCCTACCGGGTACCTAAAGGTGGATTCATGACATTGCGTTGCGATTTTGCGAGATATTGCTTTGTTCTGCATGTAGTTCACGACCTTGCGGAGAAAAAACGCATCCACTGCCTGTGCACACTTTGTGTCGGGGCTGTTTTATTATTTTATGTTGTTGTCAGGGTCCACTAGATACCTTACAGCTGCTAGCTTAGCATAAGTATCTAGTGGACCCTACTTGTTGTTAGTTAAATCGCAGGCCATTGTTTCCTTCATAGTGACAGCACAAAAGAGAAGTGTGTGTTATTCCCAACCGAGTAGGAATGGGTTTATAATTGTCAAATTTAATACACAATAGATACGCTCAGGTCTCTAAGAGCTAGGCTCTTAATATGGGTAGGTTTCTTTTACCCATACTATTATTATAAGTTTGAGATAGTTAATAATATGCTTGTGTTTATGTCAGGAGCTGGCTTGCACTGCGAATTAGATAATCATGTCAAAATATGAAATAGGAAGCCTTGACTTGCGTGCGTTGAAAGTTGACCAAATTTTGCGTTGAGTTGCGATATCACACGTAGCTGGTGCCTGATTGGTCCAAGAAAATCGCAACGCAACGCATCGCATCGCAACGCAATGTCATGAATCCACCTTTAGTTATTGATTAAAATAATGTCAACATTTGTTTCATAACTTGTCAAGGTGCTTTGTTCAAAAGTATAGGGACCTAGGCTTAGAAAAATTAGGAGTAGGGCCTAATTTTGTCCTGGATGGGTACATACACAAAAATAAGTTTCTTAGAGTTTTAAAAGTGTCAATATGAAAGCCAGGCCTACCTAGTCTTTTGATGAGTAGAAGGTAGGCCCTACTAGTGAGTGGGTTAGACCAAGCTAAGCAAAAATGATCTAAAATTTGGGTTTTAAATGTTGTGCACCCATCCTCGACATAGGCCTACCATAACTAGGTAGGTACCAACAAGGTAGGTACCCTATAGGGCTACACATTTTACCTTGAGCTAAGTTAGGCTTGCATAAGAAAGGTTGGTTATTAATTAATTTAATAGGGATGCCATTGGGTAATAAAATACGGAATGCGGGGGTTTACCCAAATCCACCATAGTTTAAATGGTGCAATTTCACTAGTCCTACTACCGGTACAACAATGAAATTGAACTGAAGGATCACTTTATAGGATATATCCAACAATTGAAGGAGGAATTGACTGGGAAATACGGGAGAGTTGGCAACCCTATTGTTGTATTAGCCTGTTTAAAAAATGTTGTTCCATTTTTTAAATGTTGCCAAAGAAGATTCCTATAGATCTACCAACACCACAAAAGCCCTGGCCAAAACGGACGAGTCCAAGTTGTCTCGAATGCAGGCGATGAGCGCATACGCGCGTACCGCGAGCGATCGGCGGAGAAAACTGAAGGTGCTGGGGCGGCGAGGTCATATAGCTCCCGCCGTATGCCGTAAGAAGATGATTCCTCACGGCTGCCAGCTAGAACTGAGCCGTACGGCGCCCGTATCTACGGAGCTTCCCTAAAACCGAGAATAAACTTGGCCCGGAGGCGCGCACATGTAATGGCGCGGGCCACAGTGGTCTTGGTAGATCTATACCAGGTATGGTTTTGGGTAGGTCTACCTATTATTCAGATTCGGGTAACCAGAGTACCCGGATAGGCCTACCGAATATCATTCATTCCTACTACCTAGTAATTAAAAGATGCTCTAAAACAGCCCGGCAACAAAAACTGTAACTACTACAACAGGAACTGAAACTGTAACAAGAAGACTACGATGCACAATAAATAAATATTTCCCAATAGCCTAAATAGGCTAAATGGCAGGCCTTGCAAACAAAACAATTTGACCTTGCTGTCAAATCCTCAATTCAGATTGGTTCTGGTTATCTCTGGTATCTGGAAGATAAATCGAAACTTTTTCGGTTGGTATGGACCGGTTTCACAAAACTACTTGCGTTAGGTTAGCCGAACTTTCAGCTGGTTACCCTGCGCCGCGCTAGTTCTAGGATATAATTGATAAGAGCGCACGCGAAATCCTTTTCGTTACAAAACTACTTAGCCCTACCGGTAATTGCTTTTCAGTGTTTTTATTGAAAAAAAAAAACTGTTAAAAAACCGGTCCATACCAACCGAAAAAGTACCGATAAATCTTTGTAACATCACAGTTACCAGCAGGGCCTACCTACAGTTACATGGATTGTTAAGTCTCTGGCATTGGGAATATTATTGGGCATGGCGACAAAGATTCATGTGAAAACGAATGATATTATTATTCATGACATAGCTTCACATGAAAACAATGTTATCGTTACAGTTCCTATTAAGGCTACAATTATCGTGTAGAACGTCCTTAACAATATGTACCGCAGATGAATATCATCTTGCTCCAGAGAGGCCTTGTAAACATTTCTGCAGATTAAAAAATGGAAACTTGCCTAATTAGGCCTAGGCCTACCAAGCTCTAGAATGTTTTGGATAGGGCCCTACATCAAATATCTTCAATTTTTTAATTCAAATTTGGGCAACCTTAATTTAATATTTTTTGGTGGGAGCTCGTGGCAAACGTCTACGGTACTTTAATCAAAAGGCTACGAAGGCTTCCATTTTTCTGTAGCAAATGATCACGATCAAACTAGGCAAGCCTATCTAGCAAAGGCCTAACCTATTTAGTGTTTATCCACTATCGTCTGCTGTTGGAAGCCAAAATGCCATATTTGTGCATGCTGATGCCATCATCATATACTTGGGGTTGAACTGCACACATTGCACTGGTGCAGGGTGGTCAGCATTTAAAACGCAGACTTTGTAACCCGTATCAGCATTCCAAACATGAACCCTTCCATCTGTAGACCCGCTGAACACAAACTGAGAGTCTGGACTATATGAAGCTTCAATAGGAATCCCCTTGTTGTTGAGGTGTCCAGTGAACGTCTGCAATGGTGTCCCATGAAATGCGTCAATGAGTCTGATAATAGATCCATTAGTCGATATTAAGATAGTCTTCCCATCACGACTAAACTTCAAACCAGTCCAATCACACTCTTTCTCTTGAGTTAATTTGAAAGTGACAAACGGACCCTTGTCAAATGACCTTAAATCATAGAGTTTAATACTGTCAGAGTTTACACCAGCAGCAAAAATAAGACCCTCGGGGTCATAGGCTGCAACAGGCCGACCAGACAAATGCATCAAGCCTTGGCAATTTGGAGATCGCAAGTCCCACAATCGAAGGGTTTTGTCTAAGGAACCCGACAAAAATGTGTCTTCAACAGGGGATATACAAAGAGACACAACTTTTTTGTTGTGGCCCGGAAAATACCGAATGTATTTATTGTCATGGAGTGACAAGTACCGTATAGTATCGTCAACTTTTGTGGAACTATGGATAGCGGTGTTCTTGGCATGGGTAAAGTGTATAAGATCAACTCCGTACTTTTTGCTGTTCACTGTTCGCATTTGAGTCCCTTTTTCACAGTCGTAGATCACAATTTGATCATCTTCGCTACAGGAAATCAACATGTCTCCACTAGGTGAAAAGT
Source organism: Sweltsa coloradensis (assembly GCA_024449915.1). Lineage (NCBI taxonomy): Eukaryota > Metazoa > Arthropoda > Insecta > Plecoptera > Chloroperlidae > Sweltsa > Sweltsa coloradensis. The sequence goes on from JAMZAV010000162.1 coordinate 461,391, forward strand.
CAATGCTGTTAATTTTGTCCGAGTTTTCCCTGAACACTTTGGCCACTTTAAAACTTCTAACGACATGATCTACTAGCTTCATTGTTGAAGGGTGCTCTAGACTAGGCCTAGGAATTATATGAGTTCCTCGATTCGTGTTATCCTAGGACTTAGATAGGCCCTACACTCTAGGCCTACTTGCTAGGCCCTAGAAAGTCACAAAGAACGAGACTGCGATATCAAGGACCTAGGTCTCGTAAATGCCCGACCTACGAGGCCATTACTCTCGGCCTGATTGTTAATAACAACGAAATTTAGCTTATTGCACAAACAACCCCATGCACGAATTATACTAGGCTACTAGATGAAAAGTCTGCAAAAGCTGTTCTTTCTACTGAAAAGTGGTGATAACGCTTTTGGCTTTGCCATACAATACACATATACAAGAGACGCTTTATATTACAGAAAACAAGGAATGCAAAAACACACAAGTCAACCAATCACATTCATGTTGTTGTTGTTGTTATTATATGTTAATTGATTTATTATTTACTAAGTTCAATGTTTGAATGTTTAAGTCAAACATAATTGATAAATAATGATCCATGAACTTAATATCGTTTGCACAATTTGCGGGAGAGAATAAAATTAATTGATATTTAACATCTAAAATTCATAGATATCTTATGCTAAAATTTTAGAATCACTGCCACCTAGATGAGTTGGCACAAGTAGACTATCCGTTCACATCTTGGATGATTCTCGTTTGGTTTGTTTCTGAAATTTCAAAACAAAAACATTCATACCGCCGGCAGCAAGACGTCAGTGCCGTCAGTGCATGCGTGCAGGAAGGGGAACAGCCGAACAGGACGATATTATTATCTTCATGCAGTGGCAGGGCAGTCGTCAAATTGACATGTGATAACATGTCAGGTAGGCAGGCTATCTTATAATTTATTAGCTTGGGTTCAATTCAATTCAATTTTCAATTAGGCCCCTAGGCCCTACCTAGCCCAGCAACAACGTTACTAGGGCTAGGCTAGGCCCTAGGTGGTAGGCCCATGCCTAGCCTAGCCCTAGGCTATCCTAGTCAATATTCCCGACAAAAAGCCTCGAGGTAATTATGCAGTAGGCCTAGGCACCGCTGCACCTAAAAGTAGGTTGGGGGGTGGGGGCGCGAAGCGTCGTTGGGGTGGGCCAAACCTTTGTGTATCCAATCCCTTCAATGGCCAAACTGACCACGGCAACAAAAAGCTTCACGCCCCCCCCCCCACTAACCCACATTGGTACTTCTTCGGCTAGGGGAGTCCAACTTTTATAGGGCTATACACTGTAGGCCCTAACGGAAAGGATTTCGGGTGCGCTCTTATCGATTATAGGGTCATGTGGGGTATTGATGAGACAGCAAAAAAGTGGGGCTAATGTGAGACAGGTCCTAAACACCCTGATAACAATGCCAAATTTAAATTTAGGCTACAGCATTGTAAAATGTTGTGCAACTCATCTACTTTCATACCTAGTAATTTTATTTAAAACTCCATCAATATGTATGCATAATAAAAAATCGAAAGTAAAATGTTAGATTTTCCATTGAAAAAACTTTTGCAAATTACTTGAAATCTTTTGTTGTGGAATCATTAGTAGCCAGTAAGTTGGTACCCATGTCATAGATTTGTTATAAAAGGATACCAACTGTACATTTTGTAAAAGAAAAAAAGAAAAAATCTCTCAAGAAGGGGTATCTAGAAGGCAGACTTAAAGTCAAGGGGCTAAAGTGAGACACCACCTGGGGCTAAGGTGAGACACTTGGGGGCTAAAATGAGACATCACATGGAGCCTAAAAGAAAAAAAACATGAAGAAAAATGAGATAGGCCTATATCAACAAATATCAGTGTTGCCGATCATGTGATTGTGTGTTATGAAGACGAGTACTTTCCAGGCATCGGATCCTTAAAGGGTACACACAACTACGTCACGCATCCCGCTTTGAGCCCAACTGATGGACAAGCAACCATCGGTTCGCAAGTGGACGCCTGCTGAACGTCGCACAACTTATCACGCTCCAACTTTTATCCTGTTAATTTTTGGGGAAAAACTTAAGAGGAATAATATTATTTCGATGTAGGCTACATAGGCCTACGCCTACTCAAATAAAATTTAAGACTTTTACTTGTTACTTATAAAATTAAATTAAAACAAGTTCAATTGACAAAAACCTAGTGATCGGATTTCGACAAGACCTCTTTTAAAATATGAATTGGACTGTTTAAACAAGAAATAAATAAACTTTCTAGATAGAAAGTGCACAGAACGAAAATTTATAGCATAGGGTAATATGCATGGTAAGTGTTTTCATCTAAAATACGCACTTTTGACGCACAGATGAGCCGTGAAAAACTGCACACTATACTGTAAAATTTTGTTCTGTGCTTTTTCTACCGAGAAAGTTTAATTATTTCTTGTCTAGTTAGTTAGATGCATATTTAGAGAGAATTCTTTTTGAAATCCGATCAGTAGTTTTGTGTCAATTGAAGTTGAAAAGACTTAAGTTGTTGATCATTTTGTCATTTATAATGCGTACATTGTTATAACAAGCTAACAGTTCTGTAAAAAAATCGAAATAATCGCTATTAGAAGAAATGATATGTTTGCTAAATATTATTCCTCTTATGTTTTGTCCAAATAATGAATAGCATAAAAGTTAGAGCGTGATATTTGTTGAGCCGTTCATCAGGCGTCAACTTGCGAAATGAGGATGCTTGTCCATCAGTAAGATCCGCGGCCACTTGCCGCCGAGCTGTGACGTCACGTGTGTGTTCCCTATAGGCCTACAGCATTAGGATCATGGCTATAAGTGGTCAGAGCTGGAAGTGGCCTGATAAAAAGGACATACAGTACCTACTTACATACGAGATTGAAGACATAAAAAAATGATTATTGATCCACCCAGGCATGTAGGAAAGTTTTGAAAGTTGGGGAGGGGGGGCAAATTCATTAGCAAATTTTGTGGGCGAAAGCTGGGGCCTGGGGCAAAGCCCCAACCGCTGTAGGTGATTTTTTTTCATCATACCACAGTTATTTCGTCATGTTTTAACTGCACTTGGACTCTGTAAACGTTTTACAGCAACTACCTGCGATCTAAAAACTCAAAAAATGAACGTGAAGTGGCCCATTTTAGTTTACCTAACTAAATTTCAACCTAATTTTGTATGTAATGACAAAGCTTACAGACAAACATATTAATTGTTTCACCAAGGTGCATATTTACTACAGAAATTCTGGAATTAATATTTAACTCGCATTAGTTTTGCCCCTCTGGGCCAAATTTGGGGGGGGGGCATAGCCCTCCCCCTACCCCCACTTTCCTATGCCACTGGATTCACCTACCCTACTCAAGACAAGAGGGGTTTGTACTATTCCAGAAATTGCAAAGTTTTGCAAGCAAGGAAAATAAGATTTCTAATGTAAAACGATAACTTTTCTTTAAACGGGCCGTATAATACCCAGTTGTCCGATTACAATGCCCAAGCACTTATTTTTTTCTACTAACTACAAGGAAAATTTTGGTATGCATCATTGTTGCATACATTTTTGTCATGTATTAAAAAAAATCCATCTTTATATGTGTTAAAAGTAAGCATTACAAAATCATGTTGTTTTAGTTGCTTAACGAAGGAAAAATGAAGATAAATTCATAAAACAAAAATTGTACACGTCTCAGAAATAACTACTATGTCTTATTCTAGCCCCACCTAAATCACTTTCCCAGCCCATATGCTGTTTAAATGCGTGTCTCATTTTAGCCCCATGGGTGTCTCACTATAGCCCCAATTGCTGGGGCTAATATGAGACACATATTTTTCCATTTTCTGGAAAATTCATGGTCATTTTCCACAGTTGCCATGCAGAAATAGTAACCTCAAGACAGTTAAATGTTGAATAATGCATTTATAGTACAAAAAAAATGTTTTAAACTATACGAAAAAGGTAAAGTAATGTTTTCTGTCTCATCTATACCCCACTTGACCCTATCCTAGAACTAGCGCGGCGTACTGTAGCCAGCGGAAAGTTCGGCTAACCTAACGAAAGTACACCTTTAACATAAGTAAACAAGGCAATATAGCAGTGTAAACAAGGTGTAAAAAAGTTGGACCCCCCTAGCCGAAGAAGTGCCCCTACTTTTAGGTAAAATTAGTCTTTTTAATTGTGTTTTTTATGTGTGGCGGTATACTGCATATTTACCAGCCTCGATCCCAGGATGTTATAGCCTAGGCTAGCCTAGATCTGCCCTCTCAATGGAGGGCTAGGCTAGGCCTAGGCCACGATCTCGAAAATAGGACCTAGGCGGGCCTATAAATGCCTATAGGCCTAGCCAGGCCTATTATAAGGTTCCCCGTGTATAATTGAAACGTTGGACGTAGAAAATCGCAAATTAACTCTTACGTTGGATGCTTCCTATTGGTCGGGTTCTCAACGTAGGCCTCAACGATGTATACAATACAGCATAGGCCTAGATCTAGGGCGACGGTCGTCGCCCGGCAGTCAAGCGCATGCGACTGCTTAGGCGACACGAACTCCAGCCCTATATACAGCTTCGAGAGTTGGGGGGTTTTTAGCTATCTGCACACGCCGCCCCGAAAGAGTTACAATCTTGAAACTCGGTATATGACCTGGTATGTGGTCCATGACATACCAAAAAAAAAATCAACCCGATCCGACAACTCGTTCTGTGTTAAAAAAGGCTCTCAACATCGACAAATTCCTTTCGGCTGGCTGGTGGTTAAGTGGGTGGGTGGGTGGGTGGCTAGGAGTTCTCTGCGGAGATTAATTTAGCCTACAGAGAAAACGGTAAATCTTAGAACTATGAAACTTGGACCACACTTAGATGTACTTCAGACGCAGTGACATTTGCTTTCAAAACCAAAATCGGGTAACAGGGACCGGAGAAAATCAAAATTTGGATGATAATCAAAACGCGTAATTACCAAGACGTGGTAATTTGTACAAACTTGAAATTAAACATGCTATTAACCATTATAAATATCTTGCGTCCAAAACACAAGGGGCTAAATTTGGGGATGACCATGGGCCCAAAAATGACAAAAAACATATCTGAACTTTAAGAAATGAATCATTCAAAGAAAACGCTACAACTGAGATGTTTCAAACGTGGAATACATTTTGATATCTCTCATTCTTTATCACTAGAATATGGAAAGCAAAATTGGGTAACGGGTACCGGAGAAAATAAAAATTATCAAAAGTAGGTATAATTCCGTATACTCTTATGAATAATACGCTATACTGAGAAAACGGTTCATCTTAGAACTTTGAAACTTGGGCCACACTCAGATGTACCTCATATAACCAAAACCAGGCAATTGGGACCGGGGAAAATCAAAATCTAAATCAAAACGCGTAATTACTCAGGCGTAGTAATTTGTACAAGCTTGAAAATTAAACATGCTCTTAACCATTATAAATAATCTATTGCTTATGCTAGTGCGTTGGTCTTGTGGTTGGCGTATCTGCGTCCAATGCAGAAGGGTCAGGGTGCGATGCCCGCGAAAGGCAGGAGCTTTTTAACTGCTGATTTGGACTTAAGTCTATCAGTTCTTGTCTTAGGAGTTTGTAAACGGTGACTTTGGAGCTGTCCTAGCAAAATCAAAACGCGTAATTACTCAGGCGTAGTAATTTGTACAAGCTTGAAATTAAACATGCTCTTAACCGTAATAAATATCTAGTGCTTATACTAGTGCGTTGGTCTTGTTATTAGCGTATCTGCTTCCAATGCAGAAGGCCCAGGGTTGATTTCCGCCAAAGTCAGAAGTTTTTGAACTTCTGATTTGGACTTAAGTCCATCAGTTCTTATCTTAGGATTTTGTAAACGGTGATTTTTGAGCCATCCTAGCAACGAGGCACATAATAAATTCAAGGTAGTTCTGAATCGGTCTTGTTGATTCTGGCGTTGATCCGCGGGTATTCGCACTGTCCATACCACTGATTGATATATTTCCTATAAAAAATTTCGATCTTTGGTTGTTTATCACTCACTCGTTGATTGCGTCGGGGCCTACAGGGTTGGCTTGGTCGCTTTGATTTAAAGTCCCCCACTGAAAATCAGTTATATAACTGAGTGGGTAGACTCTAAATAAAAATTTCTTTCTTTCTTTCTTTCTCTTTCTTTCTTTCTTTTATTTAAGGGGTATCTTTGGGGGGACCGTGGGCCCAAAAATGTAAAAAAACAACTTGAACTTAACAAATTTAATCATTCACACCTTGATAGCGAACGAACAACAAAAAGATGTAATATCCAACCAAATACAAAAATTTGTAAAAAAAAACGGCAGCCAAGCTCTCCTTCAAAAGTCTTCGGCTGTGAATGCTGTGAGATATAGAAGTTGAGCCAAGCTTTTTATTCTTTCTCTCTAGTTCCGCTTTGAAAATAAGTAAGATCATTTCGCCTGTTGACGAGCGCCAAGCCAACGATGCCAAATCGTTGGCTTGGCGCTCGTCAACAGTCTAAATGCGGAACTAGAGAGAAAGAATAAAAAGCTTGGCTCAACTTCTATATCTCACAGCATTCACAGCCGAAGACTTTTGAAGGAGAGCTTGGCTGCCGTTTTTTTTTACAAATTTTTGTATTTGGTTGGATAGGGCCTACACCTATCAAAGGAAGGGGCCTATAAACTAGGGGAAAAGGTTGCAATGATCTCAAGGCACTGAAACGAAGATAGAGGAGAGAGTAAAGGGAAAACCATGAATGCAAGGGAAAATAGGGCTACCTACAGGGAAAAAGGAAAATAAGGGAAAACTGAACAGTTTGAGGGACGATAGCAGGCCAGGCATAGGTCTAGGCACGATGAACTATCGAAACGAGATAAAACAAATCCACGCTAGAAACAAAGAAAAAATCGTATCCAACGTGCAGAGGGGTAGGCCCCTACCGTAGCGCAACCACAGGTGGAGTTAAATGTGCACAGGCTATGAATGATAACTTAAGGGTTCTACTTTTAAAGACTAGAAGTATCAATAGTAAAATTGTTCAATTCTGGACAATGATTGACATGTAGGCCTACAATCCTGATATTATAGTAGCAGTAGAAACTTGGCTTGATGAAAGTATTCTTGATCAAAGTTTCTTCATAGGCTTGGTGGATATAACTGCTTCAGAAGGGACCGCAACAGTAGGAGAGGGGGAATACTAATGATATTAAGTAGAGAAAGACTGCAGGGAAGACTAGCAATGGGTAGATGACATTCTGAAATGATGGGTATTAAGATCATAGGGGGAAGAAGGGAAACTGAGATTGTAGCAGCATACAGACCAGCGGATAACGGAGAGGTAGAGACTCATCAAACTCAGAGAAAATGCCAAAGGAGACAATAACCTGTTGCGGGAGATCTGAACTTACCGGTACCTAATATAAGATGGACTGGGGGAGCTGAGAACAGCAGGACTCTGAGAATAGTCAATGGGATTATCAACGAGGGTAGGCCTATCCTATATTCCAAGTAGTTGAGGGTCAGACTAGAATGAGCCCTTCAGGGGGAAACCTCCTGGATGTAATCCTAGCAAGACCGGCCGATTGCTGGTATGACACGGAGCTGGTTGATGGGATTAGCGACCATAAAGCGGTGTTAGCTAAAATTTTAAATTTTTATCATGGGAAACCTGTTATAGAGTGCAATTAGCCCCTCTTCAGGTGAACTAGGTATGTGCGGATAGGAAATTGTGAAGGGATGTCCGAGGGCTATTTAAGAGGACTCAATCCCTTGCGGTGTTAGCTAGCTTCAATGGTCTCATATAGATAGATAGATAGTTAGATAGATAGATAGTACTTTATTTGTTGTTTAAATACATACAGAAACATGTAACCTAACAACAAAAAGGCGAGGTTCAATCCAACACGATTGATCTTCCACCTAAGCCATATACATACATAGAAATTTAACATTAATTATTTAAAGACATTTTACATTTTTTACAACAAAAGATAATATATACATGAAGAGAGTAGTTATAAAAAAAATATAGTACATATAAATGTAGTATCAATAAACATTTTCTCAATGTTACACTAGCCAAGCCCTAGTACATATTCCGTTAACTTGTAATAGCAGCCTTCAATGAGGTATGTTTTAAGGTTCCTACTAAAGGTGTGTATAGATTTAATATTTTTTATTTCATTTGGTAGGGCATTGAACATCTTTATGCTATTATTATGAGGGCTTCTCTGTGCCATACTAGTGTTGCAGCTGTTTATGTGTAGATTAGAAGCGCTTCTAGTTTGATAAGAGTGCACATCACTATTTAGGGTGAAATTTTTTGCATTTCTTTTTACTTGCATGATACTGGTATGGATGTAGATACCTGGTACTGTTAAAATATGCAGCCTCTTAAAGATTGGTTTGCAGGATGTTCTTGGCCCTACACCTACTATGGCTCTGACTATCCTTTTTTGCTGAAGTAATACTCTATTTGCTGTTGTACAATTTCCCCAGATCAGTATACCATATTTCAGAATAGAGTACACATAACCATAGTATGTTGAAAGGATAGCCTTTTGGTCACAAAGATGGCGTATTTGGCGAAAGGCATAGCTTATAGATTTAAGTTTCCCACATATAACATCTATTTGACTGTTCCATTTGAGGCATTGGTCAATTTCTATACCAAGTGACTTGATAGAGATGGACAAATTTACCTTGCAACTATTTTCAATACTTATTATGTTATCATTTTTGCTATGGCTAGCAGCAAATAGAATAATTTTAGTTTTATCCATATTCATTACAAGTTTATTTAATCTGAAATAATGGTCCATCTGTATCATCGCCTCTTTCAGCAAGCAGATTAATTCATTTATTGAGTAAGCCATGAGTAGCACTGATATATCATCTGCATACATAGTAATTTTAATTTTAGTTATGATGTTTATCAGATACAGACTAAAATCATTTGTAAATAGAATGTAGAATAGGGGCCCAAGCACAGAACCTTGAGGCACCCCTACCTTAACTTGTAACTTTTCAGATTTTTTACTAGATGACACATTTCCCGACTTGTATCTAGTTTCCACATATTGAGTCCTATTTGACAGATAGGATTTGATCCAATCGTGGCATTTACCACGAATCCCATACATACTAAGTTTATTAAGTAGCAAAGTATGGTCAATGCAATCAAATGCCTTACTTAAGTCTACAAAAATTCCAGCAGTTAACCTACCCTTGTCGAGGGACTGGTAAATTTCATTTACAAAGTCTTGTAAGGCCGTTTCAGTAGAATGCTTTGCTCTAAAACCATGTTGATTTTCCATAATGATGTTGAACTTATCAGTAAAAGCTACTAGTCTTGTATGCATGGCGAGTTCAAAAACTTTAGAGAAAGCTGACAATAGGGATATGGGCCTATAGTTTTTAGTTTCCTGATGATCACCTTTTTTATAGTTGGGACAACACGTGCCTCTTTTAACAATTCCGGAAAGACCCCTTCTTCGAATGACCTGTTAATTAAAAAGCACAATGGAGCTGCAAGGTGCATTTTCATTTTTTTTAGTATACTACATGGAAATCATCAGGGCCATATAGGCTAGACAACAAGGGGAGTGAGGGAAAAATCGAGAGTACGGAGGGGAAAATAACATGGAGATATAAAAATGCGGATAAGGGAAAATTTTGGGATGTGGAGGGATAACAGTGGAAATGTAGATCAAATGTGGAATACCTAATTTTGTCAAGCTATCCCTGGTGAAAAATCTTGGCAAGATCTTGACAAGATTTTGACAAGATCTTGGCAAGATTGTATTGTAAGATCTTGTATTTTTCTTGCCAAGATCTTGCCAAGATTTTGCAAGATTTTACAAGATCTTGCCAAGATTTTACAAGATCTTGTATAATCTTGACAAGATTGTGGTTGGTCTATTTATGTGGTACCGGTACGCCTACTTGATGCAATTTCGATACACACTTTGCCACCTTATTAGATGTTTATCCGTGGCTTGTTAATCTAGGCCCTGTGAACAAGAACATAAAGCAAGTAGGCTTGCCTGCAGGCTAGGGCAAACACAGGCCTAGACCTATAGTGCAAGGCATAATACTTATAGTCAACTGTCATCTAAGCCTACTACCTAGGCCCTAGGCTACAGTAGTGGTTGTAAATACTCACATAGTCTGAGGTCTGTACAAGACATGGCAACTATCTGTAGCTATTTAAATGTGTTTGTGGCATTAGCTTACCACGTAGCCGTCTATTATCAACTGTCTACTCTAGTTCTAAATAAACTGAAACAGTGAGACAGCACAAATGCAGGCTTGCATGGCTTGTTTGATGTAACTGTTAGTGATGACTGATGAGGTTCAAGATGCTAACACCAGGTGGCAGATTTTGACAAGATCTTGTTTATATCTTGTTTCTAACCAAGTTCTTGCCAAGATCTTGCCAAGAATATTCTTGTTAAGAATCTTGCCAAGATCTTGCCAAGAATATGATATGTTGTTAATTGCCTTAGGTAAATAAATACATGTAGATATTACTTAGACTTTGACATTTGAGCCTGTATAGGCTAATTATGATATTACATGTATAATACTATTATACTATACCTAAATAATATGTACTATATTTTAACATACATACAGGTATTCTTGTTAAGAATCTTGCCAAGAATATTCTTGGCAAGAATCTTGGCAAGAAATAAACAAGATCTTATTTCAATGCAAGATCTTGACAAGATCTTACTTAACACAAGTTCTTGGCAAGATCTTGCAAGATCTTACAAGATCTTGACAAGAATTTTCACCAGGGATGTAATTAATATTATGCAAGAGATTGCTGGGTGCCCCAAAAGTTCTAATGGTGACCCTCCTTATTATAAAAAAGAAATTCATCAATCATCATTATCCATCGCCGTTTCCTACTTCTGGCAGGGTCAGCTTGTGTTTCACAACCAAATTCTTCCACTTCTTTCTATCCTCCCACAATCGTGTCTCTGCTACGTTCTCCCAGCTCTCTCCTAGCTATTATAAAGGTCTCTTGCTATGGTCTCCTTCCATCTCTTCCTTGGTCTCCCCCTTCTTCTTCCTCCTTCAATCCTTTTCTCATACATTCTCCTGGGCATCCTCTCTTCCGTCATTCGTTTCATATGCCCAAACCATCTCAGCCTTGTCCTTCCCATCCTGTCACCTAACTTCTCCACCCCAAGCGTCTCTCTGATGTTTGTATTTCTAACTCTACCTCTTCTTGTCTTGCCCACTGTGCTCCTCAGGAATCTCATCTCCGCCGCCTGTATTTGTTTTTCTTCTTTTTCACCCATACTCCAGGTTTCTGCCGCATATGTGAGGATCGGTATGAAGTAGGTCTTGTATAGTGTCATCTTGCACTGTATGGGTATTTCCCTATCCCACACCAGGCCTTTTACACACTGGTAGAAGTTACTGACCTTTTGTATTCCAGTGTTCTCCCCAGAAAAAAATGTTTACTGGGTATTCCATAAACATTGCCGGGTAGGGCCAAAAATAGTGGGGGTCCGGGGGCTTGCCCCCGGAAAAATTTTTGAGATCCTAGATTCGATTTGGTGAGTTTTAGAGGTTTTTGAAGCCCTTTTAACCCGAGAGTAGTCGCGTGTGGTCTTTTAGACCGACTTTTTTTTTCAACAGTTGGTGTTTGTACAGCGCGCATGCGTGGGTGGCTTGTCTAGTTCCGCCTACCTTCCCAAAATAGATTTGCGAAGCCAGTCTGCAATACGCGATGCAGTGTTCTGCAGAACTTCAACTAAGATAAGATGTCCTGTTCGGTTGCTTGGTCTTTTCGACCGCTGCGCGACTACTAAGGGAGGCAAAAATATGCATACTCATCACTATTATGAGACATGTATTTTGTTATTGTAGGTTGATTATTCTTCAACATAGTGTTGGCATAATATTTCTGTCTTGGTTTACTAATAATTCGAACTACAGGGTGTTTCAAAACATATTTTTATACCTTTTTGTTGGTTTGCACCATTCTGTGTTTGATTGATTATTGATTGATTATTTATTGATTATTGATTGATAATTGATTAATTTAACCATGTATGCTGTCACATATATGATAAATTATCTTATATTGGTAATCAAAACGTCATCCTAACGTTATTAGCCCATAATAAATAATGCGGTCTAAAGGACCGGGCGCGACTACTAACGTTACAAACAGGGGCGCGACTACTCTCGGGTTAAAGTAGCTTGCTTTAGTTGGTTTAGTGGTATGAACATTTCAAATTTGATTAAAATCATAGTCTAAGCCTATTTTCTTCTTTGTAATGTAGGCTATGTGAATTACTGTAGTCCTATTGCAACAATGAGTACAATAGACCCTTATAAAGGTGATGATGTTATTCTTTCTAAGTTTTTATTAACTTAGATTTGTAGGTTTACAATTAGGGCTACCTACTACAACTTGAATCATTGTTGTATTTGATGACGAACATTTTTATTACTTTAAAATTCGTCCTAGCAATCAATAAAATTGGAAAATTGCTAAAATTGTTCACTTGTGTGTGCTCCTTGTGTGCAGTGAATGTTCACGATCATAGCGATGATTGCCATTTTGCCAACTTATGTGTTTCGTTTTTAAAAATGCATTCCTTGTCGGGTTCTATATCAGCGAGATGAGTCTCCACGATTTTGTTTACAATCTGCGCTGCAGTTTAGAGATGGGACATTTAAACGTTCAGTGGACCGTTTTGAGTTTATTAAATTTGCAAATCATTTAGTAAATAAAAAAAAAAAATGCCGGGTGGCAGGGAATTATTGCCGGGCGGCCGGCCCGGCGGTCGGGGCCTGGGGAAAACACTGGTATTCTGTTGTTAATTTCTTTTTTCATCTTCCCACTTGCCATTATTTCACTTCCTAGGTATCCAAAACTCTCCACCACTTCCAGAGTTTCTTCTCCAATCTTGATCTCTGCATGATAGTTCCTGACGTCTCCTTCTCCTGGCATAGTAACAACTTTGCTCTTGCTCACGCTTATCTTTATTACTATTATTATTATTATTATTATTATTATTATTATTATTATTATTATTATTATTATTATTTATTATTATTATTTATTTAACGTCTATCCTATTCAGTTATAAAAACTGATTTACAAAGGAGGACAACTAAATAAATCTAATTACATAGATGCAGACACAACAATGAACTACATTTGAGCAAATATTTGAAATAGTAATATTACAACATAGGGATGGGTCGTTTAAATGTTTAAAACGCGCATGTAGAGTTTAAACGTTTAGAGTTTTTTAAACGTGTAAACGTTATAGGGGGGAAAAAATTAGAACAAAATGTTCTTTCGGAGCCTATACAAACACAGGCTAACAAATTAGGCCGAAACTTTTCTAAAAGTGCGTAATTTTGGTGGAGGTGCCGGGTTCCAGGCTGTATTAAGGCATATTGTCTGTTACACATGGTGGAAGTGCCGGGTCATTAAATGCGAGTGTGAGAATAAAACCGTTGTTAATTATTCGTCGGCCGGTCATAAGTACAAAATTACGATTTTTGTTGTAAAACCTAGACCTCCGCCCACCAAAAATCGTCACCAATTTTTTATTTTTTTTAAAATTGGGTTTAATACGTTTAAACACGAAAATTTTAAGGGGTTAAACGTTTAGGAAATTAAACGCTTTTTCCCATCCCTATTAGGCCTACAACAACATTGCATTAAAACAACAATTTTGGTAACAAATAAAAAGGATATATAAAATGAAATTAATTAATGAATCAAATATAAAAAGTGTTAGAAAATTCTCTTTAAATTTATTCTCTCTTCTTGGAAAGTTCTTTTTTTTCTCTCCTGGGCCTCTATTCTATAACTTTAACCGAATCGGATTTGTAGGTAATCGCACGAATCGAGCTTGTAAGTGATGAGTCAGTGTGTGTGTGTTACAGAATAGAGGCCCTGTGCAGAGAGGGTCTTCTTTAGCCATTATTCTTTCTCGCTATCCAGTATAAAAAGGCTTCTTTCTCTGACCCGCTCAACGCTCATATCATTGGGCATGGAGTTATCGTCATTCTGGAGTGCGGTGCACCTGAAAAGGTGTGCTCTGTCTTGGAATTCGAAATTACATAATTTACAGTGGCCGGTTCGGTGGTAATGTTGAATCTGTTCAGATGGTGTTGCAGAATAAATAGTGTTGTTAAATGGTTTAATCCCCAAAATACCATAGAATCACAGACTAATGAAAATCCAACACATGGTAAAGTATTGGAAAGAAATTCGTTTAGTAACATTGAATCGACTTTTGAGTGGAATTTGAACAAGGCCCACTTTGGCATAGGATGAAATATTTTTAGATTTAATTTAAAATATGCAACAAACTGATGATTTTTGTGGTAGGCTATTATGAGCAAAAGAGCAAATATTAATGATTTTGAGGCCAAAGCATAAAAATATCAAATAGCAGTAATATTGCATAAAAAATAAAAAATAAAATAAAGACTGTTTTAGTGTTTTTAGACAATGGGCAAGTTAGGGCAAACATGCAGTAGGCAGCGCCTTCTTAAATAGTTGATATTAATGGATGTTTCACTGGATTCTTCTTCATGCCGACCTCTTCAATGTGCCTCTTCCAGAGGTCTGTGTATCTCTGTGGAGTACCTCCTCATACTCTGACCACGCCACGAAATCATCGGCAAACAGCATATAACCTCTACCTCCTCCGTTTCCTCCATCTTTACCTTGTTGTGTATGTCATCCATCACTATTATAAATAGCAGTGGTGACAGCACACTTCCCTGCCTCAGCCCTTTTGTTATTTTGAACCACCCTGACATCCCAAACTGTGTTTTTGTTTTTACACAGCTTTCCCATTCTATGTACATACTTCTAACCCTGTCTATCAGTCCTTTGTCAACTCCTTTTCTTTCCAAGCTTTCCCACACTACCTTCCTTGGCACACTATCATACGCCTTTTCGATGTCTAGGAAGACCATACTCATTTTTCTACCCATCTCCCAACTTTTCTCCGTAGCTTGTCGAAGTACAAATATCGGGTCTATGGTCGATCTTCCCCATCGAAACCCATATTGTTCTTCATTCAGTATATAGTAGGGTGGGCCGAAAAACAACATTTTATTTTTATTTTTAAGTCGTAATACCCGGAAAAGTTGCGAATTGTGGAGACTAAAAAATTTTTTTTTTTTTTTTTGGAAAATCGGTTCATATCTTCCGGTCGCGCATGTGCTCTAAAGTTTTCCAAAATTTGGAAAAATTCACATTTTTACGATAATTTTTAGTATTTTTAACATAGAATAAAATTTAAAATATGAAGAATTCGATCTTTTACATTCGGGAAGAGGCTAATTTAAAAATGTTAAAAATTACCGTAAAAATGTGAAATTTCAAAATTTTGGAAAAGTTTTAGAGCACATGCGCGACCGGAAGATATAAACCGATTTTTTTCATTTTTTTTACCCTCTTTAGTCTTCCCAATTCGCAACTTTTCCGCGGTAGTTACAACTAAAAAAAAAAATAAAAAAAAATAAAATTTTCTAAATTTGGAAAACTTTAGAGCACATGCGCGACCGGAAGATATGAACCGATTTTCAATTTTTTTTTTAAATTTCTTTAGTCTCCACAATTCGCAACTTTTCCGCGGTATTACGACTTAAAATAAAAAAAATGTTGTTTTTCGGCCCACCCTAGTATATAGTCCACCTCTACTCTCATCCTTCTTATATTTCCTTTCATATATCTTTAATGTATGACATAGTAGAGTAATGCCTCTATAGTTGCCACACTTCTTACTATCACCTTTCTTGTTAATTGGTACCATCACTCCTTTCTCCCAATCTCTTGGCACCTTCTTTTCTCTCCATACCACTCTGATCACTCTGTATAGCCAATGCATAACAACTAGGCCCCCAGCTTTGATCATTTCCACCACCAGTTCGTCAACTTCTGCAGGGGCCTTCAGAGTCCAACTTGCTACCTTCCCGTGGTTTGGCCTGCAAGTAGGGGAGTAGTGTATTCCCCAAAACTAAGGGCGAGCTCTGGCCGGTTGGGGTGCGTGTTGCAGAGAGAGCTCTCGCGCAACTTTTTATCACACCTTTCTTCATTCACACTGCCTTACTCATATTTATTTTCTTCTTTCACTTTTTTCTTCTCCATACTTGCTGGCCCTCTCTGCAACGAGCACTCCTCCGTTCCCAACCAGTTAAACCCATCGTATCCAACATCCTCACTCCTTCCCATTAACCCCCCTCGTCTTCCCTTACGTTCCTCCCTTTGGAGGGAAGAAAACATGGTGGTAATCCACAATTATGGAAAAAAAAATTTGGAAGATTCCAATACACTTGAAATGGGCACTGACAACTCTACTGTTGAGTGCCCTAAACAACATTTACTAACTAACTAACTCCTGCAGTCTTCCCATTCTTCATCCTTTTTAATGCCATCTTCACTTCTTGCCAGGTCGGTCCATTCTCATAGCTGCTTCTTCCGTCACCCCTTCCAACTCTACATCTCTGTCTTCTGCTTCTGCTCCCGCATTCAGCAATTGATTGAAATACTCTTTCCAAGTTTCCTTGATCTCCTCTGCATCTGTAATGAGTCTCTCCGAGTCATCCGTTAAGTACCTTTGTCCCCCTCTTTCCTTCCTCTTGCTCTTCACTAACCCATACAACATCTTCTTGTTTCCTTCTGCGTCTTTCTCCAGTTTCTTAGCAAACTTCTTCCAATCTTCTGCTTTCTCTTCTTTAACCGTTCTTTGTGCTTCCCTCTTTGCGTTTTTGTAAGCTTCTCTCTTTTCATCTGTTCAGTGTTCTGTCTTTCATGTACTCCCTCCATGTTCTATTTTTCAGATGTACTTTCTCCTTTACTTTGTTGTTCCACAAACTTGTTACCATCTCTTTTCTTACCCCACTTGTTCTTCCACACGTCTCCTCTGTTGCCTGCACCAGTGCTCTCTTAAACTCCCCCCATTCTTTCTCCACTCCTTGGATCTCTCTCTTTGGAACCACCTTTCTAATCCTCTGTTGATATTCTTCTCTGACTGACGTCTCATTTAATTTCCATACTTTGAGTTTCCTTTCCGCATACTCTTTTCTCTTTTGTACACTTTCCTCTATTTGGATATCTGCCACTAGCAGCCTATGATCCCCATCTAGTCCTTCACTTGGGATGACCTTTACATCCTTCAGACTCCTATGCTTGTCTTTACTAACAACTACATAGTCTATCTGTGTCTTCTGTTGCCCGTTCCAACTATACCTGGTAATTTTGTGGCTGTCCTTTTTTTGGAACCATGTGTTTCCAATTACCAGGCCGTTTCTGGCACACAGGTCTAACAGTCTTTCTCCCTCTGTGTTTCTCCTACCGTACCCATACTTTCCAATTACTTCCTCGTAACCATGCCTTTCATCACCAACTTGAGCATTGAAATCTCCTATTATGATTATGTCTCGTCTACCAATCAGCCCTTCCAGATGTTCTTCGAACTCATCATTTGCTTCCTGATCACACCCTACTTGTGGAGCGTATATTTGACATATGTCCCATTCCTCATTTTTTACTTTTATCCTTATCTTTACTATCCTATCTCCTTCTTCCCGTACTTCTATCACTTCTTCCTTCCATTTTGGGCTTACTTTTATCCCCACTTCATTTCTTCGTCCTTCCTTATTTCCACTCCACCATAACCTGTACCCACCGTTCAACTCTAACTTTCCTTCATCCTTCCACTTCACTTCGCTCAACCCTAAGATGTCAATCCGTCTTTCCACCATAACATCCACCACCTCATTCATCTTCCCCGAAAGGGTGATGAGGTTAATGGTGCCTATTCTAAGACTCTTAAGGGGGCTGGTAAAGAACTCGGGGGTCAGGCGTATTTAAAACTCTAGTTTTAGGCCGAGTATGGAGCAGCGGTATGGGGTCCATACAAAGTTGGAGAGATAGCATGGGACTAGAAGCGGTCCAGAGGAGGGCAGCCAGGAGAGTGTTAAAACTAAGAAGGACATGGAGGGAAATGGTTGATGAAAATGGAAATAAGGGGAGGATTTATGAGAGTGTGGGAGGGATGGTAAGGGACTTATTAGGATGGGAGAAACTCAAAGATAGGAGAAGACGGGATAGACTGGGTAAAATGTATAGGGTATCGAGAGAGCATGAAGGAGTTGAGTGGAATGGTCTGGCAGAGGGGGTTGTGGGGCAAAAGGAATTAAAGGGTTTTGTTGCAAAACTAAAATCACTGCCAATGGATATACCAGGCATAGATGAGGAAAGACAAAGAGAAGACCAGTGTGAGGATCAGGAATCAAGCAGGAAAGATGAGGACTGATGCAATAGGGATCATGGATTAAGTGGAATACTAGAGAACAGGATTAAAAGTCTGCCACCAACTACATAGTCAACTGCAGGAGAAAGAAACTACTACAACAACAACAACATAGGTAGTAGGCCTAAGCCTAGATACGTTGGGAACAAAATAAAATAATAATTTCCTTCAATTAAATACTACTACAAAATACACGATTTGACATCTCCCGGAGAGAGATAGCTCATTAGTCACTCATTACTCATTCATTAGGCTACCGGTAGGCCTACCACATTCATTTTATCTATGCCTATATCACAATGTTTTGTTTTTGAAATTTCATTTCATCCTAATTTTAGATTAGACCCATAGGCTAAGTTGTTACTTTTTGTTTCAGATGTGTGCCTCGATTTAACTTTAAATGTATGGCCTAGAAGCATACTAATGAATTAGGCAATATATTACCTAAGAAAACAAATAGCCCCAGTCACAAAAATAAATACTATACAGGCCTATTACATTATATACTTTTGACACAATTAATGCATCATTGGACAAGGAGCGGAGAAGAATTTCTATGAGATGGGAGACACAAGATATTGCACAGCATTTGCCCACATCATGTTGGCAGGGTCATCTATTTGGTCTCTGAAAACACTGCACGTCACGCCATATGACGATTACAAATGGGCATATGGAACATTTGGACTTCATCTTTTAAGATCTGTTTTAGGAATTTTCAGATTTGGTAAGATCTCTTTCAGAAACTAATTTCATAATACCGATAACCGGTATTGAAGGAAGTTTTGGGCTGTAGGCCTAGATGGTTTTCAGTATGGTACAATATGTTAGGTAGTTAGGTAGGTAGACAAGTAAATTTAATAATGTGGACCCACCTACTTTATTTACCAGTTGGCGGTATCGCCCGTGGTGGCTCGAGATTGTTTGCAGTGGCGGGTCTGCAGTGGTGCCACTTAAAAAATGTTTTTGATATATGCCAGGGTTGCCACCAAGAAAAAAATAAAACTCCTGTTTGAGCACATCAAAAATCCTTAGAAATCCTTAATAGGCCAAGCAACGTCTCAAAATAACATTAAATGTACAAATTCATTGAATACTTGAAAAAAATCACTCTTGTCAAAAACCAGCGTGATTTTTCAGGTGTTTTTTTTTTTTCCAAAAAAGCCCGGTGGGTTTTATTGGGTCGGGCCAACCCTGATTTAGAGTCTACCCACTCAGTCCTAGTTATGGATCTCCGGCTTTACGTATAGGCCCTACCAACTGAGTGAGCTATCGGGCCCTGACAAACCGTAACTAAATTGCTATGTTGTGTAGATTAAAGAAACTAGTAGAACAGGTATTTATTCTTTAAATAAGAGTTTATTGGACATAACACTGCTCTTTATCAATTTTATTGGTGATATTTCGAATTTTATTCAAAAGTTTTCTAACTGAAGGTTGACAAAGAAAAATTAACAACAATCCATATAGGGTATAAAAGATTTTTTTTAAATTTTAGGCCTATTATTTGTTTGAAAAAGACTTTTGAATAAAAGTCGAAATATCACAAATAAAATTGATAAAGAGCAGTGTTATGCCCAATAAACACTTATTTAAAGGGTGCTATGTTGTGATTCTTGAGAGCCATGATACCGCTATGTTGCTGTCATTACTGACACTGAAAGATAACATGGTTTTGAGCAAGGCAATCACTTATCTCCCATGAGGTGGGTAGAAGAATGAATTCAATTTTTTTAAGCATAAGTCCGCTTTGAGGACATAATTTGGAGGTTCTTGGTTCGATCCCTAGTCGGCGCAAACTTTTACTTCTTTTTTTAGACGAGTGAGCGCAGCGAATGTAGTCTTACAACGCAAGTTGATCGGGCCTTCGTTGTAACAATGTTTGTCTGTTGTCTGTTCGATGCCATACGGCCGAACGGCCAAACAGATTGAGCTGAAATTTTAAACAGACATCTGTGACCAGTTAACTGATTAACTGCTAACAAAATGAGCAAAATCTGTCACGATTTAAACCTAAACGAAATAATAAATTGAAAAAAAGGCTGCAAATGTTTAAGATGTTTTCATGTCTGCTGTTGGTCTAGCCCTACAATTTTTTGTGTAGCTTACCATTACTCATTACTTCATTAATGATTAGGGTAGACAAAAATTCAATGTAGGCATGCCTAAGATATCACAAA
This sequence comes from Sweltsa coloradensis, assembly GCA_024449915.1. Taxonomy (NCBI): domain Eukaryota; kingdom Metazoa; phylum Arthropoda; class Insecta; order Plecoptera; family Chloroperlidae; genus Sweltsa; species Sweltsa coloradensis. The sequence goes on from JAMZAV010000162.1 coordinate 481,874, forward strand.
TATGGTCAAAAACACTCAAAAAATTAATCAGTTTGGCCTAACTTTTTTTTAAATCAGGAATAACTTTATAGGTTGTATATTAGCATAGATTGGAGAAGGGTTGACAGGTTGGGAAAGCATAGAGAACATAAAACTCAGCCTGAAGGGCTGGGGGCGACAAAACTTTTCACCTGCTGATGACAACTGCAGCTAATTTAAAGTTGTTTGTTACCTTAATCCACGACGCGTTTCGTCCTCCTGGGACTCATCAGGCGGATGGTGGCCACTAAAAATCAGCTAGCTACATGCAAACAAAACTCACTTTAACTCACAAACAACTTTAAATTAGCTGCAGTTGTCATCAGCAGGTGAATAGTTTTGTCGCCCCCAGCCCTTCAGGCTGGGTTTTATGTTCTCTATGCTTTCCCAACCTGTCAACCCTTCTCCAATCTATACTAAACTAGCCGATTGGCCTTTTCCTATTTGTAACAAACCAGTCTTTTGACACCTCTATCACTTTCTATCTTTCTTCACCTATGGGGTCGAGATGGGCGAGCCTACTCTACACCCTCTGGTGGGTCCATGTTTTCTTGTTCCTTACAAGTGACTCCTTGTCCTGATGGGGGGGCCTAGCAGGTGATGAACCTGTTAGTAGACCCTACTCGTCTTTTCCTTCAACCTCTTCACCTGCAGCCAAGAGCTAGTATAGCACATGTGCCTGTGCTATAGCCAAGAGCTTGCAATTTGTAGTATTGTTTCCTTTCGTTTTCGAATCCCAGTCACAATTAGTAGGGCAGCCTCTCTCGTTGCCACGGGTCTTGGTTCAAATCCAGGGTAAGACATGGTTCTTTTGTCGCCCAAGCACCAGAGTCTAGGAGGGAAGCCCCCTCACTGGTTGTGCTGTGTTGTGACTTTTCATCCTTCCTATCTCTAACCCTTTCTCTTAGAATGAATGAAGAGGCACCCTTGCCCAGCAACAGCAGGAGGGGCAGCTTTTCCCTTGTTGCCAAGGGTCCTGGTTCGAATCCAGGGTAAGTCATGGATTTCTTGTCTCCCGAGCACCAGAGTTGGGAGGGAAGCCCCCTTACTGTTTGTGCTGACTGTGTGCCCCAGTATGAATGGTGTGTGAAGTAACCTTGCTGATGATGACAACATGCATGCAGAATTTGATTCTTGCGTGGCCCTACCACAGGTTTGGTTATGTGTTGTGAGTTTTGTTTGCATGTAGCTAGCTGATTTTTAGTGGCCACCATCCGCCTGATGAGTCCCAGAAGGACGAAACGCGTCGTGGATTAAGGTAACAAACAACTAAATTAGCTGCAGTTGTCATCAGCAGGTGAAAAGTTTTGTCGCCCCCAGCCCTTCAGGCTGGGTTTTATGTTCTCTATGCTTTCCCAACCTGTCAACCCTTCTCCAATCTATACTATAGGTTGTATATTTATAATTGGATGAGCGAAGCGAAGCGAAGCGAAGCAAAGACTTCAATTTCACCGACCCCCCAAAAAATTTAGCTTGGGTGTTTTTTTTTTTTTCTGTTTGTTCGCTCTCTACTGGGAAAACGGCATATGCGATCTTGCTGAAAATTTGAGGGGACCTTCGAAATCTCTAAACTTAGAGGTGTATTGTTTTTGGGTTCAATTGAAGAAATAAAATAAATAAATAATTTTTATTTAGAGTCTACCACTCAGTTATATAACTGATTTTCAGTGGGGGACTTTAAATCAAAGCGACCAAGCCAACCCTGCAGGCCCCGACAATCGACGAGTGAGCGATAACCAACCAAAGATCGATATTTTTAATAGGAAATAATAGCAATCATGGTATGGACAGTGCGAACACCCGCGAATCACGCCAGAATCAACAAGGCCGATTCAGAACAACTCTGAAATTTATTATGTGCTTCGTTGCTAGGACGGCTCCAAAGTCACCGTTTACAAACTCCTAAGACAAGAACTGATGGACTGAAGTCAAATCAGAAGTTAAAAAACTTCTGACTTTAGCGGGAATCGAACCCTGGACCTTCTGCATTGGAAGCAGATACGCTAACCACAAGACCACGAGCCACACAACAAATATTCTCATGAATATCGTACTTTTACGATTTTTTAAAATTTTTAGTGCGATATTTTCGTGACATTTGGGCCGATTCTGACCAAACGGGTGGGGCTGCAACGTTCATATTTTACATGTACATTAAGGTAATGGTTATGTATTGCTTTTTGAAAGAAAAGGTTCAAAAGTTAGCCAGAATCCATAGAATAAAGGTTTTAATATGTGTTTTTTGAGGTTTATAATAACAATAAACAAGTAACAATAGAAACTTGACAACAATCACCTACAATGCATTCAAAAAGCACTTGCAAAGGAAAAGTGGTCCTACGCAAACTAAAAACTTACAAAAAAGCTCATCCATCAACGCGGCGGGACTAAAGCGTTTTCCTAGTAATATAATAATGGAGCTCCCAGTAGAGTTTTGGCCTAACAGGCCCTGGTACAGTAGGCCCTACCCATATAACAAAGTTAGGTACTGTAATAATAATTTTAAAAATCTCTACGTAAACCAAATTCACATTACTGATTAAGTGATTATAAAATATAAATTAGTGCTGTCATTTTGTTCAATTGTAATTTGTTGTTACAGCAACATAGCGTAATACAAATTTGTTCAATCACCAATCCCACCAACAATGTTTTTTGTTCTCTAAGCCTTCTCTGAATTCCTTTCGTATATCTTATCGGAACTGCTGTTCCGGTGAAGTGAAATTATGTGACATTGCTGATCTCTCACATTGCTCTGGGCAAGGTATCCGTAAGCGGCTTTTATTGCAAAGATCTATCTCACTACACATAGGTGTAGTGCCAGTTGCCACTGGTAATAAACAGAAAGAAAAAAATGTAATCTTGAAAATTAGCTCAAGACACAACAGACCATGCATAAATTATACTTGCAAATGTTTAAAATAAGTTTTTGTCTAAAACCCGAAAAAACAAAAAGGAAAAAAAAACGGGTTTTTGCCAACCCTGCTCTAAATACGATTTTATTTATTTTATTGTATTTATTTACGACAATTGCCATCATTCTATAACTATCCCAAATGTGTATTAAACACATGTCAATTGAATGATATAAATCAAATAACAGGCAAATCAAATACTGTTGTCCATTGTCAAAGGATAGTTTTGCTAGAGAAGCTACATAGAGAGCTTAACCATAATACAATCTCGGTCCCCCATTTAACATGGCAAGAGGTCCAGACACATTTTGGTGGCACTTAAAGCCAAGCGCAATAGCAAATCACAACTCCAGCACTACGTACGAATCGTGCCCCACTGGTTGCGGTCGCCAGTTATAGCCTATCACAACTCGCGTAAAGACTTGAAACAAATAATTACTGAAGTTGGACGCTAATAATAATTTAAATAAAGAAAAAGCTCTCGTAGCTAGCTCTGGGACAAGACAATTGTTAGGGAGTGGGTCACTACTTCGACCCCTGACAGACGACACAATGACGATATACGGACAACAAACAATGTTCCAAGGGGTATTAGCATACCCCTAGTACACGTTGCTTACCAGGACTCAAGGTCCTAGAGTGGAGTCCACGGCTGAGCTGCGGCTTCGGTCCCCTTGGTATGGCTGGCGCTCCCTGCTAGCTTAGGTTACTATGGGTTGGCTGATGGCCTTCAATAGGTGGGGGAAAGCAAATGGTACATTGGGGGGAGACCTGGGTTCCCTTGTACTCAAGCATGAAAGTAAGATTGGAATTCACTGATGTAATTGAAAGCATGAAAACATATTACATTAAATTATAGAAATCGAAAAGAATGGCTTTAGTTATTGGATCCAATTTGAAAAATAAACCCCCTTTGTTACTTTAAAACAGGTGTTACATAAATTATTATTATTATAACCAAACATTTTGTACTCAGCACTATCCTCCTTGCTCCTTCAGTGACGCGCTAGTTGGCGCGCTCCTTGATGCGGGGGGGAGGGAATCGAAGGCTTGATGGGAGGCGGGCGTCGGCGTCCCCATGATAGGGAGGCGGACTGTGTTGATCGTGAAGTTCGATCAAAGACCCCTACCTCATGCACTGGCTCGCATGGTACAGCGTTTGTCCTCCTCGTGCAAGAGCTCGCGCGGCAAGTCCAGCGGCTTCATCTGCTTCATGCGTAGCGTAGCCAATAGGCCTACAGGGCTAGCAACTTTGGATAGGCATTCAATAACTGATTGGCCTGGGTTGTAGGCTTTGCCTAGTTGCCGTGGCAATTTCGTGCCACCACGTGGTCTCGTACAGGAAGGATAAACCCATCGTTGGTCAAGGAAAATATGTAGAAATAATGCAGATTGTAGAAAATGTGGTGATAGATATGAATGTAGGTAAAGGTAAAGGTATTAGAAGGTTTTTGGAATGGAATTACCATGTCGTAGCGTGGTCGTCGTTGGTGCGCAGCGCCTAGATATCACCACCACATGGTGTGGGTGAGCTTATCTACACGAAATCGCCTTTAAACGGTGTAATTTGTGGATGAAACTTCTAGCAACGATATTTAACACTAATCCCCCGGTCGGGATTGTACACAAAATCAGCCATCGTGGCTAGTTCCGCGTCGGTCACTTGAAAATGTTAATGTCGCGCACCACTGTTAGCACACACTTCCAACCTCTTCTACGGTGACAGACTCGGTGAGCGAGAGAGACGCTTCTTCGAGAGCAAGCACGATCCCCCGAGCTTGGCACAAACAATATCCCGTTACTTTTCGCCTAGGACTGCCCGGAAGGCACCCCTGATTGGCGGGCGTGGGTGGCGTACAGCCGGCTAAGCCAATAAGGCATGGTTTCTTACTCACAAGCCTGGTAAGATTCCATAACTTGCTGAGATTTCCTAGAATCGGAAGACAATCACAGGGTTGTATTTTTATTTAGGCTTGCAAACATTGCCAACTCGTGAGTTGCGCTCCTCATTGGTGGATTTCGAAACTCCCGCATATAAGTTATCGATTTTTAAGTGTCCTTGAGCTAGATGTTGAAGCCTCGCTTTAGATCGTCGCCCGAACAATGGTACATGGCATGATACCTTGCAGCGCCCTTATGACCCGATTTAGGCCACAAACACTAGCCATAGGCTAAATTTAGATCGATATTGAACACTTTTATTCAATATTATGCATCATTATTTATGATGATAGCACGACGGCTATTTGATTTGCATATTTATATGCAAATTAAAACACAAAATTTTATTGGGAGGTAGGGCTGTAAGGCCGCTACGCCACAGCGCCATACATCATACCAGAGTTGATGTGTGGAACAATCCACCATTTTGACCTGTGCTGCTCTTCATGGTGGTGAAGCAGAATGGTACTATTGTGGAATTATCTGTTTTTCATCTGTCATCTGCAAAGCTAGCGTAGTACGGTACTATTTGCAAATGCTTTGCTATTAATACGATCTACTTCCCGAATTTAACACAGGTGGCGGTGGAAAAAAATCCTAAGGTCTGGGTTTGGAACTAATTGCCATTGCATTGTTGCTACTAGGAAAACGCTCAAGTCCCGCCGCGTTAATGGATGAGCTTTTTTGTAAGTTTTTAGTTTGCGTAGGACCACTTTTCCTTTGCAAGTGCTTTTTGAATGCATTGTAGGTGATTGTTGTCGAGTTTCTAATGTTACTTGTTATTTGTTATTATAAACCTCAAAAAAACTCATATCAAAACCTTTATTCTATGGATTCTGGCTAACTTTTTCTTTCAAAAGGTACTACATCACTATAACCTTAATGTCCATGTGAAATATGAACGTTGTAGCCCCACCCGTTTGGTCAGAATCGGCCCAAATGTCACAAAAATATCGCACTAAAAATAGAAAAAAAATCGTAAAAGTACATTTATTTTATGGGTTCTGGTTACTTTTTCAATTTTTTTTTTCACAAGGTACTACATCACCATAACCTTGATGTCCATGTAAAATATGAACTTTGTAGCCCCACCCGTTTGGTCAGAATCGGCCCAAATGTCACAAAAATATCGCACTAAAAATCGAAAAAAATCGTAAAAGTGCGATATTCAAGAGAAATATTTCTTCGATTGTACCCAAAAACGTGGCACGTCTTAAGTTCAGAGATTTCGAAGGTCCCCTTCAATTTTCATCAAGATTGCTTATGCCGTTTGCCCGGAATCGTGCAAACAAACAGACAAAAAACAAAAAAAACAAAAACAAAAAAACATTGGAGCTAAATTTTTTGAGGGGTCAGTGAAATTGAAGTTTTCGCTTCGCTCGCTACGCTCATCCAATTAGATATAAAAGTTAATAGCAAAACTATTCCTATTACAGTATTTGGTATTTGTTACCTTCTTATAATCCATAAAAAAATTATCACAACTCAATAACCTTATAACTTCTTCTTGAATTTTAAGAGCTACACTGCTCAATTCTGGTATACCGGTACTTTGGATTTAAATAATTCAGATGTTATTTTTATTTTTATAGGTAATCCAGAGCATGGAAAAAAAGTGAGATCGCTATATGACAGTACATCGTATATCTGCATTATTTTTGGCTTCCCGTGCTTAGCAACACAACTTTATCTCAACTATAAATATCAAGGCTAAACATGCCTATCTTCATGCGGGACTTGCAGTGCTTCCTTTGGTGAGCTATGTCCTTAGAAAACGAAGAGGAATTGATTGGATCCTTGATCTGCTGCTAGCCGGGAACATTATATCTGTTTCTTATTTGAGTGTTATATATGACAATTACTACGGTATTGCGATGTCTGTGTGTTACGCAATGAATTACTTTGCTATTGGAAGCTCAGGAAGAGTACTCGATTTGCCTGCTATTGATTTGTTCACTCATGGTACCTGTTTTTTCAACTACTTTGCTATAAAAGCATTGAAAGATTAGTTTACTTTCAATTTTATTTTTGGTCTTATCAATTAAATGCCAGGTTATGGTTGTGTACATTTTTATACCTAGGGCGTATGTACCTATATAATAATATGTGTAACTTCTTATAATACTTGAAGCGTAGACAATAAAATAGAAATACACTCAAAGTTTATTATTGATACTATTTATTACAAGATATTTATTATTTATTTTGGTTAATTCACTAGAAACTATCAAACTAGGGATGCACACAATAATCAAAATAATTAATAGATTAGCCTCCAGGCTTATGTGTAACATTTTCTTTAAAAAAAAATTATAACGAGTTAGTTAACATTAGTTAACATTATAAATTTCCAGCACGTATGCAGATCACCTCACCACTGTTATTGTATTGGTTTCTGGTGAAAACTTGATTTTTGGCATTTTGCAACATCAAAAGTCCAGAGATTTTATTCTCCGACAGAAAATATTTTTTTTCCTCTTTGAGACATCCAGTCTATACCACGCTTGCTAGACTAGAAATTTCTGCATTACTTTTAACGTTTTTGATCAATAGATAAAAAAAAATTGTTTTACCATGTGTATTCCGGGGACCGCTCCTGCAGGGTGCGTTGTGTGAAGCATTGCCAGGAGAGAGAACATGCCTAGAGCTGACATCTAGCAACATAATTAAAATTTGCCATTAAGAGTGAAAAACATAACAGTAAAATCTTCATCATTCATTGTTGTTTCTTGCTTCTGACGGGGAGCTTGGGTTTTGCAACTAAATTTTTCTTTCTATCGCACAATCAAATCTCTTCTACATCTTCCCAGCTCTCTCCTCTTGCCTGTATGTTTCCTTCCATCTCTTCCTTGACCTATCTATTTCTTCTTGCTTCTATTTTTTTCCTCTCTATTGGGCACACTCTCTTCTGCCATTTGTTTCATATGTCCAAATCCATAATCCAACTACATTCCTTAGTCCTTCCCCAGGCCTAGCGCTCCGGTGCAAACGTTGTGAGTCCAGTCTGCACATGACATCTCCAATTTCGAACTTTGCTATAGTATTTTCCCATTGAGAAGCAAATGCTACCAATTGGCTATATATAACGTTTTGTCAAGAATATTTGAGATCTGTGGTAAACGCCTCCTGATGCTAGCGTGAGATGCGATGAGCAGTAATTTTTGTCGCCAGACATTCGGTCAAGATTTGTCTGCAAACCAGTGTCTAAGCGATCAGTGTCCCTTCGTTCAGATGTGACAGTTTGAACTAATTGTTCAGCACAAAATTATTTCGAACATTACTGTCAAACGCGTTTACCCTTATCTTTTCCTATTAGTGAAGATGAAGGGTTGCCTGTTGTGGTCAACCCTTTTCCTGTTGATTGACAGGTATGCCAATAAATAACTCACTCCCGCAGTGCTGAGTGCTCTGTGACTGTATTGCCCATATTGTTTCTCAAGTGAATACTATAGCTGGCTACTGCTCCGTGCATGATAAAATCCTACCATCACCCACTAAATAACTATTCATTGTCCAAATCTGTCTGTTTTGGGGAATGGTCGTGGGGCTCAAGCCTCTCCCTTGATATGTTCTAGTCCCTGATGCAAAGCACCTAGGCCTACTTAAATCTTATGTGTGCCAGAATTGGGTGGTGGACAAGATCCTTGTGCTGCATGCTGGTTAAGGGACAGGTCCCAGTCTGAATTTAAATTGTAACAGATTTTGCTGAGAATGTTAACAGCACACACAAAACTGGTCCCGGATGTTTGTTTAAAATTTCAGGTCAATAGCTTTAGTGATTCAATCGTAGAGTCCCCTCCCATCTGATTTCCATTGTGTAAGTCTCGGTCGCTTCGGTCCCTCGTCCATAATGTGATACATACACACATGTTGCAACACTGTTACCGGGATAGCAAGTTACATCTTGCACAGCATGAATTAGTCGATTCAGTTTACTAGTAGGCTTTAAAACTGCTGTGAACCACATTAGTATCTACGCACCTAACAATGTTAAATGATGTGTATTTTTATTTTATCTTCTACTAGCTTACCTGTCGCGCGTTGCTGCAACGTATGCCAGAACCCTTTGCGGGAGTGTACTTCTCCATAACAAAATACGTATATCTGTCAACTTTCATGGTGATATGTCCAACGGTGTTGAAGTCAATTCATTGGTGAGTCCTCTTTGCAGGCACCGATCACCACGTGGGGGAGTTACTACAAAATGGATAGCATAGAAACCTTTCCCGTAAAAAAATACATATATGTGCCAAGTTTCATGGAGATCAGATGAATGGTGTAGTAATGCATAGTTGTCCTCCTTTGTAAATCAGTTTTATAACTGAATAGGATAGACGTTAAATAAATAAATAAAAATAACATACAGACAGACATACATTCGTTTTTATTTATATAGAACAGCGGTTCTCAACCACTGTGTCGCGACACACTGGTGTATCGCGATCAGTTGTAAGGTGTGTCGCAAGAATTTTGTTTATTTATTATTAAATTGAAGTCTATGTACGCCTATGTACATGAACACCACTAACATGAACTCTATATACCGCCAAAGTTCTAGGGGTGAATTGAAAGTGAGTGACAGCTAGGGGTGTACGAGTACCCGAAATTTCGACTTGTCTAGTATTTGATAAGTATTTAAAAAACACGATTTTGGTGGAGGTGCCGAGTCGTGCTCGTGTGTGGAAAAAGCAAATATTGCTATGGATTTTCGATGCTATTTTACTAATCGTGTTTTTCGAAAGAAAAAAAAAATAGTGTTGTGGACATAAGCAATAAAGGAAGGCGATATGTCAATTTTTCCAACTGCAATGAAAGCCGCAAGAAAGCTGGAAATAAAATCTAAAGATCAGTTCAAGAAAGATATCATTCAACACTTGACCTGCCTTCAGGAGGGTTTGAAGAAATACTTTTCTTCTATTTCAACAAAAAGGAAGAGAATGGGTTATCTCTCCATTTACAGTTTCTGTTGAGAACATAAACGATGCGCCAGACCTAACGTATCCAGAAAAAGAAGAGTTGATTGAAGTTATATTCTTACCTATTATTCAACTCTAAAATCAAGATTTCAAGAGATCTCTCTTGATTCATTTTGGATCTCTTTATAATGAATATCCTGCAATTGTTAACAAGGCTCTGTGTGTTTTACTTCCCTTCTCCACTTCATACCTGTGTTTAGGCAGCTTTCTCAACTTTAATAAACAATCAAGTCAAAGAAAAGATCGAGACTCCTTGATGTTGATAGTGAGATGCGCGTCAGTTTGTCTACTATTCACCCTCGTACTCGTGTGAATTACATCAGTCCCAGGTATCTCACTGATGAGGAAGTACGTGACATTTGCACATTGGTAAATTACTCTTGATGTATTGTAATTTGCAAAATTTAACTATAAAGTAAGGTTCATTTAAACAGGTTTAATATTATTTCGATGAAATGTGGGTGTACCCACGTAGGTGTGTCGCATACAGGAACGTACTCAACATGTGTGTCACAGCAGAAAAAAGGTTGAGAACCGCTGATATAGAAGATAGAAGAGATGATGGGTATTGTTGCGGAGGGGGGATAAGTCTATCATATTCATAGGTCTAAAATAACTGCCAATAAATTTTAATATTCTTTGTGAGGGAAATCACAACAATTTCACCTTTTTGTATTTCAAATTCAGTACAGGCTAGAGGCTAGTATGTAAGTTATCAGTCAGCATACATACCTACATGGGATGAAGCAACACCTTGTCATCCGCCGGTACAAAAGATGTAAAAATTTGTGCCCCAAATGTTGTTGTGCTTGGAGATATTACTTTCCCTAATTTTTAGATTTCTTATACAAACTACCCAAAATTAAGTGAAAAATTATCTGAATGATCTGGGGGACAATGTGACAACCCAAGTATACTCATTTAAATATTAATCATAATTTACTTATTAAAACAAATATTTTAGTCAATAACTATTTCAGCCAATAATATTTCATTTTATTATTATTATTATTATTCCAATTCATCAGCCACGTGTGCATAATATAATAACCAAAGCCAGTGTTTATTCTCCGCGCATATCTTATCAAAACTCCGTTGCACCAGCCAGATGTGCTTACGTAATAGCACGCGTACACGCGCGAGTGACCTCAGTGGTTAATTCAACCATTGACTCAGTTACGATTTCGAAGTGTGAGAAACTTGTCTGCAACGGACTATCTTTAAACATTTACGCAGTCCAGTTTGCACGAGCGGTCATAAATCTACAATTACTGTGACACTATTGCTGCAACTAACAACAACTGCATCACCCAGTGACATCACTATCGCTTCGAGCTGAGCGATAAATCACAGAAGCATGTGTTTGGAATGTCTTATGTAAACCCACGGATGTCATGACTTCTCCGCAGCTAAATATAAAAAACGAGGCATTCTACCCCACAATTTCCCCTCGATTGCCACTACTTATACTCCGTCATCATGACGTAGACCAATCAAAACACTCAGTTTGTCAGAACTTTTTGTCGAATCTTCGCGAGAAGAACAACTGAGGGACAGTCTTCAAACTGCTATCCAGGCAGTAACCACGCTGGGCGAGGGTCCGGATTCTGGACTTCCGCATTTTCGGGACTCTTGGTTGTGGCCACGGACGCGGGTACCATGGACTGGACCAACATCCACTAGCCTACCTGGCTATCTACAAATCTACAATAATAAACTACAACTACACTACGAATAAACGGCGACGCGCTAATACGGTAAAAACAAACTTTCTATAAATAAATAATCTACGAATGCGAACGTTTATAAAAATGGCTGATTAAACTTTTGAAACTTTGAGGACTTATAAAACTTTTGAGAACTTTTGATGAGAACTTTTAATATTACTTAACGGTGAGAATTTGTATTGATATTTGTGTAACTTAATTTGATTCATTATAATTGTATTTTGAAACTGTTATTTTAATTGTGTTTAAACCTTGTTGCTTCTCCCACTCATTTTTGATTTTCAGTTTTCTTGATTTAAATTTCAACAGTTGGCACTATTCAAACCAGCTGAGGAGCCGGGCATAAAATCTAGTAAGTTTCAGAGTTTGGCATGTAACACAACGAACCTACGACCCCTCAGGTAATCGATAAGCTCTCGTTGGATACTTCTCTAAATAGTTAAACTTCGAAAAATAACATTTAATAAACAAAAACATACTCGGCGATGGGTCGCCTAATTAAAGTGAAACACGATTTCTGATCTCACTTGGAAGTAAAAATTAATTAAGAATAAACAACTGATCAAGACTAAAATCACTCAAACTTGAATGATTACTCTACCTAGGCGTGAACCTGGTACTCAAGTCTAAAGTTACCTAACCAGTTCATAACACACCCCTATAACTCACCAAGACCCCAAAAATTGAGAAATCGTACAACAGCGAAGACAAACATCTCTGAAATACAACTTATAATTTATACTAGATCTAGGATGACATTACAACAGACAATCAACGGTTCATAAGTTAAACCAGAACGGGCTATATTGCATGACACAAATGAATTTCCTTCATTGACAAGAATACATTTCAAACCCTACCTATCAGTACTGATGTCTAAAAGCGAAATGGATATCCAGTTAAGATATCTCTTGGTCTGATGGACAACAGTAAAGTTTCCCGAAAATTTATGGAAATATAATTGTTAATAAAACTTAATTTAAATACTCATCACAAATGATCATGACTCCCATCGAAACCTTATGACGTCGAAGAAGTCCGACGTGTAGTTCCGTAACTTGCTGCGTTTTTGTAGACGATCGTAGTCTTGTATTGAAGATCCTGTCTTGAGTTTCGTATCCCGGCTGTGATTACTCTTGAGTTCAACTTTCCCCTTTGATAATGTTTGAGCGTTGATAAAATACGATATTTTATCGTGCGAATAACTCAACTCCGACCGTACGTTTTTAATGTTTCACACTTGCCCGATATCAGCATTCCAAGTCCAACAACCAAGTTTTTCCTGTATCTCACACGGTAAACTGTCAGACGTTCAATAATGTAAACACGCCTACTTTTATCGGCTCAGTTCTGTTCTTACCCGTCTTTATTACCAAAGCACTTCGTTCGACGTTGCTGGCTCAGGCACTCACGAATGTTCCGAGTTCTTATGTTGATGTTATCTCTAAGCTCTTTGCAATTAAAAATTTCGCCATTTTATTCTTCAACTAAATGCATTTACGAATTCCGAAACCAATTTACATAAAAACTAGCCTCGGCCAATATATCGAATGGTAATTAACTGTTCCTTATATGTTCCTATATTTGGATTCAAAAAACAATATTATCCTCACACGATTTCCTTTTTATAATATTTCAATCTGTATTTCGTTGTAATACAACCACCAAACCCTTGCTTGCGTTATCGCGTCCTAAACTCCAGGCTACGCGAATATAATCTTTCTCGGTTCCTTTAAAATCCCAACTAACTCTCGGTCCAGATATCGAATGGTTCTAACCCTTTTCGTTATCGATGCTGTCTTTTATCAAGTCCGTAGGTTTATTAATATGCTCCTAAAGCATGCAAAAGTTCGTTTACTCACGTATCCCTGGGGGTGGGCTGGGCTAGCCTTATAAAATGTACCTCGGTTGGTTATCGTTTTCGTTGATTTCTGGTATTTCTTCTTGGCAGATCGCCGTTCACTTTCGATTTTCACTTTCGCAGATTTTTAACACGCGTTTTCTATATCCAAAGTGTTCTTTCCTAGTACACTTTCCCTAAGTTTTACGCAACGTCTCAAATCGCCCACGCACACGACCGATTTCCAACTTCACGTCTCAAAGCTCTCACGACACACTGCCGACAAACGCCGCTCTCAACAATCAAAAAACCGATCGTAGCGTTATGATAACCAATCAAAGACCAGCACACAGCGTCATTAAACTGAACTAGGTCCAAACAAATGTCCGGGTGACGCTACATGCGAAAATGATGAAATATGACCTTGGCATTTTCTAGAATTTAATAAAATAGATTGACATAGATTTTATATTAAAACTGTTATACTTAAGTGAATCACATGATTCTTTTTATGAAATAAAATGAAATTTTCTCTAGTTTCTGATTTAAATCAAACCCGTTCTGGATTATTAGTATTTAATTAGTTTATACATGGTTTACACATTTAAACCAGTTGCCTCAGTAGTAGTCTGGAACCAGCTCATGAAAAACACAGCTCTCCTTCCACTGACCAACGACATCGACTTCGAGATACAAATCGATCTTCGAACGACCAATGCCAAAAGACCTAAGTACACTCAGGGAGAGGCCGTATAGTCTCAGTCATACTGTGTGTACTTGTCAATTTTGTTTTGACATTTTGACAGCATATTTTGTGTTTTTACTTTTGGATAAATTTAAATAATTAGTTAAATTAGAGAGTAAGGATTGCTTCAGTGTGGTATGCCGGTATTCAATTCAAATATTTAGATGTAATTTTTTCCCTTAGTTTTGTATAATATAGATAGAGCCTATCCTATCCTGGACAACACGGTGAAAACTGTTTTTATTAGTAAACTAGGAAGCTTTGCAAACGCTTTTTCAGGCGCGTTGTTGGATAAGCGTATGTTTTTTAAACTAAAAAAGCATAAAATTGCGATTTTCATGAGAAATTATTTTTTGATTGCGCTCAAATTTCACACAAATATATAAATTCATAAAATTAAGGTTCTGTGTAAATATTACAATCGGATAAAGCATGTAGGTGTTATAAGTCGTAGAAAGTTTTTTTTAAACAAAAAAAGCGTAAAATTGCGATTTTTGTGAGAAATTATTTTTCGATCGCGCTCAAATTTCACACCAATATTTTAATTCATGAAATTAAGGTTCTGTGAAAAAATCATTACAATCGGATAAAGCATGTAGGTGTTATAAGTCGAAGAAATTTAAAAAAATCGAAAAAAATCATAAAATTGCAATTTTAATGAGAAATAATTTTTCGATTGCGCTCAAAAACGTGGCAGTTCTAAATTCAGAAATTTCGAAGGCCTCCAGAAAATTTCATCGCAAATGGAGTATCGGTTTAGCCGGAATTTCATGTTAACAAACAGACAAAAATACAGAAAAAAAAATCCGGATTTTTTTCTCCAGTGTAGTGAAATGGAATCTTCGCTTCGCTCGCTACGATCATCCAATAATGTACATGGGTATAGTAGTATCTATGATGTACATGTATATTCTAATGTCCAATAAAATTATTATTATTATTATTATTATTATTATTATTATTATTATTATTATTATTGGATGAGCGAAGCAAAGACTTCAAATTCACCGACCCCCCAAAAAATTTACCTTGGGTGTTTTTTTTGTTGTTTTTTTTCTCTCTTTTTCTGTCTGTTTGTTTGCTCTCTACCGGGCAAACGGCATAATGCGATCTGGATGAAAATTGGAGGGGACCTTCAAAATCTCTGAACTTAGACTTGCTACGTTTTTGGGTACAATCAAAGAAATATTTCTCGTGAATATCGTACTTAAACTATTTTTTTTTTATTTTTAGTGCGATATTTTCGTGACATTTGGGCCGATTCTGACCAAACGGGTAGGGCTACAACGTTCATATTTCACATGGGCATTAAGGTAATGGTGATGTATTGCTTTTTGAAAGAAAAAGTTGAAAAAGTTAGCCAGAATCCATTGAATAAAGGTTTTAATATGAGTTTTTTTTAGGTTTATAATGACAATTTACAAGTAACAATAGAAACTTGACAACAATCACCAACAATGCGTTCAAAGTGCACTTGATAAGTAAATAGATCTCACGCAAACTAAAAACTTACAAAAAAGCTCATCCATCAACGCGACGGGACTTTAGCGTTTTCCTAGTATTAAATAATTCTAAGCCCCAAATGTAAACATCCCCTACAAACTCCTTTTTGGGTGAAAGTCCTTTATATTTGGATGAACGAATCGAAGATTCCATTTCACTACACTGGAGAAAAAAATCTGGAATGTTTTTTTTTTCTTCTTTTTTTGTATTTTTGTCTGGTTGTTAACATACTTGGGGAAGGAACTTTATAAAAGAACGAGTTCCTTTTTTCCGGAACTTTTTCAGGAACTTGATCCCTTTTATGGTTGAGGAATTTTTAAGTGATCAAGTTCATATTTTCGAGGAACTTTTTAGAAAGTTCCTTAAAACGTTCCAGTTACAAGTAGCCAATTTTGTACTTGGAACCACTTTTCAGTATTCGTTAGCACACAACTTTGCCGTTATGTATCATTTATATTTTCATATCATATGTATCATCATGATTCATGACCCTACCGCTCACCGTGCTCTTTGCAACTTGCATACTTGCAAGTTGCATGCCAGACACTCTGCAGTCTAAAAAATAAAAGGGAACTTTAGAAAGGAACTATTAGTTCCTTTTTATGAGGAACTTGAACTTTTTAGAGGTTAGGGTGTAAAAAGGAACTTGAACTTTATAAAAGTTATTTTTTTTATTGATGAACTGAATCTTTTAAAAGTTCTTTTTTAAAAGGAACTTCCCCAAGTATGGTTGTTAACACAATTCCAGCTAAACCGTTACTCCAATCGTGATGAAATTTTCTGGAGGCCTTCGAAATCTCTGAACTTAGAACTGCCACGTTTTTTAGTGTAATCGAAAAATTATGTCTCATTAAAATCGCAATTTTACGATTTTTTTCGATTTAAAAAAAATTCTTCGATTTATAACACCTACATACTTTATCCGATTGTAATGATTTTTTCACAGAACCTTTTTTTATGAATTAACATATTTGTGTGAAATTTTAGTGCAATCGAAAAATTATTTGTTATGAAAATCGCAATTTTACGATTTTTTTAATTTTTAAACATTCTTCGACTTACCTACATGCTTTATCCGTTTGTAATGATTTTTTCACAGAACCGTAATTTTATGAAATTATATATTGATGTCAAATTTGAGTACAATCGAAAAATAATTTCTCATGAAAATTGCAATTTTACGCTTTTTTCGTTTAAAAAAACATACGCTCATCCAACAACGCGTCTGAAAAGTAAATTTCCCCGACGGGGAACTTCTTTATCGACTCTAGTTCGAACGAAGTCGAAACTCCGCTGGGCGTGGCCGCTGGCTCTGACGTCAGACGTAATCGATCGACTCTCGAGTCTCGATTCGATTACAATCGGTTGCTAGGCCTGTTGTTGGTAGTTTTATAGGTTAGTTTTGTTCCACTTGGTGTTATCAGTGTTATGTTTTGTAGGAATCTACTTTCAATTAATTGTTGTGAAAGTTTGCATGTTGAGAAGCGAAGTTGCTCGTTATAATGTCTAATGCCTTGTTTAAATTTGTGAGTTTTTGGTATTTTCGATATTTAATGGTAACTGAACTCTACATGGTAGAGAAGTGGGAACGAGCTTTCATCAGTATCCTTACAGAATATTATTTTGAACGCCAGTGTAGGGTTAGACCTTGGCCTATTCTTGGCTGGTTTTCTAGCCCTCGGCCTCCCTACATGACCCAAAGTTTTTAATGCATTGTTGTAATATTACTATTTCAAATATTTACTTAGGCCTAAATGTCATTGTTGTGTCTATGTAGCCCTAGCCTAATTAGTTTATTTAAGTTGTCCTCCTTTGTAAATCAGTTTTTATAACTGAATAGGATAAACGTTTAAAAAAAACTATTTGTATACTTTAGGTTACCTACGCGGTACTTCTTCGGCCTAGGGCCTAGACCTAGCCTAAACGATAAAACTCGTTTACGATCACGTATGCCCAGTTCATATAAAGTCGTAAGGTTTAGTCGTAGTCGTATGGTTTAGTCCTAGTCGTAAGGTTTAGTAGTCGTCATGGTTTGTTGTTTTGTTGTTTGCTTTGTTGCAAGTGATGTTTCGATCACTGATTCGCTAGTCGTAAGAATTTGTTGTTTAGTCAAAAGAAAGATGAACATTTTCAGCTTTGTTATGACAACGACTACGACTAAACCATAAAACTAAACCTTGTGACCGTGTGTGAACAATAACATGTGTTTCATATGTTTCATCTGCTTCTTACGACTAGGACTAGGACTACGACTACGACTTTATGTGAACTGACCATTAACAACACGTTAAAAAAATAACGTAAAAAAGTTGAAGTGTGGCTTGTTGGTCTTGTGGTTAGCCTACCTGCTTCCAATGCAGAAGGTCCCGGGTTCGATTCCTGTCAAAGTCAGAAGTTTTTTAACCTTTGATTTAAGTCCACCAGTTCAGTTTTGTCTTAGGTAGGCCTATTTGTAAACGGTGACTTTAGAGCCGTCCTAGCAACGAGGCACATTCACACACACACAATTACTACGTTTACATGCAGTTTTGAAAAAGTTTTGACTTGAGTCAAGTCAAAACGATGATGAGTTTACATGATACAGATCTGAAAACGTTCTCAAACTATTATTTAGTTCACTTATTTCCCGGTTGACAGCACAATGTACCGGTATTAAACAAATTCCACTGTTTTCAAAAGAAGAAAATTTATAATTTTATTGCTTATAACATAAGTAGGCCTATAGGCCTAGCTTGGTTAGATGACCAAGAACATTTGCTGTAACATTTAGAACATAATTCAGAATAACAAGATCACGTTCTTAACTTGCTTTTAGCAAACATAGGCCTAACCTCAAATTGCAACATAAGAGTTTTGGTTGCCTTGATTACAGCCAGGTGTATAAATGACAGTTTTCAAAACTAGTTTTCAAGTCACCCTTACTAGCAAACAGGATTGACTTGAACCGATCCAAACCCAGATTCGAAGCGTTTAGGCCTACATGCAGTTTTGAAAACTCGAAACGTTTTAAAATCGTTTTCAAACCTGCATGTAAACGTAGTAGGCTAATTGATTCTGGCGTTGATCCGCGGGTGTTCGCACTGTCCATACCACTGATTGCTATATTTCTATTAAAAATATCGATCTTTGGTTGGTTATCGCTCACTCGTCGATTGCGTCGGGGCCCACAAGGTTGGCTTGGTCGTTTTGGTTTACTGTTCCGCACTGAAAATCAGTTGTGAGTGTGACTGAGTAGGTACTAGACTCGAAATACGGATTTATTTAAATCCTTGGAAACAGTTACTACGTTGAGGCCTACATGCAGTTTTGAAAAAGTTTTGACTTGAGTCAGTCAAAACGATGATGCGTTTACATGATACAGATCTGAAAACGATCTCAAAACTATTATTTAGTTCACTTATTTCCCGGTAGACAGCACAATGTATTAGGTAAACGAATTCCACTGTTTTCTAATGAAAAAAGTATATATTTTTATTGCGTATAACATAAGTAGGCCTATAACTTCATTAGATGACCAAAAACATTTGCCGTAACGTTAAGAACATAATTCAGAATACCAAGATCACGTTCTTAACTTGCTTTTAGCAAACATAACCTCAAATTGCAACGCAACGAGCGTTTTGGTTGCAGCCAGGTGTATACATGACAGTTTTCAAAACTAGTTTTCAAGTCACCTCTACTAGCAAACAGGATTGACTTGAACCGATCCAAACCCAGATTCGAAGCGTTTACATGCAGTTTTGAAAACTCAAAACGTTTTGAAATCGTTTTCAAACCTGCATGTAAACGTAGTAAATGGTGTTGTTTACAATCACTAAAACAAGTAGGCCTAAGCCTATCCCAGGTAACGCAACGCACTTAACGTATGAAGTTGTTAACCCAATCTTAACTTTACCGTAGGGCCTACAGTGGCTTTTAGTTCGGCTTGTTAGCCGTCAAACCGGTTTCTAAGGGAGGTTCTCAAGGTTAAGAGAGTATAGGACATGCGTTTTAGGCAAATTGCTGTTCGCTCGGCCAACTGACACCACAGGTGTCTGAAATTTTGAACATATGTCACAAATGTGGAATTATAGGGCTCTACAGTAACACATTTGTAAATTTTGTTTTAAAATAATTTAGCCTATAAAAATTAAATAAGTTTTCACGAATTTTGATTTTGCTAAAAACTTTAAAATTGTCCATATTCGTGATTTTTTTCTGACTGATTAAGTCAAAATTTGGAAAATCTATGACCACAGGGCTGTCTATGTATGCTTTATTAACAACTTTGCAAAGTTTCATATACCGGGTACGTC
Organism: Sweltsa coloradensis; assembly: GCA_024449915.1. Lineage (NCBI taxonomy): Eukaryota > Metazoa > Arthropoda > Insecta > Plecoptera > Chloroperlidae > Sweltsa > Sweltsa coloradensis. The sequence continues at coordinate 501,834 of JAMZAV010000162.1, forward strand.
GGATGCATCTTGGCCGAGCGAATAGCTATTTGCTAACAGCCAAATGTGTCCCATTCCCTCTTAATGTAGCCGCTGACGAGCCGAACTGAAAGGAATTTTACGTTGCATTATTTATTCTTAATTTAGCCAATCACAGCTTGTTTCCGAGTATAGGCCACCCTTGTTGTGTTATGTAATTGTAAACACCACATTAATTTTACCGTTCGTTACGTTATTTCTTAACGTGTTATGTGATTGTAAACGAGGCATCATGCCAATTCCCGTTTTCTTGGCACGAATAGGCCTACACGAGTTTTTGTGCGCTTCTGTCATAGTTTTTCCACACTGCAGACATGAATTCGTGCGAAAATAAGTTCCCAAACTTGCAGACACGAAGAGTAGGCCTACCTAGGCCATAATGTTGTGGCTATATTTTTTCCGGGATTTCAAGACACCAGGGCCTACATTTTCTTGTCAAAATAATTTTTCCTGCGGTGGCACACACAAAACTCATGTCTAGATTTAATCGGCCTATAAATTTTAAAATTGTTTATAAATCAAGCATAGACCTCCTTTGTCCTCCTTTGTAGGGCTATCAGTTTAATCAGTTCAGTTCAGTTCATACCTACATCATTGGATACGTTAAATTAATTAGGCTTAATCTTAAATTTGTTGTGATTGTTATACATGATTCATGGTATTTTTTGTTTGTTTTAATAAAGACCCTTGTAGTATAGTAGCCTATAACTCGTTATCAAGAGTCAAGAGTAGGTGGGCCTACCCGGTACATGTTTTTAGTCAAATAACACAAGATAGGGCGAATGTGCAGCGTGAAGTTCCTCTAACTCCATAGGCCTATAATCTTAGGCCAATGTGTGTGTTACTTTATCATAGACGTTTTGAAAATTAATTAAACGAGGGAGCGGAGCGACTGAGTGTCTCCATTCAACTCAAACGGCTCTCATTCTGTGATTCTGTCTGTCTGTACGTCGAAAATCAGCCGAACCGCTGAACAGATTGCGCTGAAATTTTAAACAGACATCCGGCACGAGTTTTCTGAGAACTGTTAACAAAATCAGCTAGATCCATTACGATTTAATCCCTGATTTTTTTAAATATCGATACCATTTGTTTAGTAGCAGCTAGCGGGACGAGCTCTACGTGTCTGCCATGGCATAGTGGTAAGCATAGAGCCTACCGCACGGAGGGTTGGGGTTCGATTCCCGTTAGTTTTGAACTTTTTTATATTTTTACACCTACATATTATTTTTGAGGGACGTGAAATGGGAAATAAAAATTAGGTGATTTTGTTTTATCTTGGAAATTTGTTAATGTTTCACTCTAATACGTTTTGAACACGATTCGCAAATTGAATGTTCAATTTAAACTAGGAAAACGCCAAAGTCAATGTTAAACGAGTGTGTGAGCCAAGTGTTACCTTGAAAAAGAAAAAAAAAATTAAGAGTACCTGGGAACATCGCCTTTTCTCCCATATACCTAAGGCTGGATCTAGCCCAGTATGGGGAATGATACCGGGTACTATACACATGTTTCACTCACTCGTTTAACAACGACTTTGGCGTTTCCCTAGTAAATATTTTATCAATCCTACCATTATTGTCAAGCATGTTAGCTATGTCATGACTCATGAGTAAACCCTGATAGGCCTATCCTAGTTTTGCAAGAATAATCCAGGTTCCAGAATTCATGTTGTATGCCAATCCTCTTCACTTCAACAATTACTCTTTATTTTTATATCTATTATCCTCTATATTATTTTACATAGCCCTAAATTGAAGAAGTAAGTAATAGCCTATAGGGGCCTAGTAGTAATAGGCCTAAGTAGTACGGGGGTAAGCCTATTAGTATTATTATTCTATTTGGCCTTTTCCCCTCCTTTATAATAGGGATGGGAAAAAACGTTTTAACGTTTTAAGCCCCATTTTAAAAAAAAAAAAAAAAAATCATATTAAATTCAGGTAGGCAGAGGCCTAGGTTTTACCACAAAAATCGTAATTTTGTACTTATGACCGGCCAACGAATAATTATCAAAACTGTTTTATTCTCACTCTTGCATTTAATGACCCGGCACTTCCACCATGTGTGACAGACAAGAAGTCTTTACAGCCTGGGACTCGGCACCTCCACCAAAATTAAGCACTTTTAGAAAATTATCGTCCTAATCTGTTAGCCCGTGTTTGTGTAGGCTCCAAAAGTGATAACAAAATAACATTTCATTTTTTTACTGAACATTTTGCGAATTTATTAACCTCTAACCGTCCACTAAACGTTTAAACGTCTCATCCCTACTTTATAAATTGTAATAACTCTTGCTTGCTTCCACTGGTTGGAAGTTTTCCCTTAGCTAGATGTCTGAAATAATTTCTTAAACTAGGCCTATGGCACTATTCCCTATCCAGCTGTTTATAAACAAATTATTTCATCAGGCCCCGAAGATTTTTTTTTTGTTGAGGCTAAAGCATCATTCACAATCAGTTCTAAGTCGTAAGACGCAAGGCCTAAGGCGTAATATTTTGTATTGCCGAGTATGTGTTTCAATCAGAACGTTCACAACACGTCCCAAGTCGCAAGGCGTATGGTTTATGTCGTAACGAATTGCCCAAAATCCAATTCTTACGACGGTTTCTTACGACGAGCCAATCACGAACAAGGAAACTCCACAGCTGACTGTACGCGCATGCGCAATACACAGGAGCAATGAAAAATGGTATGGTTGTTGTAAACGCCTAGCATTTCTTACGACTTACGCCTTACGCCTTAGACCTTGCGCCTTACGACTTAGAACTGATTGTGAATGATGCTTTAGATGACAATGAAATGTGATTCTGTTCACCTTTGCTTCTAAAATAGAGGGTGCCCCTATCCGCACAAGGATTTGGTTTGTAATTGTTGGTAATTCATATGCCAGGGGGTAATAGGGGGTGCAAGGGGTGCGGTCGCGGGGGCACTCAATGCCACGAAGGGCACGAGGGTGTCCTAAATGTGTTAGACAATATTAGCCTATAACAAATAATTTTAAAATATAAAATGTCTTTATTTAGGCCTAGGCCTACATTGGAAATTAATTTGTCAATATGACAAAGATGGCACTTAATTATTGTTCTTTGAATGTTCCGTGTATTTTTCGACTGATATACTAACAGCTCATGGTGAGTTATTTACCATTCTTTTATGCTAGCCTAAGCCTATAAGTTATTAGAAAACATTGTTACGGGGTAATTGAATTCAATTCAGAATGTGTACACTTTTGTTGAATAATTAATTAAAATATAGGCCTACATAAATAAATATGCATCGTTATAAACATAGGGTCATTGTCATAGAGGGTAACCAAACGTCCCGGTTTTACCGAGATCGTCCCGTTTTTGTGTGATCTGTCCCGGTATTCCAAAAATAGTTGTCTGGACAAAAAAAGGCCCAAAAAAATTCCACCTCCGGCGGCTGGGGCTTCGCCCTAGGCTAGACCCCCTGTAGCCCACGCAACTTCAGGAGCCCATCAGAGAACCTTGCACCCAGGTCTTTAAGTTACTAACCTATGCCACTGCTATATGCACAAGGATTCTTTTGTGGCCAATGACAGGACACACTGTACGCACAGCGAATAAGCGTTGCCAAATCTAGAGTGCAATCGATAGTGAAGGCAATGTTTTATTTTTGTTTATTTATCAATAAGCCTCCAGTGCCATAGATAGACCATTATATGTATTTTTGAGTATTTAAGTTTCAGTTTATTATTAGGCCCTTGTAACTAAATGGACTTAACTCAAAAGTATAGTCTATGATAAAGTTCCACGTTGTTTGCTAATTTGTGCCAAAATTAACCCTTGCGAGATGCAAATCTACAGTTAAAATAAATGTGATTTGATTTGTTATGATGAAGTTGCCTAGCTCAGTCCAATTACGAGATTCCAAATTAATTTAAATTATGAGTATCAAAATAATATATTTAAATCCCAATTACTTACTTTTTTTACCCTCTTGCTTACTGCTTCCAGCTGCTATTGATTCTCCTATTGATTCTGCTGATATAAAACTATATAACATGCTCCTTAGAGGTCTAGCAAAATAGGATTAAAAGGTGTCTAGTTACACTGATAAGAAATTGTTGCAAGTTTCCATTGTCCTGTATAATATAACGATTGAGAAATAATTGACCTACCTCACTGAGCTCAGTTAAATTATAAAATTATAGTGTTATTAAAATTATTATATTAATAATTTTGGTTTTAATAATTTTAATAATTATTATTAAAATTATTAAAACCTTTTAGGCCTACTTGAAATTGATTATTGACAATTTTTTTTTTTTTTTTTTTTTTTTTTTTTTTTTTTCTTGTGCAAAGTTGGCCTCTTCAGCCATTCTTCTGTCTTGCTATCCAATATAAGACTGCCTCCTTTTCTATCCTGCTCAGGTCATCGGGCAGGGAGTCAATGTCATTCTTGAGGGCGGCGCATCTGAAGAGATGCGCTCTGTCTTGATCTTCTAAATTACAAAGTTTGCAGGTGGCCGGTTCGTTGGTAATGTTGAAGCGGTGCAGGTGGTGCTGCAAGACGTCGTGACCGGTTACAAGCCGGAAATGGGCGGTGGCCGTCTTCCTCGACCAGTCTTTGTCTGGCCCTTTTTTGATCTCGGTCCACCAGTTCTTTAGTCGTGAAGTCTCTTCTGTGGTGTTTCTGAAGATCCTTTTTGTGGTTGACTTGATCTTAGTTTTGACATTTTGGTAGGAGAGAGGCGCTGCTGGTGGTTGCGGTGCTTTTGTGGCACTTTTGGCCAAGAAGTCTGCCTTTTCATTCCCCATGATCTTGCAGTGGCTGGGATCCATTGAGTATCTAATAGTTTGTTTTGCTGTCGGATGCCGACAAGGGAGTTTTTGAAAAGCAGCGATTTAGGATGGAGGTTCGCTGCTTGAGAGACAAATTGGATGGCTGAGACGCTGTCGCTTAGGATCACAAATTTTGTCTTGTTGAGGGGGAAGGCGGGGGTCTCGGATTTTTTCGGCCGCCCTGGCAATGGCTGCGACCTCAGCGTCGAAGTATGTTTCGCCAGCTCCCATTGGAGTGGCTTCTTCAAAGAAGATGCAGTGGATGCCGTAACCTGTTCTGTTTGTAGCCGAGTCATAGGAGCCGTCTGTGAAGATGTGCACCCACTCTTGAAGAGGAAAGTGCTTCTTCAGGTGCTTCTCGGCAAGCTCTTTCAGTTCTTTATGGTCATGGTCATCTTTCTTCTCGATGCCGTCAATTTTGGTCCCCGGGGCAAGCTGATTGGACTTGTCCGGCAGAAGCTCTGGGAGTGGTACGTCAAGTGGTGCACGTGGTGCTTCTAGGAGGATAGGACAGTTTTTACTCTTCAGTTGGTGGACTGTTTCAGCAAAGTTAGTGTGCGCCTTGACTTTTGAGGTTGGGTAGTTGAGCCATTTGTCGGGGTTTAGGCGCGCCAGTTTTTCGTGCAGTTGGACAGCGCGCTGCTCTCTTCTTAGCTGTAGAGGCTCATATATCTTGACTCATCTATTTGCGGTGATTTCTTCTGTGGATTGTTGTGATGATGGAGGTTCATTGAGAAACAATGTCCAAAGTGATGATGGAGGTTAATTGAGAAACGATGTCCAAAGTCCCAGGTAGATGGTTGGTGAATAGAGGTGCGTTGTCGACGAGTCTCCGACCGTAGATCGTAATACAATACATTAGGAAGCTGTGTTGTTAGACAAGGTGGTCGCACTCACACACTGGGTGTTCTTATTTTGCCTTATTGCATGACAAAACACAACAAACACTTGACTTTATTACCGAAGACTTATGTCGCCATTAGATAAATGGAACTTGTAACACACTTCTGGATATAATTAACCGTTTGACTTTGTGTCGAATTCACGCGTTCACTTAGTAGTTAGTACTCACTACGACTGATTGTCCGAAAACTATTGATCACACATATTGACTGTTCACTGATAACTCTGGATCACTACTAACCACGATCACTGTCCGTTCAAGACCATTGTCCGACTAACTTCCCGTACCGTCCGAATAACCACGACTGTCCGATTCACAACTAACTCCGATCGTCCACTAACTTCACATCCCGACGGCCAACTAACTACGACTGACCACAGCTGAACTACCCTCTTGGACGTCCTTCGACTTATATATGCCCTACAAAATAGGACGCTCTCGTCTTCGCGGGATTTTGTCATAAACAACCCTCTTCTTCGAATTGTTGTTCGTTAGCCCACAACACCTGGCTATTAGTTAGTCTTTTCGCAAGCCCAATTCCCCGTATATGTAGTAAACATCTCAGTTCTTAGGATTCTTCCTGTTTACTCACGTCCAGTCGGACCATCCCTAGTTTTCTCGTGAAACGTCTTTAGTTGCATTTTCGAAGTATTTTTATTTAGTCCTCACTCACAACAAATTGTCACTTCCGAGTGTCCTAATACGCAGAAAATGCTTTCCTTGGTAAACAACTATCACACCTGCACCACTGACTTTGGCTGCACCTAACACCTCTTCTTCGTAATTGCAAACCGATTTCTCAGTAATATTTTGACAAAACTTCCATTTTTAAGAAATAGGCCTACTAGTCCACTTCGACGCACCCTCACTCATTCCATAGAACAACCCTGTCTCGGTTTTCTATGTAATATTTACACCTGCATCTTAACTTTCAAGGTACTGCTCACAAGCATAAACATTTCATTGGAAATGTTGACAACAAGGCTAACACATGCACTAGTAAAATTCTGACACCAATGGTTATTTCTCGATTTGGTTAGTCGGGAAACACCATCGTAGGTGTAATTGTTATTATTTACTACAATTCAGAAATTAAAAAAGTCCGCCCCAACCGGGAATCGAACCACAGATCTCCCGCATTCCAGACAGGCGTCTTAACCACTACAGCCACCACAGGACGGGTACATTTTGATTGGCAAAAATACCGCCATACGAAAAAATTCGCAGGAAGTTAAAAAAAATCTTTTTTCTCTCAGTCAGCCAATAGAAAACCAGTTGAAAATCAAATTAATGTCACAAAAACACAACACCCTACGTTGAATAATGTGCCTTGGCGAATTGAAGTTTGAAATTATTTTGAGGTGGCTATATTGGCCGTGTACCGGATCAAAAAATTTGAAAAAAATATTTTTGATTTTCTAAAATTGCCAGGTTTCAAATCCATTCACTATATTTTGACTTGGTAGCATATTTTGGAAAATAGAAAAACGCGGTCGAATAGCCTTAAACAAACGGAAAAGGAGTTTGTAGGGTTTGGGGGTTGTTTACATTTGGGGCCTTATTGCACGTAGGCCACACAACCTTGTGTAGTGTTGCCGGAATATCCCTGTTTGTACAGTTTGTCTTGTGATGGCCACACAAGGGTACTTGAGCTAAACCAATCATTCCACATAAAATCCTTGCGTATAGACACTCCCTAAAATGGAACGGTCTTAAGCAGGCATGTGCATCATAGCTAAACATGTTGACTTCTTAACAACCACCAGATATTGTATTGATACTGATATTCCTCATGCTGTCGTACTTCAACTATACAGTTATTTTATACGCTACATCATCGGTTGTTCAGTACATCAACATAGGTGTTTGAAGTCGTAGTACTGGTTACTTTACCTTAAAATGAGTCCGTATTTCACCTGTAACGTACTACCAAAAGCAAGATGGAAAATAGAAAAATAAATGGAATGGAAGTTAATCTATCCTTAGGGGACCAAGATGTTGTAAAGATTTGTTGTAAGCTCTCTTATGATGTTATGGTTAGGCCCTAGGCCTATGCATTTACCTAGGCTACTGTTATATAATGGATTCATAATTTTAACTACCGGTAATAAATAATGACAATTATTAAGATGTGAATATTGTTGGCAAAATTAAATAAGAAGTGTACAAGATTGAGGCCGGTAGTGTGCTGCTTAAATATCTTGCTATGGTAGCGAGTAGCAAGCTATGGGCTTAAACAGGTAGCGTACATGTAGCGTACAATTGTCACTACTCTAGTTTTGCAAATAACCAATGAGAAAACTATTGTTACACCTATCAGTAGGCCTAATTGCCCTTATTTTAGTCATTAGAAAATCAATATATCTAGGCCCTACTGTTAGAAATCAACTAGCCTTGACACAAGTATAATGGAATTTTTATATTGTCAAAGGCCTACCTTGTCTCTGATAAAATGTCAAACTTCATATGTGGAGGCCTAATATGTGAACTATAATTTTATGCTGTAGTTGTCCATTGAAACAAATACTTGCATTGTACAATTAGTAAAGCAAGCTACTTAGAATAAAAGTAGCAATAAGTAGCTGTACTACTTTCAAGGGTCGAGTAGACCAGTGTTGAGTAGCGGTCCTCCTAGTAACTTTTTCAAAGTAGGTAGTAGGCCTAACGCGTTCATTTTTTAGTAAAAAAAATTCTGCATTTTAGCGTACTTTTTAACATTTAAAGTTAGGTACTATTTATTAGGAATTTTCCAGAACAAATTAAAAAGTTACTTTCAAAAAAGACAATGATTTCATTTTCAATGTATACCAACAGTAAAACCCCCTCTCAAGTCTCAATGCAGCTGGTTTTGGTCAACAATCCTCTAACTACGGCCTACCCCAACTTATCTTACAATGGTGTAGCCTAATTTCTAGAATTCATAACGGTAGAGCCTATGCCACCTGCCAGCAAGGATTATCTGGCTGAATTAAACCTTGTTTAGGCCTGCCTAGGGTTACCATACGTCCGGTTAAAGCCGGACATGTCCTCTTTTTTGATGTCTGTCCGGGCGTCCGGGCGGCTTTTTCTAAATAATGCAAATGTCCGGTTATTTCACCCAATTCCATGCAGAGGCGCATGCGCACCCTTTCGCCCCCTCACTTACCATCCCATTACCATCCACCGACCGTAAATCGCCGAATACGAGCAGCCGATCATGTCCGAGCGTGTCACAACACGCCAGGCTATGCAGTAAGCAGTGTACTGTCACGTGATTTATGGCGTTTTCCATTGGCCGCACTCAGGTCGCACTAGTGCGCCCTAGTGCGCACTGAATTGCCACTTGTCTTTTCATTTGTTCAGTTTTGTAATGTTATTCTAACGGAGGTTGACAACAATGACATCTCTGCACTCGCCGAGTGCATGCCAATGGAAAACGCCATAACCATTTATACGTTTCGTGCCTTGTGTCCACGTCGTACGGCGTACGTAAGGAAGTGTTGTAGGCCTAGGCCACTTGTCTTAGTTTTGTCATAAAAAATAGTGTTCATTTAAAAAATAACCCCTCAATTTAAAAGGCGTCGGCACAACTGTCCTTCCTTGACCCTTGTTCAGATCGCTCTAAACGCTATCCTGACGGTAAAAATGTCCAAAAAAAAATTCGCCTCCGGCGGCTGGGGCTCCGCCCCAGACCCCTTGTAGTTCGCGAATGTCTGTGAACGAAATGTCCTCTTTTTTGCTGAGACACTTATGGTAACCCTAGGCCTGCCTCTCTTCCAGATAATATTACCATGAAGTAACTTTAATTGGTATCGTCAATGACTAATCTTTGGTATCGTTTTAAGTATTAACTTTCAGTTACGTTTTTGACAAGGAACTTTTAAAGGCTATCAACTTAGTTAAAAGTAGGATCAACTTATGCAAGACTGGAGTAGACTGTAACATGCTATTTTAAAAAAAAGTTATATAATAGTACAATAAAATTCATTACTAGTAGGCCTCGACCTATTTTTTAACACCTTGACAACTATCTGCATTGAAACAATTAGGGCTATGTGCCTATATTTATAATGTAATATTAATGTTCTTTTAGCACCTTATAGTTTTTGCCACACCGCTTGCTCTGTTACGAATTTAGCTTCACTAGTTTTTAAGCAGACTTTGTCAGATTTCTTTGATAGTTCGAAGGTAATTTATTCTTCATAATGCACAAATCGGTGTTGGCCGAATACAGGGCTATGCATGTGTTGGGATAGAAGGCTTTCTACCATTTCTTAGCATAATAGTAGATGTTCTTCTATGAGCTTTATTTTTTTTTTAAATTTGAGAAAAAGGTGATGCTTAATTGGATGAGCTTAGCGAGCGTAGCGAAGATTCCATTTAACTACACTGGAGAAAAAAATCCGGAATCTTTTTTTTCTTTTTTTTCTGTTTGTATTGCATATTGTGTGTCTGTTAACACGATTCCGGCTAAACCGAAACTCCAATTGCGATGAAATTTTATGGAGGCCTTCGAAATCTCTGAACTTAGAACTGCCACGTTTTTGAGCGCCATCGAAAAATTATTTCTCGTAAAAATCGCAATTTTACGATTTTTTTTTTTTAAAAAATTTCCTCAACTTATAGCACCTACATGCTTTATCCGATTGTAATGATTTTTTCACAGAAACTTTATTTTATGAATTTCTATTCTTGTGAAATCTGAGCGTAATCAAAAAATTATTTTTCATGAAAATCGCAATTTTGCGATTTTTTTCGATTTGTTAAATTTCTTTGACTTATAACACCTACATGCTTTATCCGATTGTAGGTAACGATTTTTTCACAGAACCTTAATTTTATGAATTAATATATTCGTGTAAAATTTGAGCGCAATCGAAAAATCATTTCTTATGATCAAATCACAATTTTACAATTTTTTTCAATTTTTAACATTTCTTCGGCTTATAACACCTAGGCCTACATGCTTATCCGATTGTAATAATTTTTTCACAGAACTTTAATTTTATGAATTAATATATCCGTGTGAAATTTTAGCGTAATCAAAATATTATTTGTTAAAAAATCGCAATTTTACGCGTTTTTCGTTTTAAAAAAGTTACGCTCATCCATCAATGCGGCGGGACTTAAGCGTTTTCCTAGTAGTTAATAGAGTAAATTTAATGCAGGATATATTTTGACCGAACTACTTGCCCAAATTACAAAACAAAATATAGAGAATTTACAGAAAAGACTGTAGAGTACGTCAATAATGGCCAATATTTTTTGGATCAAAATCCTCGAAGGTCACGGGGCATAAAGATCGTCCCCATGTTTTTTCTTATGGGAGGTTTTTGCCGATGGGACCTAGCTATTTTTTGGGAGGTCATGGTGGCCCCAATAATTTTTCTGTTGGTTGCTAAATTCATTACTAGTTAGCCTGAATGAAATATATTTTTTTAGTTTAGCGGTTAAATACCCCTTAAACAACAAGTTCATTAATATAGCCAAGTCGAGATAAGGACTTCCTGACTATTGTTATCAAGAAGATTTTTTTGCTTAACTCCAAATGTGTAAAGGTGTAGTTTTGATTTCTTGCTTCATTCAATGTGAATCCCTTCTCAGAATTATTTTGTCTTTCTTCACCAATATAATAATAGAGCTGGGAATGATGGAGAATCCATTCATAAGAGATTTTCTATTAGGGGGGGCCCTCAATAACAAGTTTAGTCTTATGAGAGAAACTCGAGGCATAATCAAAGCGTGAGAGGCAAACAATACATACAGTGACTCTGTTGGCTGGGCTCACAAGGAATGTAAAATCTGCAAAGGTCAGTTTGCCATTATGTTGTTTAGACCTGATGGACTCTTAGAATGTTTAAAACATTCATTCAAGTTTCATCAACTTGTTTAAGAAACTCGGGACTCATGAAAAAGTTTAAAGTCAATGTGCCTTCGGGAGAGGGCAGAGTTACATTGACAGTACAAGAGAAGATGTTGCTCCTCGTCATAGTTTGCCTGCAAAGCAACAATGTTGGTTATCCAGTCAACAAGTTGGAGCCTCGAAGCCTTGAGACGGCTGTGATCCTCTCTCTACCATCTGCCTCCAAAGGTTGTCGATGCAAAGGGAATCAAATACCAGTTTAATGGTTGATATAATGATTGATAATGTTGATATAGAAGTCAAAGTCATGCAATGTAACCTAAGGTAGGATATGTTTGATCAAGGGTGCTTACGTTTACCTGATCCGAGTAACTCGATCAGTGATCTCCAGAGGAAGTAGATCAGAGAGAGTAGATCAGTAATGAGCGCACAATATTTTGAAATCGACAAATCTACAAGAAGGCCCTTTAGTCAGACGGCATACCTGGAGATATCCACGGAATACTTCAATTTTAGTATAAAAGCATGAAATTTGGCATGATCATCGGACATACCCTACTGATGATTTAAGGAAAGGGGGCCAATCGGAAATTTACCCAGGAACCCCTAAAATCAAAGATGGCATCCAAACATGGCCTAATTGTTTTTAAATTATAGTCCTATGTTAGGTATTCATTTTCACTTTACGCACATACTTTCAAGTTCTGAATATAAAAGAGTATGTCCGATCATCATGCCAAATTTCATGCTTTTTGGATGAGCGTAGCGAGTGAAGCGAAGATTCCATTTCACTACACTGGAGAGAAAAATCCGGAATGTTTTTTTTTTCTTTCTTTTTTTTGTATTTTTGTGTGTTTGTTAACACGATTCCGGCTAAACCGATACTCCGATTGCAATGAAATTTTATGGAGGCCTTCGAAATCTCTGAACTTAGAACTGCCACGTTTTTGAGCGCAATCGGGAAATTGTTTCTCATAAAAAACGCAATTTTACGATATTTTTCGATTTTTTAAAAATTTCTTCGACTTATAACATCTACATGCTTTATCCGATTGTAATGATTTTTTCACAGAACCTTAATTTTATGAATTAAGATATTCGTGTAAAATTTGAGCGTAATCGAAAAATTATTTCTCATGAAAATCGAAATTTTACGTTTTTTTTTCTTTTTTAAAACAATTCTTTGACTTATAACACCTACATGCTTTATCCTATTGTAATGATTTTTTCACAGAACCTTAATTTCATGAATTTATATACTCGTGTTAAATTTGGGCGCAATCAAATAATTATATCTTATAAAAATTGCAATTTTACGATTTTTTATTTTTTTTAAATTACGATTTATTAAAAAAATTAAGTTAATTTTTTATTTAATTTAATTTAATTTAAAAAAATCTTCGACTTAGTAAAAAATTTTTCACAGAACAACAGAAAATCCGCGTAACACATGACAGCTCAATGCACCAATTACGCTCATCCAACAACGCGGCGGGACTTAAGCGTTTTCCTAGTATACTAAAATTGAAGTATTCTCAATGAGTGCCGTTCCGCTACTATGACATTGACTGTAGAGTAGGTGGGTTGTGCATCTGGTCTATTTAAATTGTTTTATGTAGGTCCTAATGTAGGTCTATTGCGGTAATCATTACTGTAATACGATTTAATAAGATATTAGCGAACATAACCTAACATTTGTCAGCAACACAACACGTCAACCATTTTTGATCAACCATATTTAAAATTATGCGTTCGTAAACTTGTGTGTGATCCGACTGATCTATCACGTGACAGATCAGTTGAGAAGTGATCTGATCACTCTGATCGGATCAGAAAACGTAAGCACCCCAACTTGATCGACTCCACAGCCTCCCAGTATAGTAACGCACCAACTCAACTCCTTTGGCCAGTAAGTAGCTTATCCTGTGGAAGGTGACCATAGCATTTGTTTTCCTCTTAACTTAACTCCATCTTTCAAATTGATTTAATTTTTCCAAAATGTTTTTGTTTCAATTATTTAATCTAGTTTGATAAAATTTAAATTCGCATTCATTTGAATATTAAAATATTTATTTCGTGTATATTGTTATGTAGGAAATACTGTAGTTCAATTACTGTTTGTGGCTTTGTTTGTATTTTATAAGCATAAGATTAATCCTAGTTTTATTTATTGTCCTCTTTAGTCTTATGTAAATCAATTTAAAATTTTTATGACTGAATATGATACTAGATGTTTAAAAAATAAAACATTCCATTTGCTATACCTCTTTTTACACCAGCCCATTACTGAGCCAAAAATTTGTGATTGCAAGATTTTGAAGCTGAAAGCTGAAAGTTTTAACATTGAAGCTCCTGGGTATTTCTGCGCACAGGCCATCGACAGCCCTAGTTCCGACCACATTCATGGATTTGAAGCTTGATAGCCTTCCAAATACGGTGCTACAATGAGCTGCAGAGCTCATAGTGATCAGCAGGGCAATGTCACCGAGTCATCCATGGAGAAAATAGTGTATTGTAATCTATTCAGGGCCCTACCAGCACTCGGGAGATGCACGTTTACGCAACCTGGCAATATGGGCCCTCATTGAGTCGAGACATATCTATTCAAGATACTTTCGATTTTGTGCTCTTGAACGATTATCCAAATGATCTGTGAAAGAGACTTCTTATTGCTGCATGGATTGGAGAAATTGTGCCGAAAATTAAGTTATCTCCTTGGCACACCCACTACGCTTATGCTTTTCTGTCTGATGTTAGCACCCACAATAAATCTGTGAATAAATCAAAAGGGATCCATGTACGTTGGATCCGTACATGGAATTGGAAACAACTCATTTTTCTCGAGAACGGCATGGGAATTACATTTAGATGTTGAATTGATATTCTAAGCTTTTTAAATTATATTAATGACTTGTGCGTGACAATGAATTAATGTCTGGTGCTGGAAGTTGCTTACAGGGAGCAGTTTTCTGTGGCAGTTGTATGTCACGGACAAATAAATTACTGGCAAAGATTGTTAGAGCAACAACTCAAACTCAACTTTGATTGGCATTCACTCTATGCCCTATGGCAGTCTTTAACATGCACAAGGTTGTGTGAAGAGAACATGATACCGATGTACCGTTACATTCCCTACATTGACATGCTATGTGAGGTTGTGCAATTTCATTTGCTAGCTGCTAGCTTACTTCGATTTTATACTAAAATAATGAACTAGGTGTATCTGTAATGTGGATTTGTATGAGAGAGCTCCCATTTGTGCTCATCTTTATTCTTTCTAAATATGACAACTTATTTACAAATAGGTGTACTTCAACCAAACTGAACATTATCATGGTAGTAAGGATTCCAAAGATGCAATTTGAACCAAATAACAAGATAGAAAAATGAGTCCAACCCAGATTGAGATGGGAAGTGGGCAAGATGTACTTGAAAAAAGGGGGGGAAAGTGGTGGGTAGAAACTAGGAAGAAAAGTATGGCATAAACTAACGGGGAAACCCAAGGAAGAAAAATAGGCCAAGATGGGAACTCTACTTGAGAAAGAAAGAGTCAGTACTGGGTAGTGGTAAAGCAATTGAGCTGAAGGTAAAATGTATTGATTGTTGTTGAAAACTGTCCAATCATAAAGGAGAGATTTGTAAGCCTGTTTGATAATACAGTTTTAACACGATAGTTAAATTGTTTTGTTTAATGTATTTTGTCACTTGTGCTTTTATCTAGACTGAAGTGCATACTTTTGACTTCAGATTGTGTTAAACTTTAACACAATCTGAAGTCAAAGTTACCTTAAATTGAAATAAATGTAAATGTAACCATCTAATACATAAAACTAGTTTTGATTCCTTTGAGATATATGTATATTTTACTTTATTTTAGTAAACATGTAAGGGTCTCATAATATCCTAGGTGCATTTTACTGCTGATGAGATGTTGCTGTGCAGCATATCAATGTGATAATAAAATGCTGTTATGATTGTTGCGGTTGTGTTGTTGCATGGTAATACCTGCTGCTTATTACCACCATTGCATTAAATACACAAAGTTACCACTAACCAGTTAACTGCACAACAATACAAAAACATACCAATTATTATTATTACTAATACTATGCCAAATGTGATTCAGTAGGCCTATGGCCTGTATAGGATAAGTTAAACATTGAATAGGTAGTTTCAGTTATTGCTAATAATAATATACATCATTGCAGGCATCTTAAGAGGGTTCACCACCCTTTTGACAGTTAGTAAATAGCGGTTTGCTCGCCTAAAAAGCATCCTACGTATATACAATTTTGCAAACTTGTCAATAAAGCATACATGGACGTTTTTACAGCCATAGATTTTCAAAATTTTGACTTGATCAGCCAGAAAAAATTCACGAATATAGTCAATTTTGGACTTTTTAACAAAATTGAAATTCGTGAAATCTAATTTATTCTATTTATTTATTTATTTTATGTGTTACTATAGAAACCTTTATTTCCACTTTCTTGAGATATGTTCAAAATTTCTAACAACTGTGATGTCATTCAGCCGAGCAAACAGAAAATTGCCTAAAACGCAGGTGGTGAACGCTCTTAATGTGGGTTTTGCATTCAAATATGTTTTAGATTCTACCATACTTAGGGCACTACCTATATTAGAGTTGTCATTGGCTCGAGATACGTGAAAATAGCATTTTGATTTGTATTTTAAATCAAGCATTTTGTAGCATCTATTTTAGCCACATCTAATAACTTCTTTTTAATGGGGGTACCGGTACCTTGCATTTTATTTTAAAATTACTTACAGTATGTAATTGGTTTTAAAATTATGTAATTTTATTAAAGGTTATATTTAAACCAATTAAAGGGCTATGTACCTAACAGGTACGGTATGTACAATTGATAACAACAAAATAAAGACTACATAATAATATGTATCTATGTGAAAAAAGTAATTCTGTAAATTTTTCCACAATAAATATCCCTGGCATCTTTGTTTGCTTTGCATCTGTGTTGAAAAGTTTAGGTATTTATTTTTTATTTTTATTTTATAACTTAAAGAGACATAAATTTACATTTTTTGGTCGCTTAAGCCAATAGTAGGAAACAGTAGGAGGGATTTTTGTTTGTTTTTAAATTTGTATTTTCTAGACATTTGATGGATACATATAATAATATTTATGTTATGTAGGTCAACATTCACAACAACTAGCAGTTTAGTCAAGGTTTGTTCTGTTGTCCTGGTGGTTCAATTGGTAGAGCTAAGCCGGAGGTTCTGGGTTCGAACTCCAGTCGGGGCAAACTTTTACGACAACTGTTATGAATCAATAATAATATTATTAATATTATTATTATTATTATTATTATTATTATTATTATTTTATTTTTCTTCTTTTCTGCTCTCCTTTGCACCACCGAGCTCATCTCGAGCCAAGATGATGCGAGAGTGCACCTAGCGTGGGGACCCAACGGTGGTGGGGAACGACAGAACTCAGAGGCTGAGGACCTTCCGCACGATGTTGCTTGTACCAAGGATTGCAGCCTTCTGCATGACACGAACGTGCTTGTCCTTCAGATGGAGCTTCTCCTTTGCCGCTGACCACTCCTTGGTGACCAAACCGTTGACGGAGACGACGACAGGAACGATATCAACGGACCTTAGCTTGTATATGTCCTTGAGTTCTACGGCGAGCGGCTGGTATTTTCGCCTCTTATTGGCTATTGTGCTGACCACATGGCCATCTGAGGGGATGGCGATGTCAATGATGGTTGCCGTTTGAGCTTTTTTGTCAAACAAAACCAAGTCTGGCCTATTTGCCTCGACCGCCCTGTCTGTGATTATTATATAATATTATTATTATTATTATTATTATTATTATTATTATTAGTGAATATAAGGTTTTTAAGCATAGGGCCAAGCCCGCTTTAGGAAATAGTTATTGATTCATAGCAATTGTCGTAAAAGTTTGCCCCGACTGGGGTTCGAATCCAAAACCTCCGGCTTAACGTGCCATAGCTCTACCAATTGAGCTACTGGGACCACAGAGCAAACCTTTACTAAACTGCTATTTGTTGTGACTGTTGACTTCCATGACATAAATTATTATTATATAATATTGTAAAAAAAAGTGGGCAATTTTAGACCTAAGCATGCACTATAATTTGATTCAGATAATTTATCAAAATTTCCTTCCTACTATTTGTCACAAATATCTCAATAAAGTAGTCCTCAAAATTTGAAGGCTCTATCTTCAAAACTGCCTTGTAACGTAGTTTAAGAAAGTATAGTTTTGAGTAAATGGCAGAAAAAGTTAATATTCAAGGCACAGGTGTACTTCATGTGCAGTAATTACATTTGGTACCATTTTTTCCGAGGGTGTTCAACTTGCCCAGGCATTATAAGAGATTTTAGGCCAAAAGATCAACATTGCTAACCTAAAGCTGAATTTTGGAACATCGTTAGTATTCATCATTCTTAAACGCACAGAGAGTTCCCAAAAGCACAGATGCTTGCTTCCTCCGCAATCGCGCAAAGGGCTTAAGTCACACTGTTACATAAAAAATACTTATAAAACCTGAACCAACAAAGATATCTCTGTGATTTTTGTTTCAAAATAATCGGGACTACGTACGCTTTGTGTTAATCATCCAAAACATGTATTATTATCTTTTATAGTAGTCACAATCACTAATAGTGCTGGTGCCTAACTCAATACTTCCAAGTATATCCCGTAAATCTTAAATTAGGTCGAGTTCACGAAAAATTATCAAGACATAACAAATATGCGGGTGGCTGTCTTGTGGAAGCCACATTTTGATTTTTTACCATGCGATGAAAATTGACTGAGATATGACCAAAATGACAATTGTTTGCGCATCGGTACTATAGCCAAATAGTACGTGGAACAAGCTGCATCAACTATAAAAATTTTTCAAAGCCGGAAACCAATACCAAACTTTAGGATATGGTAAAAGACATGTTTTAGAATGTTATTTTCACTTGGGACACGCTTGGTAGCAAATAAGTCACCTGTCATGGCGTCCTCAAGATGGCCGCCAAAATAATTCTTAGAATTGCTGTAACTCAAGAAGCAATCATCAGATGTGAACAAAACAGGTATTGTTTTAATGGGTTTTTAATGCTCTACAAAAAAGTCAATCAGCAGTTTTACCGCAAATGCAATAGTTTTAATTATATTTATAAACTAGTACAATGTATTGCAAGTTTTGCAATTTTAAAAAATATAGGCCGGTTCCATAGACACGAGTATCGTGTGTGCTACTGCAGGAAAACTACTGCCACGAAAAAGTACTCGTGCCTGCAAGGTCGGGAATTTCTGTTCGCACGAATTCGTGTCTGCAGTTTATGGAAAAACTAATCACACGAGTGCACGAAAACTCGTGTATTGACTTGGCAACATTGCATTCGTGCCACGAAAACTAGATTTTCTTGTCTCCAAGGTCTGGATTTACTATGGACACGAGTTCTTCTTTCCTTCGGAAAACCTCAGATCTAAAATAAGTAAATGCTGTAAATTTGTGCCCCAGGGCTGCGGAAACTGAGAATAAGATCCAAATGTTGCGGATTTGCATAAAAAGATGCATAATGGGAAATTTTCCGGCACAAGAAAGCGCTGCGGCCATCCCATCTTGTCCAATACGAATGTCGTAGGCCTACACGAATTTTTAACGAGATACTCGTGTCTATAGTGTTCCCAGTACCTGCAGACACAATACTCGTGTTTCATGAGAACCCTGGGGAGAAGTTGGAGAACTCATTCGTGTCACTAGGAAGCGCTTCGGTCACTCGTGTCGTGCCATGGCTGTCGCTGTTGCCAGATTGAAAATCGTGTCTATATCCGTTCCAGTCCTTGAAAACACGAAATTCGTACACGATTATCGTGCCACGAGAATCGTGTCTATAGTTTTTCCAGTGCCTGCAGACACGATTCTCGTGGCACGATACTCGTGTCTATATAGACACTTCGAAAAATATATATAATTATTTATACATAGAACTCGTTAGATTGACAAGAAATTCTCACACTAAAGTAAAATAACGCCAATAAATCCTAAATTGTTAGTCCCGAAATAAAATTCCAGTAACTTATTGATTAATTAATTAATGAAATTAAGCATTAATTAAATCCTAGTTAAAAGTTTATTATTTAAGTACCACAATCACATAGTGTATCACACAAGAACAATTCGACCACAGTTGACTTAAAAAATATTGGTTTCAAAACTAAATTCCAATCACTTTCATAATAATTTAATTAATTCAATTAATTCAAAATAATGACAATATTCTTAATTAATTAAGTAAAATTAACATAATGTGGTCGACTTTGGAATCATTTTAAAGCTAGTTTTATGACGAATAATAGTATTGTAAAAAATAATTAATTTAATAAATTAATCACCAAATTAATTACATTTAAGTTATATTATACCACTTTTTACTTATGTACTATTATGTATACCTAAAACTCGATCGATCGTCATAAAAATATACCACTTTACTGACATGCCAATGAATCCAAAATGTCATGACCCGAAACGAAATTCCTCTAACTTACCGATAAATTAAGCTTGAAAATGGTTCCTAGTTTGGTTGTGTTAATTTTACACAACAACTGGTGTTTAAATCAATTAATATAATTCATTAATTAATTCAATTAACGGGAAAGTTGCATGAAATTAATTTTGGGACTATATATTTTTTAAATCATACTTGCATTGTTTATATTTGATACTTTTGTTGCCATTTTTTATATGCTACGCGATTGTCATCAACAACAACTATTGAGATATAAGTAATTCTTCAATTAATTCCTTAATTAATCGGTTTGTTATAAGAATTTTGTTTCGGGATATGACATTTTGGATTCACTGGCATTATGTCAGTCAAGTGGTATATTTTTATGACGATCGATCGAGTTTAAGGTATACATAATAATACATAAGTGAAAAATGGTATAATTTAACTTAAATGTAATTAATTTGGTGATTAATTAATTAAAGTAATTATTTTTTTCAATACTATTATTCGTCATAAAACTAGCTTTAAAATGATTTCAAAGTCGACCACATTGTGTTAATTTTACTCAATTAATTGAGAATATTGTCATTATTTTGAATTAATTGAATTAATTAAATTAATATGAAAGTGATTGGAATTAAGTTTTGAAACCAATGATTTTTAAGTCAATTGTGTTGGAATTGTTCTTGTGTGATACACTATGTGATTGTGGTACTTAAATAATAAACTTTTAATTGGGATTTAATTAATGCTTAATTTTCATTAATTAATTAATCAATAAGTTACCGGAATTTCGTTTCGGGACTAACAATTTAGGATTTATTGGCGTAGTGTGAAAATTTCTTGGCAATCTTATGAGTTCTACGTATAAATAATTACATATATATATTTTTTTAAATTGCTATACTTGCAATACATTGTACTAATTTATAAAATAATTAAAACTAATGCATTTGCGGTAAAACTGCTGACGACTTTTTTGTAGAGCATTAAAAACCCATTAAAACAATACCTGTTTTGTTCACATCTGATGATTGCTTTTTGAGTTACAGCAATTTTAAGAAATATTTTGGTGGCCATCTTGAGGACGCCATGACAGGTGACTTATTTGCTACCAAGCGTGTCCCAAATGAAAATAACATTCTAAAACATGTCTTTTACCATATCCTAAAGTTTGATATTGGTTTCCGGCTTTGAAATATTTTTATAGTTGATGCAGCTTGTTCCACGTACTATTTGGCTATATAGTGCCGATGCGCAAACAATTGTCATTTTGGTCATATCTCAGTCAATTTTCATCGCATCAAAAAGTGGCTTCCACAAGACAGCTACCCGCATATTTGTTATGTCTTGATAATTTTTCGTGAACTCGACCTAATTCAAGATTTACGGGATATACTTGGAAGTATTGAGTTAGGCACCAGCACTATTCGTGATTGTGACTAATATAAAAGGTAATAATATATGTTTTGGATATTTAGCACAAAGCATACATAGTTCCGATTGTTTGGAAACAAAAATCACAGAGATATCTTTGTTGGTTCAGGTTGTACAAGCATTTTTATGTAACAGTGTGACTTATGCCCTTTTGGCGCTATAGCGGAGGAAGCAAGCGTCTGTGCTTTTGGGAACTCTCTGTACGTTTGAAGAATGACAAATGCTACATGTGTGCCAAAAATCAGCTTTAGGTTAAGGATGTTGATGTCAAAATCTATAATTCCTGGGCTAAACTTGGAGATTTGATTTTTTTCAATTCAGCAGATTGGAGTTTTTGCTAACAATTTAAAAAATCATAAAAAATACTTGTTTTCTTATTGGATGAGTGAAGCAGACTTCAATTTCACTGCCCCCCCCCCCCCCCCCCTCCAAAAAGAAAAAAAAGCTCGTTTTTTTCTGTCTGTTTGTGCTCTATCGGGCAAATGGTATATGCGATCTTGATGAAAATTGGAGGGGACCTTGGAAATCTCTGATCTTAGACCTGCCACGTTTTTTTGTATAATCGAAGAAATATTTCTCATGAATATCGTACTTTTACGATTTTTTCCCCGATTTTTAATGCAATATTTTCACGATATTTGGGCTGATTTTGACCAAACGGCTGGGGCTACAACTTCCATATTTCACATGGACATGAGGGTAATGGTGATGTATTGTCTTTTGAAAGAAAAAGTTGAAAAAGTTAGCCAGAATCCATAGAAATAGGGAACCTAAGTAGCGAGCGTGGGAGAAATTTGGGATCACACTTGATCACAAAGCATAGGAAAATAACCCATCTTCGAACTTTGCGCTACCGTATCTCCTGACTAAGACCAAAATAAGACATTTCAAACACATGTTTTCACTACAAATAACAGTCGACAGATTTTCAACAACGTACCAAATTTAAATGAGATTTAGTTTAATAAGTATGTGCTGCGAAAAAATAGAAAGAGAACGCGTCTCCATGCAGCAGAGAGAGATGAGAGCACTCACGCCTGCGCACGAAGGTATAGGCGCATTGTTGAATGCCGAGGTCAGTCTAGGAAGGTTAGGGGGGAGTGTACTGATTGCATGAATGTGGCATCGCGGCCTTGTCATCAAAACTCGATGTTGACTGCCTCACACATACCCCCCTCACCCCCCTAGACTAGTAAGCAGACCATGGCATTCAACAATGCGCCTATACCTTGGTGCGCATGCGTGAGTACTCTGATCTCTCTTCTGCATGGAGACGCATTCTCTTTCTATTTTTTCGCAGCAGACAGGGCAACACTGCAATTAAACATACTTTTTAAACTTGCTCTCATTTAAATTTGGTATAAGTTGTCGAAAATCTTTTTTTTAAAATCACATGTTATTACTTGGCAATGGTAATATAATGTAACTAGGCCGCTTCGCGAACGCTTTTTTTTAAGTCGCGGATGAGCTTTTTTTTTAAGTTTTTAGCATGCGTGGGATCTCCTTACTTTTTCAAGTTCCATTGCATAATCATTTTTGTTAAATTAGGATAATTTTTATGAAGGAGTACTAGTTGCTATGGTAATGCCAATTAATAGAATGTTAAATATCTGGAGGCCTGAAGAATTGCTTTTTGTACGCATTGTAGGTGATTGTTGACAAGTTTCTATAGTTACTTGTTAATTATTATACACCTCAAAAAACTTATATTAAAATGAATTCTGGCTAACTTTTTCTTTCAAAAGGTACTACATCACCATTACCTTAATGTCCATGTAAAAGATGAACGTTGTACCCTCACCCGTTTGGTCAGAATCGGCCCAAATGTCACGAAAATATCACATAAAAAATTGTAAAAGTACGATATTCATGAGAAATATATTTTCTTTGACTGTACCCAAAAACGTGGCAGGTCTAAGTTCAGAGATTTCGAAGGTCCCCTCTAATTTTCATCAATTCGCATATGCCGTTTGCCCGGTAACGTGCAAACAGACAGAAAAAAACAACAACAACGTACAAATCTTTTTGCGGGGTCAGTGAAATTGAAGTCTTCGCTTCGCTCATCCAATTAAATGGTTTCATTGTAGGGATGTTATCGGGTTAGTAGCCAAATCCAAACATTACCCAAATCCATACGAAGAATTTAAATCTTCTTCCAGTCTAATTTTTAAAAAAACTGAACATCAATTTACTAAAACTTGCTTACTAATATAAAAGAAAGAGTGGTAGTATAATCCGGGCACACAAATTTGAGTTTAGGATGCTTGATTCTATTTTTTTTTTTTTTTACAAAGTTTTTAAATGAAATATAATTTTATTTTATTGAAGTAGGTACCCTACAAAGTGATACTTTTTTTGTATTACCGACCAACATTACAACTTACAAGAATGTAAAATAACTTATGTTCCTAATATATGCTTTTCATTGAGTTTTCATACACATTGTAGAAGTTTCTTTGTCAAGCTTCTATAGTTACAGATTGAAATTAGGTCCATAAAACCCTTGATTTCGATGATTTTCGGTTATTTTGTTTTAACTTTTTCTTTCACAAGGCACTATATTATAACTAAAACGTTTATGTCTATGTAAAATTTTAACGTTGTTGACCCTTCCGTTTGTTGAGAATCGCTGTGAAAAAAAGTTACGGAAAGTGTTTTGATAATTTTTCATCCCATTTTAAACTCTAAAGGAATGTTCGTACCCCAACCAAAATTGGCATGGGTTGTCTGGTACCTGAATAGCTATGACAGATTTGAAGTTCATTTCACGTTTCATGGCGGCTGGGAAACGCCTTGAAAACGCAAAAACATTGCTTTTGTACAAGGTGCGTGAGTATACTACACCATGGCTTGGCTGCAGCGCCCTATAATAGAGATAACAGAGTTTGTGAAATAAAATCTTCCCGTAGACAACCTCAATGCCTATGTACTTATAGGTTGTGAATTTGGTTGAAATAACAAATCAAAGGCTATTATTATGAGATTGGTCTGAGATTTTGTCAAATATATGCAAGGAAATCCATTAGAAAAACCTTCCGTTCAGTAAGGATTTAAAAGTGTGGGTTTTGATACAGGTACGTCCCAAATTATAGTCTATGCATAGTACATGAGAACCTCTATGGGTGAATTATAATATTACGTAACATGATTTTTGTGCGCCAAAACGTAAGTTAACAGATTTTTGACTAGGCTCTACATTCTCCTAAACCTAAACATATTTTTAGACTTTGGAACTGAAATGGTCGTTTTTGACATAAACGTATTTTTCTCAATGATCGGGGTTTATTTTAATTAATTTAAATTATTCTTATTCAGATTTTTTAAACACAAATTGAATTGATGATGACAAAAAAATGTTTATTTGGCGCAGCAGAGACCAGTTTTCACAATAGTATATTTTTATGTGGTGGTAACCCACGACACGACGTGCCAGCCAGCAGCAATGAGGAATGCATGGGGTTGGCGGAAGTAGGTGGAATGATGTTGAATACTTCAAAGTGAAAATAAAATAAGATAGTATTTGGAAATCCTAAAAATGATGATAAAATTAATAAAAGTGTCTTATGTGGGGAAAATCGGGACAATTACCCGTCCCGTGTGGTCTCTCGGGACACGTACCTGATAACCAGGACTATCCCGGGAAAACCGGGACGTCTGGTCACTCTGTAGTAGATTGTTGATAGTTAGGCTTGACGAAATGGAACCATTTAAACTTTTAGTGAACCGGGTTAACCAACCCGTGAGGAGCTGGAACCGAATTCATATTTACTACCCGATGTCAACCTTACTTTATTCTGAAAATAAAATCCATACTGCAATGCATGCCTGCAGTTTTTTTTAAGTTCATGTAGCCAATTTAATGTTCAACATCAATACATGTGTGTAATACAACATTATTATGATCTCCATGTCCTTCACATTATCGTAGTTGCCTCATGGGTGAAACGGCATAAATTAATAAACTATTTAGTCTCTTAAGCATTTAATTTTATTGAATAGGGTCCTTAGATGTACATAGACTATATAAACTAAATGCACATACAAAATGTACTTGGCAACAATTTTAAATGACAGCACTACGAGCATTTAAATTAATCAATAACACATGTTGTTATGAAGAATCTTCAAGGGGTGAGTTGTTGCATTTCTCAAAGTATTCCCAGCAAACATAATGTCGTTAGAATATTTACAAAATACAAGTTCTAATGATATCCCTACTGTCTCAATATCCAATCAAATAAAAATTAAATGTAGGTACACTAAGACACCGACTCTTTCTCTACATATTCTGACAACTATGATATTATATCATGTCAAGTTTGTATGTACAATTGCAGACACATACAAGTCAATGCGAGAGCAGAAACTTTACCCTCAACACCTCTTGTATAGTATGGCTGGTGGTTGTTATTGCTAGTCTACTATGTATTTTGCCTCTCAATTATTACATTTGATCGAGACTATAAAATAATGTTGGTGCAGCAGGCCTACTGCCAATCCTTGATGTCGGCAATTGATAATCTATCAAATTGCAAAATTATTTATTTTTATTTAAATTTTGCACAATATTATAATGTATGAACAAGTTCCCAGGAACGAATAACTTTATAGGGAACTCGTGTGGGAATGCATTCATTTTCTAACTTCCAAGAACTTGCTTACTTTTTTTGTGGGAACTCGGAACAAACCCTGAAAAGTTCACAGTGCTGTTGTAATCTTGGGCAAAGATCAAAGTTACTATTGCAATGCAATACTACTTTACTATCTGAAATACATTACTACGTATTGAAATTAGACAGTGTTTGGGACTTCCTCATATTCTTACAAAATGAACAGGTACCCATTTTTTTTGTTTTGTAATTTTCTACGGATTTTGTATAGATGGGAACTTTTGAAGGAACTTGGAAAGTTCTTATTTCTTCCCAGGGATGAGAACGTGACTTAGTTCCTTCTTTGACCAAGAGGCTTATTCTGGGGAACTTGTACACAACTGAATATGGCATATCCTTTGTTGTTTGACAATAAGAATAGTAAAGTTGTTTAGTAAATGAATAAAATTGTAATCAATGTTCATTTATAGATTATTCTTGTAACAACTATTAATTTGCAAAAAATAATTTTTTTTCTTAGAGAAAAAGTACGTAAGCCGTTTATAGTTGAAGAAGTAAGCAGAGAAAGTGAATGGCCTCCACAATACGAGTGCTAAATGACAGCAGCGCTAAGAGCAGTATTACTTTAAAATGGTACACCCCACTCATCTCTTCCTGCATGTTATTGCAAATGAACTATGAATTATGATGATGATGTGCTATAAATACAAATAGGTAAAACCACCCCACCACGCACAAAGTGTACACCGGACTACATCACCTTAACAACTAAAACAATAATTGAATGAAAGTTTTTTTTCCTTATCTTTGGAAACATATTTGGCCCAAAACATTAATGTGTCTTAAATGTTCAAGTAGTTTGAGGTTTCTACTCTGATATATTGCCAATTACTATTAAAATATTAAACTGAGAATCAATTAAATATTTCAGCACTATAGAACCATTGAGATACTCAGAACCTCGGGTTCTACACTCAAAGATAGAACTAAGCATAATGAGAGTTAACCAGAACAAACATAGCATACATCTGTCACATGGTCTCCAAACTCGAATCCATTTGGTTTCAGTAAGTACAAAACTATGATAATAGTATTTAATTTGCATTTTACAATCTCAAGAATTAGTTAAAGGCCTACTTTGTAAGTCACGTGATGTGTGTAACAGAATTGGCACATAATTTCTTTTATACCAGGTAGTGAAAATTGAAATTGGTATTTATCATCCTTTTATCATGTTATCCCTAACACAAAAACCAAATCAACTTTCAAACATAATGTGAAAGCTACAGTTACCGCATCACAGAAATACTGACCGTTATGATAAAACAGGCTTGGCTAATATTTCTTTACAAATCTTATTTTAGTGTCATCAACACAACCGGGTAGGTTTTATTAAAATAATCTAATAATAATTAATATCAATAATAATCGGTTATAACAAATATGGACAGATATACAAATACAAAGAAAAGTTACAAGTAGGGATGGGAGGATCCTTTATAAATTAAAATTTTACATTGAAAATATATTTTCGAGAGTAAAGCCCCAAACACAATAATCGTTGCAATTGCTATAATGGTCATAGTAGCATAATAAAATATGCTTTTATATGAGGGCAATTGTGATGATTGCGATTTAGTGCGAGACAGTGTGCCATGAAACATATTTATGTAAACATGTCTTAAGTAATTTTATTTGGTTTAAGAAAGTGCCAATTGTTGGGTCATTATGCAGCTTTCTCCCAGTAATATGAGGTTCGTTTTTTTGTCCTGCACTTTTCTGTGGTGCTGGTGTAGGGTGTAGACCGGAAAACGTCGATAGTGTAGTAACACTACAGCAAGACAAAAAAACGCTTTGGTGTAGCATCATTTGATCAGTTAAATAATTCTGTACAATTTTGATTTCTATTTACGTTTGTATGAAATAAGTAATGTATGTAATATAAAACGATATTATTTCTGGTATAAAGCCTACAAGAAATGTTGACATTACGTTAAAACACAGTTCAATTTAAGTTGCCGCCATCTTTTCACTGCACTACACCGCACACTCACCTCTGGAGCTGGTGTTACACCGCGGTAAAGTGTAAGTTTACACTGGACAAAATAACGCCGCAGTGTAAGTTGCACGGGGACAGAAAAACGTGTTGGTGTTCTACACCCTGCACCAGCGACGGCAGTGCAGGACAAAAAAACGAACCTATTTTCTACAATTTACTGATTTTGAGCCCGATCACGACAATTATGTTTAGAGCAGTAAGCAATATATATCAATGCAAAAATGTGTGTAACTGTAAAGACCAAATCTGACAACAGACTAATGTACAGTTTATAACCACATAAGAAAAGTTGTTTTGTTTCAATGTCTGCATAATAATGGACTGATATAAATTATAAAGAAGAGGTTATAGGCAAGGTCAAAAGTTAACATACAAAGTGATTGGTCAGCTCAGAATAACTTTCAATTTTCAAATTTAAAATCAATTAACCTGGTGAATGGAAAAAGTTGAAGCTTCAGAAGTCAAAGTTTGTACTAAACGTTGAGTGAATGTGAATTTCACCAGGCATTTTAATTTAGACTTTACTTTTTTGTCATAACAAACTACCCATCCCTACAAAGATATAAAGTTATTAGACCTACATTGCAAAGGAATAGTAAACAGGGGAGGCTACCTCACCCTGAGACTACCTCAGGGGAGCGTAAGAGTGCTGCTAGAGGTAAGATGTCTTAAAAAATTAGATGCAGTTGACTATGGGGAAAAAGAAAATAGTGAAAACATGTTCCCTTTTACTGTATGGTAGTATAGTATATTGTGTAAACTATATCCCCAGAAAAAAATTGTACAACTTATGACTATGCTTAGCTCATGGCAATGCAATTCATGAATATTACTTCTTTCTTAAATTCCATTATTAATACTAGTTATATATTTGTGCTTAATGTAGAATGTCCAGAGTTCAAATTTCGTCAAGACTTTTTTGTTTTTACCATTGTTATGTGCTCTAAAACCACATTAACTATCAACCATAAACCGGGGCTGCTGATCCTTTGTGGTACCGGTACATAAGGTGCTTGGGCACTGCTTGTAACACTTTCTTTCATACTTTTTGGATTACTCGAAGGAAATTTTTCTCTTGCAAGTCCTTCAAGTCTTAACAAAATTCACTTACGGTCAGTGTTTGCATTTTTGTGGATCTAACGGAACTGTATTTGAGGAAACGATCCATGTAAAAGGTTTAGGATAACCTTCCAGAATTTGTAAAAGAAATAAGCGAACACACATTTTTGGCTAGAATCGTGAAGTTCCTGTGCTAATTAAATTGGGATTTTCAACTTTTTTCCCCCGTACACAATGCTGTGAAGGAGGCAAAAAGATATTCAGGATGTATCTTCAAGCTCCCTTTTGCCATAGGGCCTAGTCTACTATCCTAGTATAAAACTATCAGTGATGTCACTAATAGTAATAGGCAGCAGTCCGGCTGTGAGTAAGCAAACAAAAGGATACACTGCCAATAATAAATCATCATTTCAGTGTAACTGAGTGAATATACATTTCCATGTACCTAATATTATGCTAATTGGGTATGAGGGCAACTAAATAATATTTTCTAGAACCTACATCAAAAAACACATTTGTGATTTAATGAGGGAGAAGCTTATTTTACTGATAATCGGACGAAAAAAGCGAAAAATTGAGTAACTAAAATCGAGCATCAGACCATTAGGAATTATTAATTATTATTAAAATTGTGAAAAATAATTGATTTAGTTAGGCATATTTTTTTGTTTATTCAGCACTTTTAGTTGAGATTTTTCTCTACAACCATCAAAATAAGGATATTTTTTTTTTTTGTGGGGGGGGGGGGAGAGATTACTATAATATGTCTACCAACTAATTGTGGAGGTTTTTTATGCTATATTTTAGATTTAACAAAACAAATTTTAGTGAAAATCTAAAACAAAATTTAGTGGCTACATAAAAATGTGTAGGCCTAAAACATTTAAGGACATCACAACCTTGGGAACAAACTATTTTTTAAAATGAATTATAGAGAAAACTAGATTGCTTACTTGAAACAACTTAGGTAATGACACATTATTTAATAACAATAATACCGGTGGATGCGCGCACAGCGGCTAATAGTGACGTAGATATTGCGCACCCGTCAGGTCCTTGCAGATGGTAAAATATTTTACAAGCGCATTAAAGATCAGTCTATGTAGCCGAAGATATAGTGCTTAGGCCTAGACAAAAACCAAAAGTACCATCATGTGTCATTACTTACTGTATCAAGTTAGCGACTTCTAGTTTTCTCCATAATTAATTTTTTTTTTAATAAGTTGTTGACACTCCTGGGAAATCTCAAGGTTGTGATGTCCTTTAATGAAAAGCTTCAAGTCATAATCTTTTTAATCCATACAATGCAAGATGAAATTATTTTTAAAAAATCAACTAAATACAAATGGTAGAATGGTAGAATTTGGCCTAGAGCATGGCTCTGCTTATCGTACAAGGCGATTCAAGAGAAAAAATCCATCTTGCAAACACCAGCTAGTAAGAGTGGAGTATATTATATATTACTCCCTGAAATTAGAGGCAAGCTCTGGCAATCGTCGTCGGGGTCACCTTCCCTTTCCCATGACGACCTCCCCAACAACGATGAGAAAGATGACGACCGTGACGAGAGAACTCCCCCTTTTCTCCCCCACCCATGGCTAGTTCTGACCAGTACCTCCTCCCCATATCCCCTAGGCTAGAGTGGTGCATTATGACCCAACGGTTGACGCGCCCTTGATCCAAATGAACTAAAAAATAATGTAACAAGTAAATTAACATTGAAGTATGGTATTTAATTCTCACTGTTGTCGACAATAATGACAATTTTTTAAATAAGGTCATCTACATTCCAATAAGTCAAATTTATGCTATGTACGCTAAGCGAAGTTGAGGCGGAAGTTTAATAAAAACTAACTGTTCACATATTTGATGAGGTGGATTACTGGTGATTGGCACATGCACATAAGACAAAGGCTCATTGCTTCAATTACACCAACATAATTGGATTGGTGAAAATGAACGTACGTATACAACAAACTTCTCAAATTTACTTACATCAATTTATGAACGCTTTAAAGGGGACGCCTGAATAACGCCGAATGGAATAACGCCGAATCGATCGTGTGTAGTGTACTTGCCAATTTTCCTCCTAACCTTTCTTTTCCAACACAAAAGAGTAGCGTGGCAAGTACACTACACACGATCGATTCGGCGTTGTTCCATTCGGCGTTATTCAGCGCCTCCCTTTAAAGTAGATGTAAATGCCGTTAACAATTACGGTCTTGGCAGCTATGTTAAATTAATAATTTGTATTCTATACCAGATCTATGTGAACACAGTTTTAAATGGTTAAAAATGTTTAACACTGTACAATCTACAAAACTTGTATAATTTGCAAGTTAGCAGCTAGGCCAGTCTAATAGATCTAATAAGCTTTTACTGGTGTTTGTTGGGAAACAAATA
The DNA here is from genome assembly GCA_024449915.1 of Sweltsa coloradensis. NCBI lineage: Eukaryota > Metazoa > Arthropoda > Insecta > Plecoptera > Chloroperlidae > Sweltsa > Sweltsa coloradensis. Next base: position 533,497 of record JAMZAV010000162.1, read on the forward strand.
AAACAATTAGGTAGTCAATATTCATAAGTGGAAGAGGCTATAAAATGATATGACCTATAGTTTTTTAGATTTAACAATATGCCTATGGTACAGTACTAATAAAATTATGAGGAATGCTCAGGCATTTTTTTGAACATTCATCAGCTCTCGCAACGCTTATATTTAATCGAGCTTACAATACCAAGGCAATGAAAACCAAATGGATGCTAGAGACAGTAGTAACACAACGTTCTTGATCTTCAAACGTTTCCAATGTAGGTGTAACCCAACGACAACATCCTCATAGAAGACTATCTGTGTACTTAAGGGTACCTACCTTACGAGACTTACATGTGCCTTCACAAAAAGCATAATATATATAAATATTAAATAATTATACATAGATAAAATTATATATATTCCAGATTGGTGTAGGTAGTGAACTCCTATACAACACTTGGTAATCGGCAAACTAGGACTAAACTGTATATTGTTTTGTCTCTAGTGATGCTACAAAAGTTCTACTACCATGATCGAGGTTACAAATTATTAAGCCTACTGCACCATACTATAGGCCCTATGCATACCTGCTGCATGTGCTGTATCATACTTAAACTTTCATGTAGTAGAAACCATAACATTTTATGAAAGTAACAGTGTTTGTAATTACCGACATCTTATGGTTCAAAGTCAAATATTCGCACCCGAACTCTTTGTTTATAGTGATATTCTTTAAGATATCCTTTTAGAGGTTTTGGTAACTGGAGCTGACTGATACCATCATAAGTAGCCTTACTGCTAATAACAGCACGGCAAAGATGTTGCAGAGGAAAAGGAAAATTGCGATGTAAGGGTATTGTTAGCATAGGCTCGAAGAACATGCAGCATGAAGGATCTTTATAGTGTTCAATAAGTCCGCACACAGTAGGAGATGCGTAGACACCTGGATCATGGGAGTCGAAACTGAAGTGGTGGTTCCATTGCTCAATGCGGGCATGAAGCGAGCGACCATATTTGCGGAAACTAACGGAAAACAGGTATTCCTCCTGAGCAGAATCGCGGAGAAGAAAGGTGCCCTCGGGCCGTCCCTCAAGCAATCGTTCTGCCTCATAACGATCCATCTTACCCCAATAAAAAGAGCAAGAAGTGATTTGTAAAAGATCAGGCACAAGGCAATGGATATAATCCACTTGGGTATGCACACCTCGATGAACGGCCGGTGCTAGAGTAACATCTATTTGTGATAAAGCGGCAAGTGTTGCTGTATGGATACCCAAGTGTGTCTGAAATAAGGCTGTAAGATTGTCTAGTGTCAATGCAGGTGGACAAATAAGTTGTATATGCTGGCCTGGGCAAAATCCTGGTGGTGGTTCCACACCTTCGGCTATCTCTCTTGCTCTCTCCAGCCTTGCTCGTTCATCACAGTCTTCTACTGGGTAATCATCGGGGTTAAATTTTGCCATATCTATTAAAAAGCCCAATGCTGGTGAATCATCTCCGCTGCTGCCAGATTCGCTGCTCGTTTTTGAATTTCTGCGGTCTGGCTGTTCTTTGGCTGTTGCTTCAAATACGACTCCAGCCCCCAAATGATGTTCTTCAGTTCGTCGATAGCCAGTACAAACACACGAATCACAACTTGAATTAGGTTCGGGAATATCTGTCTCAACTCCTGCCCCTCCACAGCTGCTGCCACCTTTAAGACGAGCGCAATTAAATTTCAGAACCCAGTGATTACGCTTCTTTTTACTTCCAGTAGGAGCAACTTCCTTGGAGGAACGAAGTGATTTAGCTCGAGATCTCTTACTACTAACAAGAGACGGAGTTCTGGTGGATCCTCTTCTGAAATAACTTGTCCCTACTTCCTCCGAACTATTGCGCGATGGGACGATATTTTTACTTTGGCAACCAACAGTCTCTTCACACACACAATTTTCTGGTCTTAGTGAACAAGAACACAATGAACTGGCAACGTGTCCACTACCACCAGCTTCATGTGTCAATATATTTCCATTCACTTCTTCAGGCTTAGGAACCTCGGCTCCATTGCTATAGATATTCTCAAAAATGTCATCTGCTTTATCTGAACCAGTAGCTCTTGAATTGCTGTTATGTCCAACAAAATCTATAGGTGCTGATGGTAGGCCTAAAGTTGGAATATTACCAACACCGAATCCATTATTTCTATGGCCATATTCTGTTGAATCATTCACCGAGACATCATTAAAATCACTTGGCCCGTGGCTGAGAGTATTTTCTGATGAAACATTGGCATTTCCCCTGTTATCCATTACCGTTACTCCAAATATTCCTTTCAAATTACTTAATTTCTGGCCCATTACTTCCCTGTGAAAACAATACATTTTATTAGGTATTTTATTTGTACAGTAGACAGTGTTGAACCGGTAGAATAATATGTAGGCCTAATGTAGAATAGGCCTATCCGCGATGCAAAGATGATCCAGATAGCGCTTATCGCATTTTTTTTTTTTTTAGTACCCGAAGGACGCGCAAGCAGCACTATAGATATTTATAATTTCATAGCCACAAAGATCGTAAAGGCAAGCTACATTATCCAGTAGGCCTAGACTTTGTATAATATACATGGGTTGACGTGCAAACTAGGTAAGCTAGTCCTTCCTGCACTGCGATTCTATAACTCTGACGGAGTTGGACCCGGGCGTTTCCAACGGTAATCGTCTCTGTTGTAAGTGATCGACCCAGTTGAGGTCGATATCGTTGCGATATAATCCGTGACAACAGAGTCCGACTCGGTTATATTTGTATAAAATGGTGGATGATAAGCCTTGGCCTACACGTAAACACAACAGATTATTAACTTTCTCAAACGAATAACAATAGTATGCTCAAAGAAAACCTACCTTTAGGAAGGGCCTACCCCTAAAAGTCCCGTGCGTTCCCTTTTTTCATGAAATTATACAATTTAATCCAATTTCTCCCCGATTGGAAATAATACACACATCTATGTCATTCGAATATTTGACAACTGACTGTGAATCATTTGTTCACATTTGGCCGTCCACGGCCATGTAAATCATACCTTTCGACCTCGACCAACAACAACCGGAACGATTACTGTTACTACAGAGTCGGTCCCGTGACAGAGTTGAACCCGTGAAGTTACTGAATAGGGCCCCTGGCCTACGCCTCACCAAGCTGTCACAGTCACAATATCACATCGAGTTTGATGAGGTGACGATTTTCTTTTCTTAACTTTATCATTCGTAATGGATAAAAATTGACTTGGCAAGAGATTATTTCATATTTAGGTATAAGACATAGTTGAGGGGGGCGCTGTTTTGCTGCAAGGCAGGCAATTCGGGCCGATGTAAACACATCATGGCGGTGTTGATGTAAAAATTGATGGACAATAGAACAGACCTATAGTCAGCATCACTACTCATGTACATTGCCATCTATATTATGGTGTGTTAAAATAGATTAAAGAAGGCTGTAAGGCTGCTTGACGAGTCCTCCGGTAACTAAATATTTTGGAGCTTTTCTCTTTATCCGCTAGATGGCATTTGTGCTCCTTCGCGTCGCGGATTGCAAATTTTTACATATTATTCTACATGTCCCATATTATTTATAATAATGATTTTCTTTTCCAAAAAGTTACATAAATAGGGCCTACCTACATTAGTAGGCCTTGTCTAACAATGTGGTAGGCCCCTATGCCTTTGTAGTAGGCCTACTAACTAGGGGGCTAGTAGGTATTTAGAAAGCAAATCAAGCATGATGTACCGGTAGCAAATATTGCAATAATACGCTACACTCAATACAGAAAAGAGAGCTGTGAAACGGGAGACAAGAACAGCGATCATAGCAAATTTCTAATAGACGCTTCGCTTAATACAGGAAAGAGGGCTGTAAAACGGGAGACAACTAACAACAGCGATCCTAGCGGCGTTGGAGTTACATTACCACCGCCATCTGGATGCCAAAACAATTAAGATACATTAAAGAAGGCGTTAAATCGAGAGACAGGTGACTGATTTGCTCCAAACATAAATATGTCATTATTATTTTGACAGCCATGCTCAAAGGTACGGTACTTGTATAATTACTATTTACTAGCCTACGTTATTGTCTTGCTTGTTCTTATGTATCGTGGTCCGTATTTAATATTTTTTATTGCTACTGTACATCTTTTTTTAATGTGTATAGGCCTACAAAATATTATGAATCTAGTTCCTGACACACTTTGATTTAGTAGTGCCGTAGGCCTACCTCCCTAAAATGATTATAAAGGACGTCGTCGGCCCTCGGGGAACTTTCCCCTTCCCTTTGACTACCTCTCTTGACGCGGCGACGACGACGACAATTATACCTCATGATTATTATTATTATTATTATTATTATTATTATTATTATTATTATTATTATTATTATTATTATTATTATTATTATTATTATTATTATTATGAGGCCTTCGAGGTGTAAACTGGGCATTTGTCATCGTAAAATGCAACATGGCGGACAGTACCAACCATTTTCACTAAAATATTCCACCTACAAAACCTTTAACGTCGCTTTTTTAAATATAAAGGACTTTCAACGGAAAAGTACTTTCGCTTGAAATAGCGACATTAAAGGTTTTGAAGGTCTCTTGTGTTACTATAATAGCAAAAACGTGACGATTCTATTTTTTATTATGTTCTTGTCAGGCTACTTCCAGTACGTAGGCCTACAACAACTCTGCACGGCAGCTCTAAATGATGGCGGTCCGAAAACAGTGAAATATGCAAGTGATTAGTAAGAGTAATTAGCATAACCTATTAGGCCTCATTGTATATTTTCAGTGTGATTAGTGTTAATAAATCGTTAATAATTAGTTATTCTTTATTTATTTCTCATTTGAAGTTGTTTTTCATTGTTTTTTTTTATTGAAGAAAAACAGTGTTAAAAAACTGGCCTTGAACAGACTCAATTGCTGGAATATTTTGAGACTTTCACCAATTATTTTGGAGATGCAATGGTTGGAATACAGGAAAACATGTAGGGCTGCCTACAAAACATTATTGGTGAAGGACAAAAGGTGGTCAAGAACAGCTGCATAACTGACCCTTAGGCTAGGCTAGGCGATACTTGTGTCGTTGGTATGGACCAGTTTTTAACACGGTTTTTCTTCAATAAAAACAATGAAAAACAACTTCAAATGAAAAATAAATAAAGAATAACTCATTATTAACGATTTAGGCCTATTAACACTAATCACTCTGAAAATATACAATATTAGGTTAATTACCGGTACTCTTACTAATCACTCGCATATTTTACTGTTTTCGGGCCGCCATCTTTTAGGCCTGCCGTGCAGTGTTGTTGACAAGAACATACCGGTAATAAAAAATAGAATCAATCATCATGTTTTTGCTGTTATAGGCCTAGGCCTAGTACGGTAGGCCCTAACAAAAAAAAACTTCAAACCTTTAATGTCGCTTTTTCAAGCGAAAGTAAACTACTTTTCTGTTGAAAGTCCTTTATAATTAAAATAGTGACGTTAAAGGTTTCATGTGGGTGGAGTATTTTAGTGAAAAAGGTTGGTAGGCCTACTGTACGCCATGTTGCATTTTATGATGACAAATGCCCAGTTTACACCTCGTAGGCCTAGGCCTACGTTGTGTCACTCCTCGCTACTTATAGCTTACAGTTACAATTATTAATAAAACATAGGCCTAATGAAATGAAACGTGTACCTAGGTGTATTTTTTAATAATATAAATCGCTATTTGTAAAATATTACTTATTTTAGGTTGTTTTTCATTTTTTTTTATTGAAGAAAAACAATGTTAAAAAATGGTCCATACCAACGACACAAGTGCCGGACTACACGACCACGAAAATTAATGTAGGCCTAGACCTAGGTGGGCCACGGGTAGGGCCTAGATCTGGCCTCTGCCTATAGTGGTTATTCAAAATAAAAACCATTTTGTAGGACTAGGCCTCTAGGCTAGGCCTCCGCCTAGCCTAGTCTTAGTATGTTTTATGTTGTAATCCAACGAAGTCTAGCCCTACCCTACGTCTAAGAATCCCACCACCCCACAAAAAAAAATTTACATTTAATGTCTAAGCCTGGGCCTCAGGCTAGCCAAAACGGCCTAAACCAAAGGGGCCCTGGGGGTGGGCTTGGGGGGTAAAAACTTTTATACCCCTTGTTAACACTGCTATTTTTCCCTTTTTAGGTACTACTACTTATTTTTAAAGGTGTCTTTCGTTGGGTTTTACCCAAAATTTTCCGCTGGCACAGTGCGCCGCGCTATTTTTTTAGGAAAAGGGCCTAAATCGTAAGAGCGCACCCAAAAACCCTTTTTCCGGGTTCAGTGTGGGCCCTAGGCCTACCGTATACCCTAAAAAGTTGGACCCCCCTGGGCCGAAAAAGTCCCGTATTTTGCCTGGGCCCTACTAAAATCAATTTTTTTTTTTTTTTTTCCCCCCCTTCAGCTTAATTTTAAGATTGGGGACAGGGGCCCTAGGCCACCCACTCGGGAAGGGGAGGGTAGCTAGCCCTAGGCCTCTGCTATGCCTAGGTAGGGGCTAGGCCTAGTAGGGCTTACTATTGGGACAAAGGATAACGCTGCCTAGACTTTGGGTTAAGGATGTCTAAACAGAAAGCCCTATAGGGCGTAGGCATGCCTAGGTAGGCCTGTGCTTTGGGTTTATAAGGCCTGGGGGCATAGGCAACGAAAGGGAGGCTGCCTTTGGCAGGCCTAGGCCTTAGGCTAGGTAGGCCCTAGGCCTAGGCTAGGCCTAGTGCTACGAAACTTGGTTCAAAGAATTTTCCCCCCTCATATTTACCTTCAAAAACAAAAAGAAAAGGGGTTCATTTAATAAAATAGAACTTTTGGGGCCTTTTGTTACTACTGCAAAAACACCCATTTCTCTTTTTGTTGTAAGATTAATTTTGTTTTGCACCCTTAAATTTGACAGCAAAAAAATTTTTAAACCCAAGCCATAAGTAAGATCACTGCCTTTTAGTATGTAGCAGGAAGTTAATCACACTCCCTTCATTGGGATTAAAAGTTTCAAAGGCTGTGGTTTTAAACAGCAAAGTCATTTTTGCGGGAAGTTGACTTGGTTGAACACGGTGGTTTATTACATTACGTCAAGCACGAACATTACGGAGAAAGATTTAAGTCCATACCACGGTCCAATATTGTTCCGTGGTCCATACCAAATTTCTCAAGACTTGGAAAACGCATATGCATAGAATAGGATCTTCATTCTCCAAAAGAGAGCCATTAGAATCATAGCCGGTGTCTCAAGATGGCACTCATGTAGGGATCTTTTCAAAAAGCTTGGAGTTCTTACGCTTTTTCACAAGGCCCGGAATACTTAGCCTCCACCCTCTATAACAAACTTCCAAACCCCATCAAAACCTGCCCCACACTACATTCCTTTAAACATCACCTTAAATTATTCCTCACTGCCAAAAGTTTTTACTCCATTAGAGAATACCTCAGTGAGTGAATCCCCCTTACTTCAACTGGCTTAGGCCTATGCCGTTGCCTAGTATAATCACCTATTCCAAATTTATTTGTGTACTGGGTAACTCTCTGGTATTATATTGTACTCCTATTAATAGGTATGACAGTCCAAACCAGTGTGCCTGGTATGGCTAAATTAGTATGTTTTTTATTTTGTATATTTGCTTAGTGCTTAATGTTTAATGTAGCTCTTTTTCATTGTATATTACCTAATTGTATAATACCTAATTTAGTCACTAGGCCTATCCTAGTTTTACATAATCTTGACGATGCCTATATGTATACATTGTATAGATCAAATGGTAAATAAATACTCTACTCTACTCTATCTTAACACCTGGGCCTTCAAATTCCAACTCGACACCTTCTCGCGGTTTGGCCCGTGAATAGGGGAGTTTCACTCCCTGAAACAAATGGCGAGCTCTGGGTCGTCGTCGGGGAACCCCTTCCCTTTGACTACCTCCCCGACGGCGACGACAAAGACAACACGGACGGATGATGACACAGACGGAACGACCACGACGTGGGGGAACCCCTGCCCCCCCCATATGCTTGTGGCTGGTTCGACCAGCACAGGCCTGTCCACCACTTGCCCCCTGCGTCATCCCTTACGTCCCTCCCTTCGTCTCGATTAGCCAAGTTGCATAAATATGAGACGTAAAGCAATATCCAATCAAAAAACCTCCCTCCCCCCCCGCCGCGTTGTTGGATGAGCGTAATTGGTGCATTGAGCTGCCATATTGTGTTATGCGGATTTCTGTTGTTCTGTAAAAAAAAAACATTCTAAGTTGAAGTTTTTTTTAAAATTTTTTTAAATTTCATTAAAAATAAATTTTAAAATTTTTAAATTTTTTTTAAAGGGATGAAATTTTTTAAAAAAAAGAAAAAAATCGTAAATTGCGATTTTCATAAAAAATAATTTTTCGATTGCGCTCAAATTTCACCAAATATATTAATTATAAAAAAAGTTCTGAAAAAAAAATCATTACAATCGGATAAGGATTTTTGGGTGTATAAAAGAATTGTTTTAAAAAAAAAAAAACGAAATTTCGATTTTCATGAAAAAAAATTTTTTGATGGTAAAAGGGAAACGTGAAAGCGGTGAAAGGAACAAAATTCCTTTTTTGGGGAAAACGAGGAACGTCTCAGCCCTTTTTTTTAAAAAAAATAACGAGGAACTTCTTTTTAGGCAGAAAACTTAATTTTTAAAGTTTTTTTTTGGGGGGAAAACGTGCCCAAGCACCCCCAAGAGTGGAAAATATAGTCTACACTCCTCAACAATAATTTTTTTAAGGCGCCGCGCAGCGCCATGAGTGGTAGTTCCATCGGGTAGTTCCGTGTAGAGGGAGCTGCACGGCGGCGGCCGACCACGTGACAAAAAAAATCCGAAAAAAATCACACCGGGTCCCCCTTTGGCTAAACTGCACCAATCAACAGGCCATCAACAGGCATAGCCCAAGGGCATAGCCATGCTAGCCCTTTTCTATGTCAACGGGTTTGCCTTGACAGGTTTTATAAATTTATTAAAAAGAAAAAACTCTGTGTCATCTATCTCAGGGAGTCATCATGAATAGATATTAAACCCCTATTGATTTTAAATATAATGATCATAGATAAATATCACAGAAGGGTTTAATTTTAGGGGTGTATGGGGTTTTGCTGGGAAAATCAACCAAAAATAAACGGGTAATTGTTAGTTGTTACCCCTCCTGCCCCGTTGAATTTTTAAAAGTGGGGGAAGGGTTTAAAGTTTTTGGGAAATTTGAAGGCAAAAGGGGCCAATATTTGGAAAATCCACTGATAAATAATACTAGCCCAAAATTAAACCCTAAGACAAGATCTACGTTCCTCATAGCATCTACGCCTACAATTTTGAAAGCCTTTTTCAATCCTATTTTATTTAAAGGAAAAGGGCCTGCGGTAAGTGAACTTTTCTTTTTGAGGCCCTAGCCGGAGGGGCCTGGGCCTACGCCTCTTTTTCGGTTGGATGCCCCAACGTTGGAAAAGTAGGAAAAAGGGGGGGGGGAGGGGTGGCGAAGCGCGTTTTTTTTGCAATTTTTCATAATTTTTTTTTTATTGGGCCCTTTTTTTTTTATTATTATTTTAATTAATTTATTATTTTATTATTATTTATTATTATTATTATTTATTTTTTCACATGTTTCCACATCTCGTACAAACCGGTAAAAGTAAATCAATGATTCGGACTATGTCAAGAAATACGGGCCCTTAAAATAATAAAAAAAATTTCATATTATTATCATTATTATTTTTATTATTATATTATTATTAATTATTTTTTATTGTTAAGCATTCCCCCCCCCCCCCCCCCTAACCTATGCTTTTCCCCTAAAATCAGTGTTAAAAAGTTGGTTCACCCCAACCGAAGAAGTAGAAGTAGGCCTCCCCTATTAACTACGTTAATAGCCTTGTTTACATGGAGGACTGGGTCCAGTACTGTACTGAAATTTAATACGGTTTTCCAATGTTTTGAAGCTTTTACATGTCGAGTACCCAACTAGAACTGAAGACATTGGTGCAGCATCGACCCTCTACGGCATTGCTAAAAAACATCACCGTTCAAAACCTTATTTTCAGACATTTTGGTAGTACGGGTAGGACTGAAGGCCTAGGCCTAGGGGTGGATGATTACATTTGAAGTTTGGGGCCCAACAAACAGAAATAAAAATAGAAGCCTACAACATTTAAACTTATTTTGGCATTTGAAATTTGGCGATGTTTTTTAGTTTGGGGCCCTCTCAGGAAACTGTTTTTCATTTTAGTACTCAAAAGTTTCGGGTTTAGTCGCACCCTTTTGTCAGACCGAAAACCAAAACCCGGGTTTGGTACCCGATTTTTGGTTTACATAATTCATGTGGTACGGACGGACCAAAAAAACCCTACTCAAAATCGTACTCGTCCCCCCATCTAAACAAGGCTATTGATGCCCAGGCTAAAACCTGCCCCCGACTGCAATGACAACTGCAAAATAAAAAAACAAAATTTAACAGGGCCCTTTAAAACCCAGGATAGGGAGGGGGGTAGGCCAGGGTACTCTTTCGGGTGGATGCCCCCCAAATTTTTTAAAAACTGTAATGGAAAGGATTTCGGGGCGCTCTTATCGAAAAAATCCTGAAATAGGCGGCAGGTAAATAGGGGAAAGGCGCAAACCCAACGTACAATTGTTTTTTTAAAGTTTAAAAATTTTGGGTGGTTTGTTTTTATTGAAAAAAAACAAGTGTTTAAAAGTTGGGTAAAACTACAGTATAGGGTACCAGCCGCGCGCAAAATTTTTTAACGAATCTGCCAAAAACCCCGTAACCCAATATCCCCCAACCCCGTTTTTTTAAGGAAAAGGGTTTCCCGGGGGCGCTCTTACGATTTACCTAGAACAGCGCGGCGCACTGTAGCCAGCGGAAAGTTTGGCTAACCTAGCGTAAGTAGGGTTAATATAAAGTAGGCTACAGTAACAAGGCAAATTTATTTTTGTTAATGTAGTTTACGCATTGTGTAAGTTGGCTGCAGTGGGATGCGCGCGCACTCGGTTTTTAACCGGGTACCCTTACTGTAGTAGGGCCTATTACCAAAAGTTTGGGGCATACCATCCGAAAGAGACCTAGGGCCCGTCCCAGGCCTAGGCCCTACCAGTTTTATTTTTTCGCTGTGATATTTGTATGGTCAGCCGTAATAATAGTCCAAAATTATTCTATGGTCAAAGATTGATTGGGTGTAAGCCTGCCTTAAAATAACGGTTTAGCCCTGGTTGCTTTGCCGATTCCAGCTCGAACACCGAAGTTAAGCAACCTTCGGGCGGGGCCCCCGGGGGAAAATGGGTGATGCTCTGCCCCGAAACACAATAGGCCCGGCTTACTGCTAGTGAGAGCAGATGGGGGGTTCAAAGTAGTGTAAGGGGTTCGTTCTCCTCGACGTTGCTCACATTTGGGGGTTAAGTGGAGGCACCTAATGACTGTCGAAGTTACACCCCCTTTTGGATGGGACGTAAAGCCATTCGTCCCCTTTTAAATTTGGTACTTTTCGAAAGGAGTAGGGTACGGCCCGGACCCCGGGTTTTCCCCCTTTAAAAAGAGAAAAAAAAGTGTACCCGGGAGGCCCCTAGCCCTATAAGAATTTGTAGGCTATGGTCAGCAGTCACTGATGATAGGGGACGGAAGTTTTTTCGTTTTTTCGAAAAGTGCTGTAACAAAATTTTTGACAAAATAAAAAAATTTGACACCATTTTGGGTCTAGGGTTATTTAATTTAAGTGCGACAAAATATCAAACCCCCTGTGAATGCTGATGATCATAAAACCCCCATCACACAAGGTCTTTTTCAGTTTTGTTTTAAAAAAGTTACTTGGAAAAACCCTTCTTTTATTAAAAGGGAGGGCCCCCCTATGTTCAAATAATCATAAATAGGGGAGGCCTACAATAACTTAGGCCTACTTAATTTTTACTGAGCAGCACTTGACGCATGGTCTCTGGGGTGGTGGCACATGGTGAAGGGATTCTATATGGCATATTTTTTCACACTTTTATTAGGTAGCCTAGGTAGAGGTATATTTATATATTTATTTACTAGGAAGCTTCGCAAACACTTTTTCAGGCGCGTTGTTGGATGAGCGTAATTGGTAGTAGTAGTAGTAGTATGATTTATTTATTTAGCTTTCGCTAGTTCGTTACATGTTACAATCATAACATACAATATAAAATTACAAATACAAATAATATAACATAATATACAATTATGCGCTTCACATAAGTAGAAAACAGAGTCTATACATAATACAAAATTAAACTATTCCAACAATTTAAGTCACATTCCTTCATATGGAAATTCAGATTTTAAAAAATTAGGCTAATACATTCAGTTTTATATATATTGCATCTACTTTCTTTGATACCGTTTGGTAGACTATTATATAATTTGATTCCATTAATAAAAATTGATTTTTGGTTAACAGTCATATTTTGTATGTTTAAATGAAATTGATTGGACTGCCTAGTTTGATGATCATGAACTTCATTATTTTTGTTAATGAACTCATCAAAGTTGTCATTGAATTTTCCATCCACAACATTGCGGATGAAAATTAGTACCTTCAGGCCCAATCTTTGCTCAACCGTCATCCATTTAAGAACATCCAACATATCTCTAACATGTGTTCTTTTGTTAACCCTCAATATAATTCTCATTCCTTTATTTTCCAATATTTGTAACTTTCTTATGTTATCAGTAGCGCCTACCAGATTTCCAGAGTAAAGAAGTGCAATATTCAAAATGAGGTCTGATTATTGTTTTATATATCATCAATCTTGACCATTGACTTAAGTGTTTGCTAATTCTGTACATATAACCAATTTTCTTGCTAATCTTTTTTGATATAAATTGAACATAATCATGAAAATTTAAAAGTTGGTCTATAATAACCCCCAAATACTTTACATTACTTTGAAAATCTAGTTCAGACCCTTCCAGTACAATTTTACAATTTGGATTAATGCGTAGTGTATTATTGATTTTAACTAATGAATTTGAAATAAGAATACATTGAGTTTTGGTTACATTAAGCTTCAACTTATTCCTCATAAACCAATCACATAATAATTTAAGATCCCTATTTATTATATCACACACTTCTTTCAAATCTTTACCTGCATACCAATGAGTGTGTCATCTGCGAAAAGGTTTACAAATGTTCTTAAAAGAGATTCAGGCATGTCATTTATGTAAACAATAAACAACAGAGGTCCAAGAACAGACCCCTGGGGAACCCCAATGTTAGTTTTAATTTGCTTAGATTTATTTCCTAGTATTCTTGTTTGTTGAGTTCTATTTTCAAGATAACTCATTATCCATTCAATCACTGTTCCATTTATTCCATATTTACTTAATTTAGTTATCAATATTTTCCTATCAATAGTTTCAAAAGCCCTTTTTAAATCTATCATAACAGCAACTATTATATTGTTTTCACTATCTAGAATACTTTTCCATTTGGAAATCAAATATTGCAATGCAGTTTCAGTTGACATTTTCCTTCTAAATCCTGATTGATATTTATAAAATAGGTTATTACTTTCAAAAAAATCTAACAGCTGGTTATGAACTACAATTTCTAATATTTTTTCATAAACTGGCAGCATATTAATAGGTCTAAAATCTTGTGGCATTTTTGGGTTTGCTACTTTTGGAACAGGAATAACTGTTGATAGTTTCCAACTGGATGGGAATTGACCAGTTGTTAGAGATTCATTTACAATTTCTAACAGCTGTGCTCCACATGACACAAATGTTTTCTTTATAATTTCGACTGTGATACCATCAGTTGAACTTAATTTATTTTTTAAACTAAAAATTATTTTCTTTAATTCACAAATGCCTATCAAATTAAAGGTATTAAATTCCTCACGTGTAGGTTGTTGTACACCCAAATCAACAGACATAGAATCAGTTATTGGGATTGATTTGCAAATTTCATTAATACTGTCCACAAAAAAATTGTTAAAATTTTCCTCAGGCGAGTCCCCTGGTTCACTTTTTTTCAAACTTAATCCCATTAAATGTTTCTTTGTCATTGTTATGGCCCCCTTCACATTGAACAAGTTTTTTTAGGGTGATCCACATTAATTTACTATCATTCTTAGACTTGTCAATCTTATTTTCATAGAACTTACACTTTGCCTTCGATAATTCCTTGACAAACATATTTCTAGCACAACGATATGTGTTGAGTTGATCTTCACTGCTTTGTAGTTTATTTTTCTTCCACTCATTCACTTTTATCTTCCATAGCTCCTTTAGCCTGTCATTGTTCCTAAACCATGGTTATATTGTTGACTCATTCCCTCGTTTGAACTCTCTACTTGTCTTGCTTAAACCTGCCTTGATGGTATTTGCATAGTTACTTGCAAGGTTGTCTACAGAATTTGAAATTTCCGGCCATTCCACGCTACATAAGTATTCATTCAATTTTTCAAAATCACATTTTTTATAACATATATTATTGGCATTCACCGAGGCACTTTTCATTTGATTTTTTCCTTGGGGAGAAAAGTTATACCTAATTTCAAGTGTTTCGTGATCTGAAATTTGTAGTTTATCGTTTACTTTCACTTTTAATTTATTTAAATTTGTTATGACCAAATCAATCAAAGTCTTGCTATTTGTTGCAATACGTGTGGGTTCATTCACTATCTGTTTAACACCTGTAGTTTGTATTATATTCTTCAACTTCTTGGAATAAGTGTCATCTTTATTCAGATCTATATTGAAATCACCAAGGACTATGAGATTTCCCTGTACATCAACCACGTCCATAAGCCATTCTTCAAAAAAATTTAGAAATGAAGCATTGGAAGAATTAGGAGAATGGTATAAAACATAGATGTAAAGTGGAACACTCTTGGACACAATTCTGATTCCGACAATCCAACAGTTCATGGTGCATTCAGCTGCCATGTGTTATGTAGATTTTCTGTTGTTCTGTGAAAAAATCATTACAATCGGATAAAGCATGTAGGGTAGGTGTTATAAATGTAAGATTAAAAAAAAAAAAAAAAAAAAAAAACAACGTAAAATTGCGATTTTCATGAGAAATAATTTTTTGATTGCGCTCAAATTTCACACGAATATATTAATTCATAAAACAAGGTTCTTTGAAAAAATCATTACAATCGGATAGCATGTAACCTAGGTGTTATATTATGTGGAAGAAATGTTTTAAAATTAAAAAAATCGTAAAATTGCAATTTTCATAAATTGAGAAAAAGAGACATTAAAAATTTTTAAAAATCGTAAAATTGCAATTTTCATGAGAAATAATTTTTCGATTGCGTTCAAAATCGTGACAGTTCTAAGTTCAGAGATTTTGAAGGCCTCCAGAAAATTTCATCCCAATTGGAGTATCGGCTTAGCCGGAATCGTGTTAACAAACACACAAAAATTCAAACAGAAATAAATAAATAAAAACATTCCGAATTTTTTCTCCAGTGTAGTAGAATGAAATCTTC
Source organism: Sweltsa coloradensis (assembly GCA_024449915.1). Taxonomy (NCBI): domain Eukaryota; kingdom Metazoa; phylum Arthropoda; class Insecta; order Plecoptera; family Chloroperlidae; genus Sweltsa; species Sweltsa coloradensis. Next base: position 548,989 of record JAMZAV010000162.1, read on the forward strand.
GCTTGGCTCATCAATTAATCCGTCTCATTTCCAAACAAATGCTCAGGTTGGGGGAGCGTTTGCTCCATTTACTCAAGCCTAAATTGGCTTTCTTAGATGCTGGTTAGCCAGACCTGATACAACTTCTTCAGCCTCCTCTTCATCTGACAACTCCTCCATATCCTGCTGCTTTTTACCAGAACTCCATTTCTCCGATCTTCACCATCTACCCAATTCTACT